>CM053994.1:230000-281489 GCA_028641955.1 Protonibea diacanthus
CAGGTCTTAACTTTAAAGCAGGTGGTTTTACGGAAATTTTTAAGTCTGGTTTGCAGAGAGGTGGAGGCAAAGTAACCAAACCAGATTGTTTGATCAGCGTTGCCAGTATAGATATGATTGGATTCGTCTGTAAACAGTGTAACAGATCTTATGATCAAGTTCAGGATCATCATGGCAGTCGTCAGCAGGTAATGCAAGGTAGTATTTAAATGTGGAGTCATAGTTTTACCCGTCTGCTGGGACTGCTGAGTTAGATCCCTATGTGCGTATTAGCTGCTGTATAACTTCTGGTGCTTGCTTGAGTGATCTTTAGTGAAACTGTATTCTTATGGTTTTTTAATATTCTCATTAGTGCAGTCTATTGTACTTTCTCATCCCATCATATCTTTCTTTTCATTGTTAAGGTACTGTCTTGGCTATGTCCATCATTTCATCTCTTAAGCCATCATTTTTATGTAAATCGACTGAACATTCCTCCGTGGTCAGTGGTTGACATTATACTAAAGGGAAAAGAAAAGAAGAACAGATCATGTTAGTCATGTTCCAGACTATTCTTTATTATCCATCATCTCTATTCAAACCTAAACTAGATGGTGAAGGGCGTTTCCTGGGTGACGCTCTGAGAGCAGGAAAAATACTCAAATATAAGTCTGCTATTAAAAGATATATTAGAGACACAACATCACAGTCATGTCAGATCAATGTCAGCCTCAGCATAAATCAAGTGAGCTGCAGATGAGTTTTGAAGATGAACATTTGAATGACATAGTTTTAATATAAATGAACTAATAAAGGATTAATGTAGCGTAAGTAATAGGATTTATGTAACAGCATTAATAAACTCAATTATGCTTTCAGTGCTGTGCAGTGAAACACCTGAGTTTATTAATGCTGTTACATAAAACATTTGGTTAGCGACATACAGTGACAGTAACACAGTAACACACTCTCTGCATGCAGTCTGCAGGGAGAGTGAGGCTCAGCTTGCACTGCCGCTGCAGGCATCTCTTCCTGTGTTTGAGCAGGAATTTTGATAAGTATATATAACTCCTGACCTCACCTGACCTTGCGTCACGGAGAAGGTAGAGCTGGGCAGCAACCAGATGTAATCCTCACAAACTGTTCAGCCTGAGAATAATCACATGAGAATAATCTACTCTGTTCTGTATATTTTGTAAATCCCCAATTAGGTCAGTGCACTCACCACACATCACTATATATGTATATATACTATATATATATATATAATATACATTATCTCCAGTCAGCTGAAGCTGCAAATGTCTCATATTTGGTATCCAGATTAAATCCAGGTTTTCAGGTCGGAGCTTCCAGGTATCCGGTATCTTAGTAAATCAGGCGTGAGCCACAAGTAACTGCAAACATCCTCCACAGTTAATGTCCACTGAGGATCAGACGTCCACTCACCGACGGCGCCGTGGAGCCTTCAGGTGTCATCCAGCAGAGGAGTAACCACAGGGGAGCGAGGGTCATCATGTTTCCCTTCATCACTGCAGTCAGGTAACTGTTCACACTGCGCACACCTAACACACACACAGTATATTCAAACACTGGCATGGTAAACACTGTTTCATCAGTTCAAGTCTACACAACACTCCAACACGCTGATTCCAGACTCACCGGTCGTCAGGATGAGATGTCAAGCACCAAGTGAAGCCCTCTGGTCAAAGGTCTGAGTGTGTGTTCAGCACGCATGGTCCAATATATATACACCTTTGAAGGTCTCACACACACACACACACACACACACAGTCACAGGTAGAATTTGCATGTTTGGTGGGAGTCTCTGTCTCACTATGGCTGCTGTTCATCACTGCTGGGCGGGGTGAGTGCTACACCTTGTTAAAGTGTGATGTGAATATGATCCATGAGTGTGTGAATGTTTCAAATGAATGAAAAAGTATAAATGAAGACGTCACCTTCAGTCCAGATCTGACAGACAAACTAATGAACTAACGCACAGACCGACTCATTCATGTTCAAGTCAGCTTTACTGTCAGCGCTGCCTCATGTTCAGGACACACAGAGCAGTTTGGAAACCATCAAACTGTCTTTATTAATACTGACTGATAACCTGCTTACTGCTACACTGACTGTATCACTTCATTTATATTAAAACTCCAACATTCAATGGATGAAAATGTTCTATGTCATTAAAATGTCCTGAATTTAGGATGTAGGGTGACGTGTCAGAGCTCAGGTCACATCGTGTCATCCTTCATGTCATTCTTTGACTCAGCGTCTCTCTTCTTCTATCGCACTTCATTTGCAAGTTACAAACCTGGTTTCCATGGCAACAGATATGAACAATGAGCCCATGAACGCAGACAGAGACGTGTTGGAGGCCGCAGAGCAGTAAACTACTGAACTGTTCACACTGACTGCAGTGATATTTAATTATATGTAAAGTAAGTCAAGTCAGTAAGACTTCCATTCATTTTCCATAACCGTTTTTCTTTATCAGGGTCGTGCGGATGGAGCCTATCTAAACTGACACTGTGAGAGGCGAGGTACGCCATGGAAGTCCAACTGTGGGTCGGAGCTTCCTTTGCAGCATCTAAACACACTTTCCTGGGAGGCTGAGCAGTGTGATGCCCTGATATTTGGAGCACTCGGAGTGGTTCCGCAGTGTGCCACTCCACAGGTACTGTACCTGTGAGTGTCAGCCAAGACAGCCCAACAATGTCCAGAACTTTCAGCATCTCAGGGTGAATCTATTCCGCACCTTGCACCTTGCCACCACAGAGCTTTCTAACCCTGGCTGCCTCTGCCAGAGATGTGGGAGGCTCCCCGAGTCCTCAGGTGAGTTCAGGAGTAACCTGTGCCAGTGCCTTTAAGACATGTTTCCAGGTGAGCCTGAACGCCTCATTCAAAGGTCACCTGACCTCACCTGTTTCACCTTCATGTGAACGCCATTGTTCCCTGATGTAAATGTGTTTATGAATCTGTCCTCATCGTTCTCTGAATCTTCAGAGAACGCAGCCTGTTTTCATGAACTGAGCCTCGTTTACTTTTTTCTGTCTGTCTGAACATGAACTCTGTTTTACATACAGTTAAATATCACTGCAGTCAGTGTGAACAGTTCAGTAGTTTACTGCTCTGCGGCCTCCAACACGTCTCTGTCTACGTTCATGGGCTCATTGTTCATATCTGTTGTCATGGAAACCAGGTTTGTAACTTGCAAACAAAGTGAGATAGAAGAAGAGAGACGAGTCAAAGAATGACATGAAGGATGACACGACACGTCATCCATCGTGCTGCCTTCAGGGTCCAGAGAGGAAAACACTGATCTGTAGTTTACTATGTAGAAATATACTGCAGACTGTCTAAAACCTGGACGTAGTCTCCGTGACGTCCCTGCAGACTGTCTAAAACCTGGACATAGTCTCCGTGACGTCGGGGTGAGGGGTTCTGATACTGGCCCGGTTCTGTCCGGCTCCAGGGTTAGGGTTAGGGTCCGGTATTGAGAACATGGCGTCGGTGGAGCAGCTCCAGGAGAGCCTGATCCGAGTGCTGCGCTCGCTGGTCGGCAGGTCGCCCATCACCCCCAGCAACAACCACCAAAACATGGACTCGCCACGCTTCACCAAACTGCTGCTACAGCTGCCCGACCTGCGCACGCTCAACAACATGCACACCGAGAAGATGATGTCATTCCGTGTCGACGACACCTGATGACCTCACTGATGACGTCATCGTGACGTCACTGCGCTCTCCGTTTGGTGTCACTTCCTGCGATCACTGAGTATCATGTGATGCTCTCTCATCACCCCTGATGTCATCGCATCGCAAAGACTGACGTGATGATGATGTCATTCAGCTCCCCGCCAAAATAAGTCTGCAACGTGCATCCTGACAGGACAAGTTAAAGGAACAGTCCGACATTTCACAACCTGAAACAAGCTCGTTAACTGAAGGCTAACAGTTTCCCTTCGTTTCCAGTCTTTGTGCTAAGCTAAGCTAAGCTAAGCACATCTTGGAGACGGGCCAGGGGTGAGAGGACTCTTTAAAATGTCTGACAGACATTTCCAGAACTTCCAAACACACCGGTGACTTCACGGAAAAGAGACCAGCCAATAACACAACAGCAACGGCAGTGACAGACAGCTCCACTGACCAATGAGACGACGGAGGAGGAGAGATGATGTGTTTAAGTACAATCAGATGTTACAAACATTATGCAGCTGATCTTCTGTATAAACTGTAAATATAAATATCCAGCTATGCTTGAACAGACGTGTTGGACAAAGAGTCACTCTCTACAGTTTATTTTTTTCATCTGAATCTGTGTTGATGTTACAGCGGGCCCTGAACGCCTCGTTTTCATTGAACAGACCTTATATATATTTATATTTCTGTTTTAGTGATCAGACTTCCTGTAAACATAAACTTTAAATTAAAAACAGATGGTAGGACTTTTATTTTGAAGTTTTTCAGTATTTTTCAGAGAAGTGGGTCAAACTGAAGCCTCACAGCCGACCAATCAAACACTCTCTGCTCTCTGATTGGTCAAGACCTTCAAAACATCAGCGACCAATGAGGAGCCAGCAGCAGGAACCACGAGCTGCTCTACATCGACCTCCACCACGACATGTTTGAAACTTTACTGACAAAAATCCTTGAATTGTACCTTGAACCTCCAGGATGGCATGTTATCTCACACGTGTGTGTGTGTGTGTGTGTGTGTGTGTGATGTCACAGTGTACACTGAGATGTGCAGCAGTGCATGCTGGGAGTCAGCACCCTCTGGTGGCTGCAGGGACAGCTTTTCAAAATAAAAGCATGAACAGGAAGTTAGTGAACTTTTATTTTGAGAACAGAAATCAACAAGTCAGCTGACAGTTTATGAAGTTTATTTGTTTAATATGAAGACAGGAAGTGACGTGAACTTTACAAACTAACGAAGAAGACGAGGAGGAGGAGGCACTCAGACGAGAGGACTGCTGCAGAGAAACACCAACCAGTCTGTGAGACTGGGATCAGATATATGAGGCTGGAGGAGAGACAGGTGAGAGAGAGAGACAGGTGAGTTCATGGTGATGCCTTCACGTTGTGTCTTCATCTTCACGTGTGTGTCCGTGTCTCACCTTCAGTCCACGCGTGTCCAGCGGCTGTCCGTCCCGTCGTACCGACAGCAGTCGGGCCCGTCCGGTGCTCGGGTATCCGTCCTCCACCTCCAGGTGACACACGAGCACCGCCGTCTTCAGGTAGACCAGCAAACGCTGAGCCGGACGCCAGTCGATGGCGAAGCTGCAGAAACACGCAGAGATATCACATGCTCGTCATCATAGCTGATTATTGGTTATTGATCTGAGCATCAGAGAGGATTGTGGGAGCTCACCTGGCCCTCAGTCCCTGGATCTCTGACAGCAGCTGGAACTGACCCATGTAACACTGCATGACGTCCAGCAGGGCGGCGCTCAGCTCCGACCACCGGCCTGACACACAGTCCTCCACCAGCCCGGCCGTCCCCCCGCTCACCTGCGCATACACACTGTCACTTTAAGAGGCTCAGCCAATCAGCTGCTTGACAGCCTCAGCATGTCAGCTGCTGAACTCAGGTGTGGTTACCTGCAGGCTAAAATGCTCGTCGTGGCTCCAGGTGATTGACAGCTTCAGTGGATCCAGCTCATTAGACGCCTGGTCAGAGGAGGGGCGTGGCCTGAGCTCCACACACAGCTCTGATTGGTTGAAGGAAAGCAAGTTGATCTGCATCACTTCCTGTACGGCAGAGACGTACACCTGCAACCTGACAGTTGAGCTCCAGTTAGTGACCAATCACAGCCGCCCAACCATGATCACCTGACCTGACACACTCACTCATCTCTGAGCTGCTGCCAGCTGATCAGCTGACCGAGCACCGCCTCTGACTCCGCCCTCAGCCCGGTCAGCTGACGATCACACGACTGCAATGCATTCTGGGCCTTCTGCAGAGACTCCTCCAGCTGTTCCCACTGCTGCTTCTGAAGGAGGCGAGGCGAGGAGAGGAGACAAGGAGAAGAGAGGATTCTGGGTATTGTAGGCAAACAGCAACAGAGTCTCTGTGCCTTGTTGTGTAAGTGTGTGTGTACCTTGTTGTGTATGTGTGTGATCAGCTGTGTGAGTGTGTGTCTTCTGTTGTCAATGTGTTGGATCTTGTCCTGCAGAGATCTGAGCAGAGTCTCCGTCTCCTCCACCCCTGACCTGTACTCCACCTTCAGGGCCTTCCACCTGCTGCGAGCCCCGCCCTCTGACACACACACACACACACACACTTATAAACATTTTAACGGTTTAACATAGACAGACAGACAGGTATATTCAGTGTGTGTGTACCTGGTTGGGGGGGGCAGGGTTGCGTCATCAGTTGCTGGGCAGACTTCAGATCCTCCAACAGAGACATCATGGAGTCCAGAACAAACAGCTGACGACCCAGAACCTTCTGGACCCGACGACTGTCCTACACACACACACACACACACACACACAAAACTGTCAGTCCGTCAACAACACATCAGCAGTGTGTGTGTGTGTGTGTGTGTGTGTGTGTGTGTGTGTGTGTGTCGCACCGTCAGGTAAAGCACCATCCGGGCAGCTTCAGCACAGTCCGGCTGCTCAGAGTCAGAACACGGATCCAAGAGAACCGGATCACAGCGCTGTAACACACTCACACTGACACACACACAGATAATAGCAGTCAGTTAGTTTTCCACAGTTTGAAACTTTACGAACCTTTCCGTGTGAACGTTAGCGAACATTAAACGAACGTTGTGTGAACGTTAGCTGAGCGTTTGGCGGTAAACGTTGATTAAATAAAATAAACTTACGACCGGACGGCAGCCATTTCTGTTTTCAAACACCCGCCAGCCGTCACCACGAGCGAGCTCATTGGCCCCTTGACGATGACGTTGAAACAAGTTGAACCAATCAGGAATCTTCTTCTTCTCCTTCTCTGGTGTTTATTGGCAGTCGGCATCCTTAATGTTGCATGTAGCGCCATCTGCTGGACTTCTTTCTCATTTCCTCTTCTGTTGTTTTAATTAGTCCGGCTGCTCTCTCCATGACTCTCCTCCCTTCTCTAGATTTTCCACATTCTGTTATACTCTTGAAGTTATTCTCACTCTTCCTGCTTCCTGTACTCATCTCTTCCTCTTCCTCTTTTCCTCCGCTGTCTCTCTCTCCCCACAGCTGCACTGACCAGCTGGATGTTTTCCTGTTATCTTAAGTGTGTTATTCAGTTTACTGTGCTGTTCTTATTCTGCTCAGGACTTCGTGTTCTGTTCGGTCATCTCCATAACATCCTACCTCTGCTGCCACACTCTGTAATTTATAGAAATGTCTCCCTTTCTCCTGCTTCTTCCAATGTTGGTTCCACTGATTGTTTATTTGCTTCCACATTGAACTTCCCCCTCCGCTTTTCATCATTTTACCTTCATCTCCACCTCCTCTTTCTGACCCTCCTGCCGTTAGTCTGGATGTTTTTATCAGTATCTCCTGGAGTGTGTGTGCTGTCCCGTTTATTGCTTCAGAGTGATGAACAGTGTTTGACAGGTTTACACAAAAATACACACTAACAATAAAATTACATTTAAATAAATTAATTAAATAAGTTACAGTAAATAAAACTCAAACACTCGTAAATCTGCAATAATCTCGTCTGATAATCTGTGTACGTTACTGCAGTAACAGACTATTTTATGTATCGTTACTGCAGTAAAGTATCCGGATACTTTGCTCCATCACCTGCTGCGGTCAGCTGGTATCGTGACGCTGCTCAGTGTTGATCTGCAGCAGAGGCTAACGGCTAACCGGAGAGCTAACTGTCCTCAGGGTGAGACAGGCAGACAGACAGACAGTCCACACACCGACAGACACCTGGAGACAGACAGACCGGAAGATGAGCTAACACGGAGCCGGTGACGCTCACAGGTACGGTCTATATCACCTGTGTGACCGGATGTATCGGTGATGCTGCAGACCTCCTGCTAATGCTAATGCTAACACACTGCTGCTATGTGGCTGGGCTAGCTGGTTAGCTAACTCTGCACATCCCTGATGAACAGGTGTGTGTGTGTGTGTGTGTGTGTGCGCGTGTGCGTGCGTGCGTGCATGCATGTGTTTGCGCGCGCGCGGACAGATGTTAATTATTAAACAGCTGGAGAAGAGATAAGCAGAGATGCTAACGTGTTAGCTTAGCAGACTTATTAGACCGTGGTGCTGATGATGCTAACTTGGAGCTAACGCAGCTAACTGACGATGCTGAGGCTCAAATCAAATCTGAGATTTTCTGTCGGAGCAAAGAGACGAAACGACTCAGACAGCTGAAGACAGCTTTAGAACTGTCCTCACCGTGTACTGGTCCAACTGGACCAGCTCTGACAGGTCCAGTTGGACTGGTTCTGATCAGGTGTGAAAGAAAACGTCTAATCCTGTTTATAGTGATTCCGGTGTTAGAGACTGAAACCAGGTCTGATCACGGAGACTACATCCAGGTTTTAGACAGTCTGCGGGGATGTCACAGAGACTATGTCCAGGTTTTAGACAGTCTGCGGGGACGTCACAGAGACTATGTCCAGGTTTTAGACAGTCTGCGGGGACGTCACAGAGACTACGTCCAGGTTTTAGACAGTCTGTGGGGACGTCACAGAGACTACGTCCAGGTTTTAGACAGTCTGCGGGGATGTCATGTCGACCTGGTTTCATTGTACACCGGTGTTATGCTGTATTTTGTCACCCTTCTTATTTGGATTGAAGTGATTTGATTGGCTGCCGTGAGGAGACGTTTCCATAGTTTGGTTTCCATGGATACAGCAGAGTCGTGTGACGTGGACTGTTTGTGTGTTTCAGGTGTGTGTGTTGTGACAGCAGCAGGATGCCCATCCCTCCCCCTCCTCCCCCACCACCAGGGGGACCCCCACCTCCACCCACCTTCAGCCAGGTAACTGCACACACACACTCACAGCTCTCTGATTGGACTGAACAGGAGTTCGTGTTCGCAGCTGACTGATGATGTCATTGTCCCCCTCCAGGCTAACACCAGCCCTCCTAAGCTGAGCAGAGAGGAGGTCAAAGGTCGTGGCGCTCTGCTGTCCGACATCTGTAAAGGCGCGCGGCTGAAGAAGGTGGCGGTGGTGAATGACCGCAGCGCTCCGCTGCTCGACAGTAAGAGCCAAACACCAAAGAGCCAAACACCACCCACAGACCACCCATACATTCGCTTATACCAGTACCTACACCAGCAGAGCCCGCCTCCACAGCAGGGGGCGCCGTCCGAGGAGCAGCAGAGGGCGGCCACAGATAAGAGCTCCGCCCCGTCACTAGAGAGTAAGACCACACCCCTTCAACACGTTAGAGCGCCACACGGGGCGAGGCGGGTCGAAGCAGGTCGAAACGGGCCTTCAGCCAGCCGCCATGTTTCCTGTCCACACAAACCAGAACCACCAGGACCACACACACCAGAACCAGAACCACACACACCAGAACCAGAACTAGAACAACACACACCAGAACCAGAACTAGAACCACACACACCAGAACCAGAACCACACACATCCATATGTTGGTGTTAGCATCTGTTAGCTTAGCAACAAAGAGGCAAAGAGACACGAGGAGGAGGAACAGGAGTCACAGGTTCAGACAGGCAGGCAGGTTCAGACAGACAGGTTCAGACAGGCAGGTTCAGACAGGCAGGTTCAGACAGACAGGTTCAGACAGACAGGTTCAGACAGGCAGGTTCGGACAGACAGGCAGGTTCAGACAGACAGGCAGGTTCAGACAGGCAGGTTCGGACAGACAGACAGGTTCAGACAGGCAGGTTCAGACAGACAGGTTCAGACAGACTCATCAGCTGATTTTGGTCTTCATGTTTGTTTCTGTTCCATTTTTTTCTGTCCTCCTCGTCTCACGTCTTTGATATCGTTTGTTTTTTTGACAGATGATCTTTAATATTAATGCTTTAAATATCACTTCATCACACTGTCTGAGCTGATGGACAGGTGATGGACAGGTGATGGAGCGGCTGGTTAGAAGTGATCCTGTGGCGTTCTGCAGAGCTCTGACTGTTGATGTTTACTGTCTGCTGTCCACATGAATGTTTCTGTCCTATATGTACCTTTGTCCCAACTGTTGTTGAACAGTCCACATCCCACAGACTGTCTAAAACCTGGACGTAGTCTCTGTGACGTCCCGAAGACTGTCTAAAACCTGGACGTAGTCTCTGTGACGTCCCGAAGACTGTCTAAAACCTGGACGTAGTGTCTGTGATGTCCCCACAGACTGTCTAAAACCTGGACGTAGTCTCTGTGACCTGTTCAACAGGAAGTAGTTCCTCTCAGGTGACCCTGTGATGTTTCCTCCTCAGCAGTGTGACAGAGTTAGCATGCTGCACAGTGTGTTAGTATGCTAGCTTCTTAGCATCAAAACTGCATGTGAGCAGCAGCTAGCTGTAACATAGCTGTGCTAAGCTAGCTGATGAGCTCACCTGCTTCTTGTTTACCTGTGTTGGAGGAGGTAACAAGTGACTTCAGTCTCTGATTGTTCCGTAACACCAGAAACATCTGACTGATCATTAAAGGAGAACTCTGATTCATTCCAGCTGTTGTAAACAAAATATTTAAATATTTCTGCGACCATGAACGACCTCCAGACTTTAGTTTGTCCATCCTGGGCTGCTGTACAAACATGGCTGACTGTGTACATGAAGATGGATTATAATCCATCCTGGCTTTAATCTGTGCCGTGTTGGAATAAATCAAAAAAAGAGTTTATGAGAGTTTAAGAGAGAATAAAAAAGAGTTTTCAGGTCTTGTCATCAGACCTCTGCTCAGGTCTGAGGCGGGCGGAAGTACTGAGAAGAGGTCTAATGAAATGAGAACACCTGTGAAGGTGAGCCGAGTGTTCAGACACAACATGAAGTTCGTGAACGTAAAAGTCCGTTCAGAACCAGAACCAGTTCACCAGCTGCAGTCTATTCAATAAACCCTGCCCCCTCCAGACTCCGCCTCTGAGTGATGTCACATCGTGGCAGTGTGATTATGTGATCACGTGTCGGCGCCGTGTGAAACTTCATGTTCTGTCTGAACACAGACTTTATAAAATAAATGTTGATTGGCTCTCAGCCTGTGATGTCATAAACTGTAATTTTAACCAGTCTGTCTGTCATTCATGTTGTGCGGTCGATGATGTCATCGGAGCTGCGTGGGAGCGTAAACATTCAGTTTTCTCACCTCACCTCAGTGTGTGACATCATCACCTCACCTGCATTCCTCCTCACCCTACAGTCTGTGACGTCAGTGTTGTGTAGTGACATCATACCCTCAGGAGGCGGAGCCCTCATTCACCTTTGTCCAATGGTTGTGGTTCTCAGAGCCCAAAGGAGGCGGAGCAGCAACAGGGGGAGCCAATGGGAGCGCAGCAGGAAGCCCGTCAGGTTCTGCTCCACCAATCGGAGGGCTGTTCACAGGCGGAGTTCCTAAACTGAGACCAGTCGGAGGTGACATGGATTTTCTTCTTGTAGCTCACACACAGGTGTAGCTCACACACAGGTGTACCACACACACAGGTGTACCACACACAGAGGTGTAGCTCACAGGTGTAGCTCACACACAGGTGTACCACACACACAGGTGTAGCTCACAGGTGTAGCACAGTACCTATGTTTTTTTTCTTTCTACCTGCAGACGGGTCCTCGGGTCGTTCTCCCTCCGCTCGGGCCGCGGCACCTCGCCCTCCCAGCCATCGCCATGACGATGCAGAAAGCCCCTCCCCTCAGGCGCAGTCGCCGATGGAGGCGTCACGCTCCCAGCGTCCCTCTCTGCCCAACCTGTCCTCCTCTCCCTCCCCCTCCTCCCCCTCCTCTGCAGTCTCCTCGCCCTCCACCACCATGAAGCATTCCTCCTCTGCCCCACCTCCTCCTCCCCCGCTCTGTCGTCGTGGTAACGCACCCTCCCCTCCCTCCTCCTCCTCTTACAACAGAGAGAAGCCCCTCCCCCCGACCCCTAACAACACCCCGCCCCTCCCCCAAACCTCCCCGCCTCCTGGCAACAGCAGACGCCCACTTGCAGGAACCACGCCCTCCTCTGGCTCCCGCCTCCGCATCGCACACACGTCCGACAGGTGACGCGGGCGCCCGAGTTGCCGCAGCGTCACAACTCGCTCAGCAACAAGAGGACCGCCCCCTCACCAGGAGGCCACACCCCCACCAGAGGCCCCGCCCCTCCTCCTCCTCCCCTGCCTCCCCACTCCCTCCCAACAGGCCGCCAACAGCCTCCGCCTCGCCAGAGACTGGTGTAGAGGAGCAGGAGTGCAGCACACACACACACACAGCCACGCACACCTGTCTGATCACCTGCCTCGTCTCCTCAGCGCCCTGTTCTCGTCCAGTCGCCGAGGGCGGGTGGAAGAGAAGCCCCGCCTCTCCTCCCTTACAGGACACATGGTAGCTCCTCCCTCCTCTGACCCCCGTCAGAGGGAAGCCTCCCCCGCCCACCCGCACTCGCTGCTCCTTCCCCCGCCTCCTCCGGGGCCCCGCAACGGACACACCTCCTCCTCCTCCTCCATCCTCGCCCATTTGCAGTCCCTCTGAACCAGAACCAGATTCCAGTAGTTTGCTGGTCTCAACGCTGAACCTTTGTGTTGAATGGAAGAAGTTCTAGTCTGCCCTCGGTCGTAGTTCTGGTTCTGTTGGTGGTCTTCTCCATCCTCTGACCTTTCCTTCATTTGTCTTCAGCTCGCAGTATCAGGTGTGTCCAGGTTGCTGACTCAGCGCTGTTCTCTTCAGATGATTTTGAGTCCAAGTATTCGCGCCATCCTCTGACGACTTCCTCCTCCAGACGAGTACCACTTCGCCAAGATCTACCCCAGCAAGGCCAACAGAGGTACCAGAGCCTCTGGGCCCTGCCGCAAAGAGCTGTGTGTGTGTGTCAGCCTGAGGAGGTGCTAACAGCTGTTTGTGTCATTGCAGTGATGAGAGAGTTCCTCTTCCTCTCTGTGGGGAGGTGAACCAGGAAGTTACACCACACACACACGCACACACACACACACAATACACACACACACACACACACACACACACCGTTTGACACATCGCTCAGTCATCATCCTCCATCACGCCTCATCTACGCCACAGCTGATTACTGAGGAGACGCGATCATGTGATCAATCGCTGACGGAGAGGAGAAGCTGCTGACGGAGAGGAGGAGCGTTGACGGAGAGGAGGAGCTGTTGGATTTGAGAGGAGGATGGTTTGTAACTTCAGCAGTTTGTCTGCACTTCACACTTTTTGCTGCAATGTCAACACACTAATGTCCAACACGTTAGCAACATCACTACAACACGTGGTTTCAGACTTTTACATCATTCTGATCACATGGTGAGTTCCCATAGGCTGATGGACACTCAGGTAACCAGTCATTATAGTACGCCCCCTGGTGGTTAAAGAGTTCATGTTGTCATAAAAACAGCTGTTCATATTTTGATGATAAGACATCAGACACTTCTACACTGACAGAAATGGTTTAACTCAAGAGTTCATCAGCCAATGAGAACCACAACTACCCAACCTGGCTTTCCATCGTCTGTTTGTGAACGCCATGCAGTCCACGCAGTCCGCCTGTCTGTCTGCACGCAGGCAGTCCGCTCGTTCGCAGCTCCTCCTGGAGGTCTGGAGGACGTTGACGTCACATGGAAGAAGCGACACGATGCTCACCATAAAAGTCTGGAACATGAAGCTGGGCCATGGATGATAAGCGCAGAGGGTGGACGGATCTGACCGATGGACAGACGGGATGTGAACACACCTGTAAATACTTCAGCTGCATCATCATCGCCTGTCACACGTGTCCCGGTGATGTCCGTGATGTGACGCGCTTTATTTTGTCGTTATTTTCTGTCGTGGACAGGGATCAGTTTGTGTGGAGGTCAAAGGTTAAAGTGCTAAGATGGACAAAATAAACTCACCTGAACTCACCTGAGTCCTGCTGCAGGAAGTCAGCGGGTTAATCAGGGGCAGACAATCACAGTCAAACAGGAAGTCTTCCACCTGCAGCAAGAACTCTTCTATGCCTCCTTCCTTCCTTCCTTCCTCTAACTACAGACTTGTTGCATGTCGTTTTTTTCATTTGAGTTACTGTGATTCGGGTCAGCATGACGCTAACAATGCAGGACTACCAGAACCATAGTGTTTCTTGCTTGTGTGATGATCCGAAAGGCCAAAAAGCTTCAGAGAATAAAAACGTCACATTGACTAAAAACTGTCAACATTTTGGAGGTAAAGTTCAGATTGAAGAAAAGTCAAAACTTTTCAGATTATTAGAAATAAAATTATAAAATATGTTTGAAGATAAAAATAAAAACTGCTTACAGAGCAGGTCATAACTTTTGAACATTTTGTGAAAAAAGTCGAAAACAAAAAATTATTTTAATATTTTGACTTTTTTTCACGCATTTTAACATTCAGACTTTTCTTTCAAAATAACAGGTCTTTCATTATTTCAGTTAAAATGAGAAAGATTGAATCTGAATATTTTTCATGTTTTCACATTCAAATCTTTTTTCCCACAAACAAACAAACAATTGGAATGTTTCTAACTTTATTCTCACTAAAGACCGCCTCTTCGTGTCCTTAAGTGAAGCTGACTAATTGAATTAACTCGTGCCACGACCACGTTTAACAACTTCCTGTTTGAATCTATTTTTTTAAAATTTGAGTCATGTGACCAAACGCTTTTGATGTGCTATGATCTCTTGTGATGCCCAGCTCGTTAACAGCCTCGTTAACATTATGATTATGTGATCCTCTCAGATGAAGATGTTTCGTCTCTTCAACAGCTGACGGAGCGACGGTGTTTGTTTGTTTGTTTGTTTGTTTTGAACGCCAAACTTCAGGAAGATCAAATGTACGGAAGCTCAAAGCAGTCAAACGCTTTTTATCTTGGTAACGTAATAATTTATGTTGAAATAACAATGTTGAGATAACGAGACTGGCTAATTTAAGAAAACAAATGTAATTAACTTCCATCTAATATTATACCACTTTGGGCTTCCAGATTTAAACGTAATAAAAATTACAAAAATTACAAAATGTCAAGTAATCGCATAAAATATTTAATTATTTTGTTCTGACTACTCTTTTCACTGCTTTTTATTTTTTTATTGTTTTTTATTTAATGTGACATGAACATGTTTCAATGGCACAATCTGATCAATCTAATCAGAATAATTAATAATTCATCATATTTTCTGTCTTTGTTAATTAACGTTTGAGTCCCAGGAAGATGAAATTTCTTCTGGGCTGATTCAGCTGCACGCTGCTCAGTACACATATGGATGCACTTTTACCTGTGACAGGTGTCGCTCAGATCGCCATGGATGCACCTTTACCTGTGACAGGAAGTCGTGGTCGTCTGTCTGCCTTAGTGTCTTCTGTGACCTGCCCTCTCGTTAAAGTGTAAAAGTCATAACGTTAACGCCGTAACAGGAAGGTGTCGCTCATAAAGTGATGAGGACTAACAGCTGTTGTAACTGTCGCGATGATGATCCAGCTTTAGACTCAAACTGACCTGATGATTGGTTCTGGTCCACTTTAACAGCATGCTCTCTAACTGTCTGTATCTAACTGCAGCTGTCCTAACAAACTGCATCACTTCTCTGACTCTCCCGGCCACTCTCTCTGATTGGCCAGGAGCAAAGTCTTCTGACTGAAATATACAGCTCATGACATGATGATTTGATGTAAGATGGAGTCCATCAGATGTACCGACAGGTGTGTTTTGTTGTCCAGGTGTGCCTGTTTCATTGATCATTCAAACAATAACTCGCACTGGAATGTCTGTTAATTTTTCAGATTCAGATTTGAGTTTTGTGCGCGATAGTTAGTGATGATTTGAAGCACACCTGCAGTGAGCGCAGCAGCAGGTACCACAGCTAAGGCAGAAGATGAATGGACTCATCGGAGGAAGAAGAGGAAGGTCAGGATGGAGGCGAGCTTTGATGGAAGAAAGACAGAGAAGATCTGCTCATGACATCAAACATGAGCTCATCTCAGTGGGAGGTGATGCTGACTGATTGGATGGAGCCATTAATCTTAATACAATATGATTTACAGCAGCAGTCAGCTGGAAAACAGAAGGAGAGCGTTGTTTGTGAATCAGGTTTGATGCAGTTACGGTGCTTTATGACTTTAAGTCTGTTCATCAAGCACGATCAAGATTTAAATAATAAATGTTTTCATGTCAAGTCAAATAAAAGAAACATTTATGACCATAGAATAATGAAATGATAACTGAACTGTTATAAAGAAATAAACACAGTTTATATAATAGGTTTGAATATTTTACGAGAATATTTTCTAATTTGACTTATTCAGTTACAGAAAATAAAATATTGGAAATCATTTTGACTAATATTAGATCAACTGATCATGTTTAAATGTTTATAAATGATTGACACACAAAACTAAGAATATGACAGATATTTCCGTCGGTGACCGCGGGGTGGCAGACTTTTCATTTCCGGGTTCAGGGGTCATCTTTCCGGAAACAAACAGCTGCACATGTTCACACACACACACACTCACACTCACACTCCGTGTGCTTCGTGTCGCGCGGTGTTCCGGTAAATTTAACGTTTACCGGCTGAAACTTTAGCACAAACATGGCGACACGGACGTCATCAAGCTGCCGGTGACGGAGGAGCGAGTTCCCGCCAAGAAGAGGAGCCGAACGCAGCCGAAGTTTGACCCGGAGGAGGAGGAGCGGAGCCGGCGGAGGAACGTGAAGAAGCTGGCGGTGCTGGGAGACACCGACAGTCGTGAAGCTGCTGGAGGAGCTCGTGTTCAAAGAGGACGAGCCGCGATAAAGCTGGTGGAGGTGAATGTGCCGGAAACTTGACCATATATGACGCAAACATAGTCATGATATAGTTACAGACTGGAAATTAAAACTGTAATTATTTATCCGTAAACACGTCATCATTTTGACTCTCTGATTGGTCTGAAAATTAAATGACAATCACCAATCCTAACTTAGACATCACTTCCTGTGTTGCAGCAGGAAGATTGATGCACAGAGAAAGTGGAAGCCGGTTGTTTATAATACTTGAATGAATCAGGCAGTCGATATGGATGACTCACCACGTCTGCAGCTCCAAACCCACCAGACAAGCCGGTGACGACGATCGATTGAGCTGACGATAGAGGTCAGAGTTATATACGACATGACGCCCACTCAGCGCGTCCGTGTTCACTGTTCCGTTTCTTCGCCATGTTTACGTGTTCCTGTGTTTACGCCTGTTTACGCCAATCCCGTTACTGTTCCTGTGTTTAATGGCATGTTCCCGTGTTCCCAAAATACAGCTCCGTGCTGTTGTCGTGGTTTACGCGCTTACGTTGCTCTAAGCTGACGCAGTTCTGCCACGCCTCCTGGTACGATGCCCTGTGTCACATTCTTCGTGTTTATAGCGTTAATGTTCGTGGTTATGATAATTTCGTGCTACGCTGCTCAGTTACGTTGGTTCGCCATTTGTTCCTCGTTCACGTGTTCTGTGGTTCACGCTACTTGTTCCTGTGTTTACATGTCTGTGTTTACATGTTTACTTGTTCCCAGGCTTACATGTTTATATGCTGCTTCCTGTGTTTACTGTTCCTGTGTTTCACGCGTTCCCTGAGTTTATGTGTCTCTGTGTTTACATGTTTACGTTGTTCCTGTGTTTACGTGTTCCCAGGTTACGCAGCTTCTGTGTTTATGTGTTCCTGTGTTTATACGTTTACGCAGCCCTGTGTTTACGCTGTCCCTGTGTTTACGCTGTCTCCTGTGTTTTACGCTGCTCCTGTGTTTACGCTGCTCCTGTGTTTACGCACCCTGTGTTTCTACATGTTACGTATCTGTCTCTGTGTTTACTGCCTGTGTTTACGTTGTTTCGTGCTTTCACTGGCTGACTGCCCGTGCCACGCCTGCGACGTCAGTTCTGTTTGATGGTCTCGTGTTCACGCACCCGCGTTTACATGTTTTACGTGTTCCCGTGTTTACGTTCCGTGTTTACATGTTTACTTGTTCCCGTGTTTCACGTGTTCCTGAGTTTATGTGTTCCCGTGTTTACACGTTTACGCGTTCTGCGCTTACGTGTTCCCGTGTTTACGTGTTCCGGTAAGCCGTGCGTTCCTGTGTTTACGGTTCCTGTAAGCCATACGTTTGTTTGTTCCTGTATTTATTGCCTCGTGTTTACGCTGCTCGTGTTTACGCCGCTCCTGCGTTTCACGCGGTTCCCAAGCCACGCCACGGTTCCCGTGTTTACACTTCTTTGATGCAAGTGGTTCCTTGGTAAGCCACGCGGTTTATGTGTCCCCTTGTGTTTTACGTGGTTTACGCATCCTGTATTACGCAACCTCGCACATTTGTTCCCAGGTTATTTGTTCTGTGTTTACATGTTCCCGTTCCTGTGCTTACGTTTCTGTGTTCACGTGTTTACATGTTTCTGTGTCCACGTATCTCGCCACGCATATACGCCCTGTTCACGTGTTCCTGCGCTTACGCGTTTTCATGTTCCTGTGTTTACATGTTCCCTGCGTGTTTATGTGTTCCTGTGTCTCGTGTTTACGCTATGTCTGTGCTACGCTATTGTCTCTGTGTTTACGGTTTACGCAATCCCTGTGTTTACGTGTCCCTGTGTTTACGTGTCCCTGTGTTCACGTGTTTACATGTTCCTGTGTTCACGTGTTCCTGTGTTTACGTGTTTACATGTTCCGTGTTCAATGGTTCGTTTGTTCCTGTGTTTACGTACCACATGTTCTGCCACGCTGCCTCCTGTGTTTACGTAGTTCTGTGTTTACGTTGTTCCTGTGTTTCATTTGTTCTGTGTTTACGCACTTCGTGTTCTGTGTCACGGTTCCCAAGTTTACATGTTCCTGTAATACGCGTTCCTGTGTCTCTGTGTTCACGGTTCCTGGCTTACATGTTCCTGCTTACGCATCTCTGTGGTCCCAGTTTACATGTTCCTGTGTTCACGTGTTTACATGTTTCTGTGTTTACATGTTTCTGTGTTTACGTTGTTTCTGTGTTTCACGTGTTCCCAAGCTTACGTGTTTCTGTGTTTACTTGTTCCTGTGTTTCATTTGTTTCGTGTTTACGTGTTCCTGTAAGCCATGCGGTTCATGTTTGTGTTCCCGTGTTCTGTGTTTCTGTGGCCCTGTTTACGTGGTACCCGTGTTTAATGCGGTTTACATGTTTCTGTGTTTACGTCTTCTGTGGCTCCCGTTTCACGTGTTTCCTGTGTTTGGCGTGTTCCTGTCTTTACGTGTCCTGGGGTTCGTGTTGACGTGCTCTGTGGGTGGACATGAAGATCGTTACCGTGAGAGACCTGATCAGAGGAGAGGCAGAGTTAACCATGACCAAACAGAAACTTCAGGAGAGGAGAGAGCAGTGAGTACAGACACACTACGCCTGTACACACACACACACACACATACACTCAGGTTAACGTGTGTGTTTCAGGGTTTCAGAAGTCGATGTATGGAGCTCCATCTTGGGCGAGAACAAGAAGAAGAAGAAGAAGAACAGCTGATGATGATGATGATGATGATGATGATGATGAAGATGACCTGATGACGGGCGATCGGAAACTTTGTATGCCTTCAGACAGTCTACCAGTGGCGCATATGAGTCAGTGGTCTACTTCAACTTCCTGTTTCACAGACACACGTGAATATTTAATTAGATGTTATTAGATATTATTTATGACCTCGGACCCTCTGTGATCTCTGACCTCTGTGACCTCTGACCTCTCTGACCCACTCTGGACCTCTGTGACCTCTGACCCTCTGACCTCTGACCATCTGTGACCTTCTGACTCTGACCACCTAGACCTCTCTGACCTCTGACCTCTGTTGACACAGGTAAAGAGGTGTGTTCATGCGAACAGCGCCATTCATCAGATGACAGGTTGACTCTGCTCAGTTCCATCCGTCCGCTCAGGTCATCATGACCGGGCCACTGGCCTCACTCAATCGGTGTCCCTCTTCCAGGTACAGTGTCCAATCAACTGCCCTGTCAGCTGCAAAGTCACAGACATGTTGGGAATGAACGTTCTTCAAAGGTTTATTCTAAACTCTGGGACACATTCCATTAATAAGAGTTAAAGTGGGATCTGGTCCACAAAACTACGCAAACTTTTTTATTATCACAGAGCAGCAGATATTACTGGAGGAATCAGAATATTCAGACAGCTGGTGGAGTGCGGAGGAGGTGGGGCAGGTCGAAAGAGGTGGGGCAGGTGGAGAGTGTGGAGCTCCAGACATGAGACGACCTAACCAGCAACATGCTAAGAATGACAGACGACACACAGTATTTAATAAAGAAGTGAAACACTTCATGATTAGAAGATGGAAATATTCACATGAATATTTCCATGATGGAAAGTTTTTGAGACAGACTCTTTATGTTTCACGCCTGCCCTTCATCAGGATCAAAGTGACTTCTGAATGCAGTCAGCTGTGAGCGGTCACATGACTTTGTTTCTCGGTCACAGGTGGACGGAAGATCAACCCAAAGATCCAGAGCATCCACCTGGAGCGCTTTCCGTCCATGTTGCTCGGTTCAGCCGGACGGAGAGACGCTGACGCCACGGCCTCAACAAATGCATGTTCTACCTGTAATGACATGATGGGAGGGCCGGTCACAACCGCACGCCATCAGAGGTGACGAGCCGCCGAGCCGTGTTTACGCCGCCGACACCGGTCCAATCACAGTGAAGGATTTTAAATAACACTTTAACGCTGTTTTTAATGTTGTTTTAACATCGCTAATGTCTTCAGGTCTGAATGAATCCAGAGGAGGGAGTTCTCTGTGTGTCCTGAAGGAGTACGCCTGTTGCTGACTGAACCAGCGTTGATACCGCATCTCCTCACTCTCAAGGTATCTCCTCCTCCTCCTCTGCCAGTCTGCTTCTTCTGTGTGGATGTCAGAGCAGATTATGTCATTCCTGTGTGTGTGTGTGTGCGTGGCGCGCAGACGGCCGGGAGGTGGTCCGCAGTATGAAGATAACGGGAAGCTGGGGCGGCGTCGCCACCTGACGCAGCAAAGTCTTCTACCAACTCAGGTGAGTCTCTGCGCTTCAGAGATGTGACATCACACATGGACTTCCTGTCAGTCATGTGACCTGTGTGTGTGTGTGTGTGTGTGTGTGTGTGTGTGTGTGTGTGTGTGTGTGTGTGTGCAGACGAGGGCGAGGTGTATGTGTGGGACGGTGCCAGCAGTCGTGTGTGAACAGGTTCAGGGATGATGGCTGTGAGGGGGACGCCCATCGTACGCCACGGAGGACAGTACCGCTTATGGTAAGACACGCTCAATACCCACATCCTGCTTCGATTGCCAACAGCAGGCCCGTCTGAATCACATGATAAACACTGTGTGCTTCAGCCCGCAGTCGGCGTGGTCAATATCTACTCGAGAGGCGCGCCCACCCAGCTAATCCCAAGCCTCTGGAGGGCGGTGATGGAACCTGCTGGACTCAGCACCTCTCTGGACCTTTTAACCCTCCTCTGAGATCCTCGCCATCGCTTCCCGAGCCGAGGACGAGGCCATACGACTGGTGAGATGCCGCCGCCGATGAAGATGACGGTCATGTGCTGACACTCACACCTGTCTGTCTCTCTCAGGTCCACCTGCCCAGCCTCACCGTTTTCTCCAACTTCCCCCGCTTCAAGAAGAAGATCGTCCATCGGGCGAGCTGCCTTGACTTCTCCCGCGACAGCGGCTTTTCTCATTGGCTAACAACAAAGGACACGCCTCTTTCAGGTGAGACTCCCAGGTGTCCAAACAGGAAGCAGGCGAGAGCATCTTTCCAACATAAAGTCTGTCTGTACCTCGGTAGTGTAATGTTATTGGTCCGGTCAGGTCCCGCGTTATTCGCCTCTGTTGCCCGTTAAGTCAGTTTTTCAGTTAGCATCAGCTTATTAGCAGTTAGCATTTTGGTTCTTTTCATCACACTGAGCCGAATGTCTGAACTATGACACGCTTTGATGGTCTGTCGGTATTATCAACATTGCTAACGGTTGCTAACATGTTGCTAACACATTGTTAACATGTTAACACATTGTTAACATGCTGCTAACACATTGTTAACATGTTGCTAACACATTGTTAACATGTTGCTACACATTGTTAACATGTTAACACATTGGTAACATGTTGCACACATTGTTAACATGTTGCTAACACATGGTAACATGTTGCTAACACATTGGTAACATGTTGCTAATATTATTGGTAACATGTTGGTAACACATTGTTAACATGTTGCTAACACATTGGTAACATGTTGGTAACACATTGTTAACATGTTGCTAACACATTGGTAACATGTTGCTAACACATTGGTAACATGTTGCTAACACATTGGTAACATGTTGGTAACACATTGTTAACATGTTGCTAACACATTGGTAACATGTTGCTAACACATTTGAAATATGTTGAACACATTGTTAACATGTGTTGCTAACACATTGGTAACATGTTATAATGACAGCAATATGTTGTTAACACATTGGTAACACGTTGTTAACATTACTGTTAACATATTGTTAACATGTTACAATACATTATACATGTTGTTAACACATTATTGATATATTACACATGTTGCTAACATCGTTGTTAACATATTGTTAACATGTTGTTAATACATTGCTAACATGTTACAATACATTGCTAACATGTTGTGTGTTGTCCAGGTTGCTGCATTACAAAGACTTCTGAGGAGGCTGAAGCTGAAATGTCACACCTGACCCATGAAGGAAATTATGGAAGTTTGGAGTCTGGTCCAGTGTGATGTGACCAATGAGACAGAGAGAGGGATCAGCTGGATCCGGCTAGACAGACAGATTCTGTCAGACCGAACAGCTGATCAGACGTTGTTTTTCATTGTCAGTGAAGTGATCGGCAAAGCAATCCTAAAACATGTCAACATGTCTGTTTCTGTTTTAAATCAGAACAAAGATGGAAGAGGAACCATAGCTAGCTGTTAGCATAGCTCTATTGTTATGTTGTATCTGTAGTTGCTAACATGTATTGTTAATAGAATTGTTGAAGAAGCACAGTTCCCTCTGCACTCCAGTGTTTAAAGTTATTAGGCTAGTCCTTTAAGAGACGTAGCTTATTAGGAGAAATACTCAGCCCGTGTCATAAAATTTGATTTCATGTCACAAAGTTTAACTGAGCTGTACTATAATATAAACTATGAATATAAAATGAATATAATGAACATTTCTGATGATTTTCAGTGTTTTTATATTTAAATTATTTTTTGCCTTTGCACAAACAGTTAAACAACAGGACTCCAATCAGAGCCAATCAGAGGACTGATCAGACCAAACAGATTCACTCACCTTACACCTGAACACACACACACACATTACATCGCCTTTACCTGACCACACGCCTGTGCTGGTGAATGTTCCTGGTCCTGTCCGGTGCTGGGTCTGGCCTGGTTCAGCAAAGTTTATTTTATTGATTTATTTTCACTTTGCTATTTAATGTTTCATTTTTTTTTCCTTTGTTAAATTTTATTCATTTAAAAATTTAAATAAATTTTATATTTAAAAATAAAAATTTATAAAATAAAATGTATTTATAAAATAACTATTTCTTTTATTTTCATCATTTTGAACCTATTTAAAAAACATGAATAGAAACGCAGTCGCTCTAAAATAATCTCTGATGTGACAGGTCAGATAAACTCACCTGACCACTCTTGCACACCGCTTCAGTCTCCTCAAGCCTGTACCGATGACATCACAGCTTACAGAACCTGAGTTTCCAGGATTTGTGACAGAAACTCCTCGACTGACGGACTGAACAAACAGGTAAGAGCTGGCGTTTGATCTCAAACGCAGTTTAATCAAAGATCTAGCAACCGATGATCACATTGGACCAATCAGCCGATCAACAACTGATCAAATCTGTTTTATTCTGTTTGAAATTCCGTTTGTACGTTTGAAAATCTGTTTCAGGCTGTTTGAAAATCTGTTTCAGGCTGTTTGTGTCAGGAGCCGAGTGGTGTTAAGTAAGTAGTTAAGTAAGGTCTGATTTTTGTCGTGTGAAGTGAGCAACTGAGGCAACATGATTGGAGGAGGTTAGTTGGTCATCAATCATCACCCCTAAGTTTCTCACACAGACACAGACCACGCCCAGGTTTTAGACAGTCTGCAACGCCACGTGAGACTACGCTCCAGGTTTTAGACAGTCTGCAGGGGAGGAGAGGGCAGCGACCATGATGCCAGCCATGTGCAAAAAAAATGAAGTACAGGTGCAATCACAATTATTCACCTTCATTTAAATTCAGTTTATTATTTTCAAGCTTTCAGCTGTTTGCAATAAACAACCAAACAAGAAGAATTTAAATAGCTAAAGAAACTGATATTACAAAATGGTTTCTCCAGATTCACACATCATGCCACTCTTTAATGACTGCAGTTTCAAATTATTCAACCTTTCACGACGAAAGGCCTTTCAGCACAGCAGAGCACCGCTTGCTGACATAGACACAGCGCCCTGAGGAATCTTGGCCCACTCTCTCTGGACAGCCTCCAGTTCACTAATGTTCTAATGTCCACCAGATTTTTGATGGTGTTCAAGCTTCCACACTGACAGCCGCTCTAGAATCCTCCAGGATTTCTTCAAACGCTTCTGGTGGACTTTGAGGTATCGCTTAGGATTATGGTCCTGTTGATTCAGTGACACCCAAGCTTCAGCTTTCCTCACAGATGGCATGACGTGGTCCTCTGCATTTCCAACATAATGACTGGAATCCATCTTCACTCCACAGTGCAGGTTTCCAGTCACAGAGGAAGCAAAGCAGCCTCGAGACGACAGAGACACCAACATGCTTCACTGTAGGCAGGGCGTCTCAACACCCTCCTCCAGACATGACACTGAGCCACATGGGACCCGGAAAGTTCCAGTTTGTCATTTCTCCACAGAACAGAATTTTAAACCTTCGTGGCTTATTTACTTTTTTTTTTTGAGCTGGTGGCAGCCGCTGGATATCTTCTTCTGCCACGCCCCTGCAGCAGCCGCTGTTCCTTTAATCTCAACTTTGAACTTCAAACTGAGACTCTAGAAATTCATGCTTGGGCCTTGTCTTTCTTTATCATTTTCCTTGTTTGTGCAAGGCGCAATTGTATCTCTTCTTCAATTCTTGATTTATTTCTAACGTGCAGTCAAACATCACTGTGAACAAACCCAGTCCAGGTATCTGATGAACTCTGATGCAGCTAATGAAGCCTTTGATTATTTACATTAGAGTGCCTGAGACAACAGCTGATTTTCTCAAAAGTGTTGTTATGAGATTCTCTGGCTGAATCACCGTGAGACTGCAGTCATCATTAAAAGTAACATTTTGTTTAACGACAAAACTTCATTTAATTTGCAATGTGGGTTCAATGATTTCAAATGTATATTCTGACACTAATACCACAACATTTATATATTTTTATATTTATATATTTATTTAATCTTGTCTTGTCGTACTTTCACGCATCTGTCGGTCACGCATCATTTCTCTTTGAACGCTTTCCACACACTGGACACACTACATACAGGTGAGGTGGCTCCGCCTTCACTTCCTGGTCACACCGTTCAGAACAGGTGCTTATCAGCCTTATCACACACACACACACACACACACACACACACATACACACACACACACACACTGAGAGGAATACACTGGCAGCCAGGTAGGACACAAAACATTTTTTGAAACAACTCTGTCTCTCTGTCTGTCTCACCTGTCTGTGTCTCACCTGTCTTTCTGTCTGTCTCACCTGTCTGTGTCTCTGTACCTGTCTCTCTTGTCTGTCTCACCTGTCTGTGTCTCTTAACTGTCTATGTCACCTGTCCAGGTTTATTGTTGTCTGTGTGTCGTGAGTTCACCTGTTCCAGGTGGAATGTTGTTCGACCTGGTCGTCTAACGCCGACTTCTTCACGTGAAAACACTAGAAACGTTGAGCAAATTCGATTTAACGCTCGAGAACAAACGATACTTCTTGTTTCCTTTAAAATCAAAGCTTACTTCCTGTTTGTGTGACGACGTTCAAATCTTCTTCTTCAGAGTGATATCACTTCCGATCGTGTCAGGCTACGTCCAGGTTTTAGACAGTCTGGCGGACGCCAGAGACTACGCCCGTGTTTTAGACAGTTCGCGGGACGCCACAGACTACGCCCAGGTTTTAGACAGTCTGCGGAACGCCACAGACTACATCCAGGTTTTAGATAGTCTGTGGAGACATCACAGAGATCATAACCAGGTTTTAGATAGTCTGCGGGACGCCACGGGACCACGCCCGTTTAGACAGTCTGCGGGGACGCCACGGAGAACACGCCCAGGTTTTAGACAGTCTGGCGGGACGCCACAAAGACTACATCCAGGTTTTTTGGGGACAGTCTGGCGGGGACGCCATGGAGACTAATAATACCCAGGCTTGAGATAGTCTGTAGGACATCACAGAGACGCACGTTCAGGTTTTAGATAGTTCCAGAGATGTCACAGACTCACGGCATCGCCATAATCCTCAGCCCCGTCTTCTGGTCCTCCAGTTACGACGATGCAGCGCGAGGCGCGCTCAGATCTGTTCTCCCCTCGAGCAGGAGCCGACGTGCTCCATCTGTCTGATCACTCGATGAAACTGGCTCACTCCCGCGGTCACAACTTCTGCCAGGTAACATTGACACGGCACCACCGTGCCAGGTCAGAGGTCCAATCCATCATGTCTGTTAGTGTCTGAACCTGTTTGTTCTTCTCGTGGTTCTGGTGCAGGCGTGTATCGCCGTTACTGCTACCCAGGCCCGGTCTGTTCCTGTCCGCCGGTAAGCGCTTGCTCGATGAACGCCTCGCTCAAAGGCCAACAGTGTTCGCTCTCATCGCAGAGAAATACAAACTGGCTCGTTACGGTGCCGCAGGGTTACCGATGCCGGTCAAGAACGGGACGCCATCGCTGACGGGCGCCATATGACGACGAATACGACACCAGTATTCACCCAACCCGCCTCCTGATGGCGCCGGGCGAGAGGTGCGGGTGCACGCCTGTACAGGTGTTAAACAGCCAGTTGCCGCTCGCGGCTCTCACCTGCACCGCTGCCTCATACTGCACTGAGCACGTGCAGCCGCATCAGACCACGCCTTTCTACGCCAAGCACCCACTGATGGACCCGCAGGAGGCGCTCAGGGGCCGCATTATGCTCAGTACAATCTGCTGAGGTGAGGATACACACTGACCGTGACATCACCAGGTGCTGGTCATTCTCTCTGATGATGCTCACTGTCCAGGTACTGTCGACATGTCAGAGCTGCATCTGTGCCATTCGTGTCCTGGAGGAACACCAACACACAAACCGTCTCCGTAAGACCGAGAGACTTCTGCAAACAGGCAGAGGACGAACACACCCTGCATTATGACCTCTTGATGATTACTTCTGCCCGCTCAGCCAATGAAAAGGACTCTGTGATCATCTGTCAGAAACAGTGGTTAGGATGGAGCAGGAGATCCTGAACCGGATCAAAGAAGGAGGTCCACGCGAGCCAGCTCGAAGAGGAAACTGGAGGTCGCCAAGGTCACACGCCTTTCTTCATCTGCACGTTCAGCTAATTATTCTTCATTAACATAATAATTATAATAACATGGATATTAATGACTTGTCAGAACTATGCAGATGGCGCAGCTTATATGCAGGTGGAGCGCCTCCTGGATGACGTGCCTGCTCGCTGGACAGGATCCGTTCCGAGGTGGTGGGCGGGATCGAGAGCCAGCTGGACGCCAGGATGTCAAAGGGAGGGCTGTGAACTGTCTGAGGCGGAGCTTAGTCAGCTGATGGACAGTGGCCATGCTGGAGTGTGCAGGCCATCAGTCAGATCACATCATTCTGCAGGTGGGTGAGAGACAATACCTGTCCCCTCCAACCCCTCCTCTCACCCCTCTCTCTCTCTCTCTCTCTCTCTCTCTCTCTCTCTCTCTCTCTCTCCTCCTCACCTCTCTCCCCTCCTCACCCCTCTCTCTCTCCTCACCTCTCTCTCTCTCTCTCTCTCCCCTCCTTCACCTCTCTTCTCTTTCCCTCACTCCCCTCTCCTCCTCAGAGTTATGAGGAGGCCACAGCTCCCCTGGTGGAGGAGCAGCAGGAGGTGGATGAGGATGAGAAGTTCTCGCTTCAGTTCCAGCTGGGTGACGTGAGGAGCGCTCTGTCGGAGGTGAAGGACAAGATGGACGACATCAGGATGGGGGAGGTCCGCCTCGAAAGGTCCCAGGGTCAGGTGAGCAGACATCAAAGGTGTGACCGAAAGATCTGATTGACAAGAGTCCTTCATGCTGATATAGAATAACAGAACGCCTGGCCAGTCACTACAGATGTTCTAATATTAACGTTACGCTGACATTATATTAACGCTTGTCAAATTCAGCTGCACGCTGAACTCTTTGATGTGATGTTGCTCTGTGTTTCAGTCTTCATCAGGTGACCTTGATGATGGCAGAGAGCATGCCTGCCCGAGAGAAGCAGCGCCAGTCTGGAGGAAGAGTCAGTGGTCTCTGAGAGAGGTCAGTGACTTCATCCAGTGTCAGCTGATCACATGATCACAGGATACTCTGTCTGTGTGTTGTTGTTGGAGATGTCTGACTCTTGACCAGCTGGAGTGCTTTTGACGTGAAAGAATGCCTCTGACTGTGATTTCCCTGTTTCAGATCTGGAAGAAGAACAAAACCAATCTCTAGGTACGCTATTTTAATCAATAAATACCAGTTAATGATGATCAATGTTAACGAAGCTTCATCATTAACAAGCTTGCTCTAATACAGGACACAAGAAGGCCTGTGCCTACATGGGTGAGTTATGTCACATAATAAACATATACATTTATAGTATTATATGTAATACTATAAACTGTAAATAAATGCAGAGTGTGTCTGACATACATTATTATTGACACTGCAGCAGCACAGAGACTTCAACAAAGTTAGTCAAAGGCAGGCTTGAGGTTGCCAAGCAACCAGGGTCAGCTGCAGGTCAGAGCACACCTGCAGTTATGCTCTGACCTGTGTGTGAGTGACTGCTGAGAGACAGAAAATCTCTAAATGAACCCCCTCTAACTAGTGTGGACACTAATGCCAAACTAGAGTTTCACCAAAAGCCCAACAGACCGTGAGTATCCTCATCTTGTCGACCATGTGAATGCCGACTCACGCCCAGTTAAAAATGCATTTGGGGAGAGAGAAAGAACAGGTGCCCTCAGGTTCTTTGGGAAATTTCAGGAAGGAGAAGTACACTGAAATTCCTGGAATATGTAACAATAATAGCTTTGCAGGAACACTCGAGCAACATGTTGCTATATAGAATATGGTATTATACATACATGTACTGTCACTTTATTCTTGCTCAGACTATTGTTATGATGTTAGCATACAATATTCAAACTGCAGCAGTTAGCTTTTTGAACGCTTTCTATGGTAACAGCTAGCTTCACGAATCAGATGTCGCTGCTACACTTTAGGATTATGGGTAATGTAGTGCTTCATCATGAGTTCACGAATATAACATGTTTATTATTAATTATTTATTAAATATAATAAATATATTTATTGTAGTTAGCTGTGCTTGAGCTACATGCTAATTATTAGTTAGCCTCACTATATATTAAGCTAACATTCTGTTAGCAGTTTGCTGTCATCAGCTTTGAGATGTTCTAACAAGGCCACCGTAGTGTTAATACGTTGTTCAGTGTGCTGAGTCCAATTCGTGTGCTTGTTGTTTCCAGAGGATGACATTGAACCCGTGACGGCGCACTGCTCTCATATCCTGTCTGAGGACAGGAAGCAGGTGAAGTAAGGCGCAGAAGCTGCAGTTCTACAGAAACAGTCAGCAGCCGCTATGATCGCCTGTCCTGCGCATACGCTGAAGGCTTCAGCACTGGGCTGGCACTACTGGGAGGTCAGAGTCTGACCCACACAGGTGTCTTGCTCCAGGACCAGGTGCCATCTAACATCTGTGTTTTCTGTCCACCTGTTGCAGGTGTCTGTCGGGGAGAGTAAGGACTGGAAGCTGGGTGTGGTCAGCGAGTCGGCTCAGAGGAAAGGTCTGTTTGACATGAGCCCATCCAAACGAGGTTACGCCATCTGGTGGAGCGGCAGGCCAGCTGCGAGCGCCACTACGCTCACCGCGCTTAACAAGGTCTGAACACACGTGTCATGTTTCATATTTATTCTGGATTTAATGTATATGACAAACCTTTTTGCTCCCCGCTTGTGCAGGTAAAGAATCCTCCAAGTTCGCCAGTGGGCGCTCGACGTGGACTAGGTCAGGTGTCCTTCTACAACGTGAAGTCCGGCTCTGAGATCTACAGCTTCACCGGGTCGTCTGAGTTCACCGAGAGGATGTTTCCTCTGCTCGGCACCGGAGACAAAGAAACCACCATTCAAGTGACCACCCAGCACCACTTGACCTGAGTGGACGTGGGACGGACAGGACGGGACAGGGACAGTGACCGAGGGGTCAAAACCAGATGATGGGGAGGAAGAAGGAGCACTGGGCAAGCAGGTTGGGAGGTGTCAAGCTCAGAACTTGAACTACCTTATCAATACAACAAATACATCTCTTTCAGAAAGGTTCTTGAAGCTAGTTTTAGTGTTGTAACGAGATCATTTAAGAGTTTTCCATCGTTGTCAGCAGATTGTTGTTGTTTTGTTGATGATTTGTAGTTTGTTTCGGTTCTTGCAGATGTTCTTTAAATGTTCTACTGAGAACTGCATGGAACTAGAAAATAACATTAAGTTGAATCAAAAGGTAAATTGTCATATTCAAGTGTGGAGCTCGCTGATGAAATCTTTTATCATGCCAATCTCATGATGTCAACATGGTTTTTACCCTGTGTTCACCTGTATGACATCATACTGACATAAAATGTTTAAAAACTGTAAAGAAATAAATGTTTAATCTTCAGTCAAATGAATTCAAATAATAGTTTCACTTTTTTGAACGCTGCCGCGTTCATGACTTCTACATTTCCCACAATGCTCTGATGAGCTGTTACTTCTTTATTTAACATTACTTCTAACTTATGTTAATTTACTGCTAACTGAATCAACAGAGCCGGGCTCAGCATAACAGGGAAAAACGTTGAGGTGATTTACAGACTTTATGATGGAAATACTTATGAGGCAGGAGAGCTAGCTAATATAATAAATAAGCTATCACAACTAACACTGAGGATCCAGTTGGTTTGGAGCTGTGCTAATGTAGCTAATAGCCAACAACATAAGTTAATGTTATGGACCTCGGCTAGTTTAGAAAAGGCTAACATAGCTTTAGCCAAACCTAGCAAGAAAACCACCGAAGGCTGTGTTCACTGTTAGACTGACACTGCTGGTTCAGGAGGTTCTGTTGCTGTGTTCACTGTTAGACTGGACACTGCTAGTTCAGAGGTTCTGTTGCTGTGTTCACTGTTAGACTGACACTGCTAGTCGAGGTTCTGTTGCTGTGGTTCACTGTTAGACTGACACTGCTGGTTCAGAGGTTCTGTTACTGTGTTCACTGTTAGACTGACACTGCTAGTTCAGAGGTCTCTTGTTTGCAGTTCACTGTTGACTGACACTGCTAGTTCAGAGGTTCTGTTACTGTGTTCACTGTTAGACTGACACTGCTAGTTCAGAGGTTCTGTTACTGTGTTCACTGTTAGACTGACACTGCTGGTTCAGAGGTTCTTGGTTGTTGCGTTCACTGTTAGACTGACATCGCTGGTTCAGAGGTTCTGTTACTGTGTTCACTGTTAGACTGACAATGCTGGTTCAGAGGTGTCACTACTCCATTAGCTGCTCTCTGAGCACGTGATGATGCATGACAGACGCCAGTCAAACAGTTTGAATGATTCAAGTTCGTATTTTATTTAACATAAATCATATTGCAGTCGTACGTGGAACAGCCGTTTCAATATACACAATAGAATCGTACGATTTAAGCCCTGCCCCTATGTGACCGCCACCCACTGAAATGAACCTCTCAAACACCACCCACCCCATTCCTTTAAACAAACACTAACCCCGCCCCTCTCACAACCCGCCACTCGGCACGATGCTCTGCCTCGACACTGTGTGTTTAGGCCTGTGTGTTAGCAGCAACCCAAAGTGGATCATCGCAGCACGCCTCAAATGGTGGAGCAGCGTCTCTACATCGACATCCTAAGGTGCTGCCTCTAAGTGAGGAACAGGCACCGACAGGGCCCTCCCAACAGCTCTGACATCATAACTCCAGCGCGCGTGTCTTTTTTAAGGCAAACCTGTTTCACTGGAGGCTCGCAAGCCCCGCCTCAATACTCAGAGGCCCTGCCCTCCAGTGTGACATCACACTGTGCTGCCATCTTGCTTTATGGAAGTTTAAGGCAGTCATCTCCCACAGCTCAAAAGGTCCCTCTCCCACTCTTGACCGGCCCTCCCTCCTTCCTGTCCATGTTGTGGTCAGACGCCGTCACAAGCTCAAGTAAATTAACAATCATTTGTGTTTTTTTTTTTTTGGGTGTCACAAGACTACGTCAGCAAGCCATGTCATTGACAACCAGCCCAACAGTTGAGACACCCTGCACAGACGCTCCACAGACAAACGTGTCCGCGGAAGAACGGTAAGCCGGTTTGGAGTTTGCTGCCGGCTGACGGTCGTGTGGTGGGGTGAGAGGGGCGGGCGTGGGGGTGAGGAATGGGCGTGTCCTGCCCACCTGTCTGATGCAGGTGCTGGCCCGCCACAAACAGAAACAAACAAAAGAAATCAAGTGGGTACCATCATCATCATCATCATCATCATCATCATCATCATGAAGGGCCTCTGACTCACCGCACAACATTCACTGACCACTCACGCTCTCCCTCCCCTCTCTGGTCATCACCCTCGGCTGCTGCTCGCTGTCGCCATCTAAGTCCAGTCCCTGTGTTATGCGGTCAGCGCCCCGTGGCGGTAAACGGTTGAATGCTGCGTCTTGGAAGTAAAACAGAGACAGGGGATGGGGGTCTTCTTTAGCTTTAAACAGAAAAGCATCTTCAGGCGTGTTGCTTCTGCCGCTGCACTTGCTCCCAGCCAACGAGCAGGACTGAGGAGTGGGTGAGGAGGTAGGGGGAGGAGGGGAAGGAGGAGGAGGGGGTCATGGACGCCAAGTTATTTCAGACACCTCTCAAGTAGGTATACCAACATATCCGCCTCAAGCAGAGAGCTACGGACGCCCTGCTCGAACAGCCGCCTGGGTCTGCAGGACCTCAGCCTCCTTATTCAGCGGGTCCTCAGGTTAGGCTCCTGCAGGGGAGGAGGGGGAGGAGAGTTAACACATGAACGCCAGAGACGTTCAGGATAACTCAAGTAAACACTGAGCACTCGTCCCGAACACTGGCCCTCAACACTTTTACTGGAACTCTAGTCCTGAACACTTTTCTCCCTGGAACACTTGTCTGGTATCACTTTCCTGAACATGCGCCCTGAACGCCGCCCTCAACACTTTTCCTGAACAATCATTCTGAACACTCGATCCTGAACACTTTCCTCAACACTGGCCCTCAACACTGCCCTCAACACTCGGGCCCTCAACACCTTCCGTCCTCAACACTCGCCCTCAACACTCGCTCCTCAACACTCAGACATTCGAACACTCAGACTGAACGCTTGTCCTGAACGCTTGTCCTGAACGCTTGTCCTGAACGCTTGTCCTGAACGCTTGTCCTGAACGCTTGTCCTGAACGCTTGTCCTGAACGCTTTTCCTGAACGCTCGTCCTCAACACTCGTCCTCAACAGTCATACTGAACACTCATCCTGAACACTCATCCTGAACACTTTTCCTAAATGCTTGTCCTGAACACTCGTCCTGAACGCTTTTCCTGAACACTCGTCCTGAGCGCTCGTCCTCAACACTCGTCCTCAACAGTCATACTGAACACTTGTCCTGAACACTTGTCCTGAACGCTTTTCCTGAACGCTCGTCCTGAGCGCTCGTCCTGAGCGCTCGTCCTCAACACTCGTCCTCAACAGTCATACTGAACACTCATCCTGAACACTTTTCCTGAACGCTTTTCCTGAACACTCGTCCTGAACACTTTTCCTAAATGCTTGTCCTGAACACTCGTCCTCAACACTTTTTCTGAACACTCGTCAACACTTTTCCTGAACGCTCGTCCTCAACACTCATACTGAACGCTTGTCCTCAACACTTTTCTTGAACTCTCGTCCTCAACACTTTTCTTGAACTCTCGTCCTCAACACTTTTCCTGAACTCTCGTCCTGAACACTCTTCCTAAACGTTTGTCCTGAACACTTTTCCTAAACGCTCGTCCTCAACACTTTTCCTGAACACTCGTCTTTTGTTGTTGTGCATGCACCAATCAGAAGACAGACAGGAAATGATGACACTCACTAGAAACAGATACTGTAGGCCGTAGATGATGGAGTTTATTGTCAACACAGGCTTCCAGTCCTCTCTGTGGAGACAAAGACAGGTAAGACTTGAAACAAGAAAGACTAAGGACTGATAAGACTTAAGACAGTAAAGGAGGTCAGTAAAGGACAGTAGAGGCCAGTAGAGGCCAATAGATGCTACCTTAAGATATTTAGGCAGACGTTTCCTTCCAGGTCGATGTTGGGGTGATACACCATTGTCTCACACTTTACCTTCGGGGGGTCGTGGGGGTAACCCTGTCCTACCTGAAACACACACAGATGCACACACGCATCATTGTCTTTGCTGTAACAACAACATAAAGATGGAGGACAGACAGGTATGAGGTGAGTCTCACCTTAAAGCTGAAGACAAATTTCCCGCCTTTGTAAAAACCCTGAAACACACACACACAGTTACCGAGTCATCAAAGTGATCAGAACAAAAACTCCTCAGTGTCTGATTGGCTGACAGCAGGAACAGGAAGTGTGCACACAAACGAACCTCGTCTGGTGAGATGATGAGTCTGAAGTTGAGGAGGTCATCGTCGTCGGGGAAGTTGATCTCACACGTCTTTGGCAGGTTCAGCTCATTGATGTCTGTGCGCGCACACACACACACACACACACACACACATACACACACACACACACACACACAATCATGAAGTTCCTGTTGCTGATTAATCATATATCTTTGCCATAACTTGCTAATATGTTTCTATATGAGTGGACAGGAGGGTGAGCGACCACACCAGGTAACAAACACGTCACCTGACTTCTGTGACAGGTGGACGATATTCATTTATTATTTGAACTCTGACGTTGATGATGACGTCACATTTTTCACCGGGTTGTCCACGTTTATATTTCCTGCATGAAACAACACGGTCAGAGTGCGGGGAGTATCTAGGAAGTATCTCAGATGAGCGTTTTGTAGTCCATCTTCTGGACTTTGTAGTTTTACCACAGATCANTTAATTAAACATTTTTCTAACAGACGCTCTGATGTCATCACCTGTCTATTTCTATTATTTATGACGTCAGAGCTGCTGGATGTTTCTCTTTGACGCCATCAGGTGGTCGTTTGAATGACACACACACACACACACACACACACACACACACACACACACACACACACACACACACACACAGATCTGCTTCTAATATTTCATGAACTTCATATTTCACGCTGAACGTGTTGACGTCATTGTTGTTGTTGTTGATCAAACTAATTAACCACATCTGTGACGTCAGCACCACAAAGCGGGAACAGTCTCACCTCGACGGGACCCATCCTGACACCGACTGCTGCGGCTCGAGCCTGCAGAGAATGGAGCACCAAGTCCGGATACAAGAGGAGCGAAGAGTCCGGGTCAGAACAGAGTCCGGGTGAGTCCGGGTCAGAACAGAGTCCGGGTGAGTCCGGGTGAGTCCGGGTCAGAACAGAGTCCGGGTGAGTCCGGGTCAGAACAATCACGAGCGGTGCAGAGAGGGAAAGAGTTCAATACGGGCGCGGATATATGACGTATGACGCGAGGAGAATATGACGTATTTAGTGACGCAGGGGGTTCTGGGACATGTAGTGCACAAACACCCGTTTGGACATGAAAATATAAACATATAATTCATTAATAAAAGAAATGAAAAAACAAATAGAAGAATACAACAAATAACAACTAAAAATACGATTTTATTATTTTCTTGACTTTATATTATACTACACTGTAAAAAGAACTGTTGATTTTATGGTAAAATATCAGCTGCGGCAGTAAAGGATGTCAGTGATGATGAGTTTACTGTACGAACACACAGAGACTGTTCTGCTGTTTAACATGAGTCATGTATCAAATCAAAGTTTTGCAATGAAATATGAAATATTTTATTTTTACATGTTTGAAAACGTCGATATGATGGATCATAATATATAATGTTTTTAATATTTAATTATTGTTTGTTTGTCAGGTGTGTTATTATATATTACATACTGATAAGGTGTACTCAGAGTTTGGCTGTGTTCCATCAGGATGTTCAGCAGATCAATATGTTTTTATTACAGCTACAGACAAACTGCTCTTTAATATATACAATCAGAGACAGCACAGACTCACTCTCCCCGCAGACTGTCTAAAACCTGGACGTAGTCTCCGTGACGTCCCCGCAGACTGTCTAAAACCTGGACGTAGTCTCCGTGACGTCCCCGCAGACTGTCTAAAACCTGGACGTAGTCTCTGTGACGTCCCTGCAGACAGAACAGAAGTTGGACAATAACATGGGGATTTATGGAGCCAGCCTCTGATTGGTGAGCTGATACCCAGATGTGTACGATCATTAACAAACTGTCATGTCCACATGTGTCTTGGACTGTCATTTGCCCCATGATCAGCCAGCAGCAACAGCCTGGCACGGCACGGCTCGGCTCGGTTATTCCCAGCCGGTCGAGCCGAGCAGGACCGGGTCTGTTTGTGACACCAACGAGCTCCGTGAGGAAACCTCAGACTAACGTTTGGACAACACACCGGAACGTTCCTGTGACGCTGTTTTAACGTTTCCTCGCTGCTGCTGAAACTGAATTGTGCGCATGATGACGCGCGGCGCGGTTAGCAGCGGCAGCGGCAGCGGCAGCGGCAGGAAGTATGTTGTCGAAGCGGCGGTGAGGGGGGGAAAGAGCCAAGAACCAAAAGTCGGCGGCTGAACGGGAGGAGGACGGATAAGCATGCCTAACCCGGGAAAGCTGCACATCTAGCACCTCGGCGCCGTGCATCGTCCACCCTGCGGGCGCAGAGGCCGGCTGAGGGGTGAGTGTAGCGCGAGAAACGGCTGAAAAACGCGGTTTTCCATCAAAGGGGGCCGCGGTGTGTTCGTCGAGATCTTTGTGTAGCTCCGGGCTAGCCTGGGCTTTAGCTGCCGTGCTAACCTCTGCGAGCCGAGCAGAGCCGTGATAAAGCCTGTGTTTTAAATTACACCTGAGCGTGTCTGTGTGCTCGTGCAGCTTCGTGTTCCCGCCGTTTGTCGGTGCTTTGTTGACGGTTTTGTTTGTTTTGAACTTCAGTTTAGCTTCTTTTACATCCTCGCGGGGGGTTGCTAACTAGCCGAGGCGCCGATGCTAACGTTAGCTCGGCCGCGTCTGTTTCACCTCACAGCGGCTAAACGCATCTTTAATGAACGCACACGAGCAGCGGGGTCAGTGCTGCGGGGCCGTGCGGGGCCGTGCGGGGTGTTTTCATACGTTAACTGGCCCCGCAGCCTTCACTTTGTAGCCCGGGTGCTAGCAGCCTGTGTGTGGGGGGGCTAGCCCGTTAGCAGGGGGAAAATGGCTCGCTGCTCTGAAAGCCATTTTCCGATGGAGACGGAGCGGGGGTCTCAGCGGAGGTGGGCTGATGGCTGAAGGTGTTGTCCCTGCTCTGTCTGTGGGATCACGCACAGCGAGAGCCGCACGCTTTTTTTACCGTTAATCCCCGTAACCCCCCCCGGGTGGTCCTCCCCGGCCGGCCGGGCTCGGGTGTCACTCCCCCCCGGTTAAAATCGGGGAGTCGGCCGAAGCAAATGTCGGCCGTGTGTCGGCGGAGAGACGCGCCGCTTTTGTCCCGATACATCCAGGCTGAACCGGGAGGAGACGGGCCAAGGTCAGGGAGCCCCGCTGCGGCTGCGGGAGCAGATCTGTGCGTGAAATGTGTCTGTTATGATGGAAGGGAAGTTTTAGTGTGCGGATGCGCCGTTTAATGCGGGGGAGATCAAAACAACGCGCGCGTGTGTGTGTGTGTGTGTGAGTGCGCGCGCGCGCAGGGCACGGAGGGGACCTCCGGACTCTCCGGTCCACAAACACCGGGACCGGCTGCGTGAGGACGGTCCGGTTTGTTTACATTACGAGGATAAAGCTGAGATTTGATTGGCCGCTGCTCTCAGGTGTGATTCACACCTGAGAGTGAAACCTGATCGATTATTGTCGATCAGTTATCGATCACAGAGGAGCAGGTGTGAAGATATGAACACACTAAAGTGACATCATCACATTTATTGACTGAAGTCAATACAAATAAATATTTACATCTGATCAGCTGATGTCTGTAAACAAATAAAATCAGCTGATTTTTGTTGTTACTGCTCTTCATGAAAAATACTCTAACGATCATAATCTGTCAGCGTCAGCAGCAATAGATGAACAATAATAAAGTTAATAATAATGTTAACAATAATAATGTTAATAATATGTTAATATTCTCTGTCTTCGGTCTGACCTCACATAGTTTCAGGTCAGAACTCTCTTGGAGCTAACCCTTGACCAACCAGAACCAGAACCAGTGAGCTGAATCACTAATGAACTCAAGTCATTTTAAGTGGCTCAAGGTTTTTCCAGGAGTCCTTGAAAGAGGAGGTGAAGCGTTCTGATGTTCACACCTTGTTTGTTTGGGTTTCTGGTTCTGAATGAGGTGCAGGATTGAAACTGTCAGGACTGTCTGCTGCTGCAGATACAGGTGTGTGTGTGTGTGTGTGTGTGTGTGTGTGTACTTTCTGTCTCTGTTCTCTGCTGTCGCTCTTTTTTGTTCTGTCGTTTTTAAGTGTAACGTGAATTTGTGGTTATCATGTTTGTTTTTTCTGCTGAATTTGTGAAATGTTTAACAAAAAAAGTGTTTATTCTTGTAAAGGTCACCGCTAATTATATTATTATATTATAATTATGATAATAATTATAATCATTTATTATCACAGCTGGGCAGATTGTCATCAGGTGAATTTTGTTTGTCTGACAGGAAAACTACATGAAATAATTTTAGTGAAGAAAATAAATAAAACAAGCAGCAGATCATTAATCATTAGACCTCACAGGTTCATTATTATAATTAATCAGTGTAACATGAGATATTATTGATTATTTTAATTATTAATTGTTTGAACTCGGACAGATGTTTGCAGAGGACACAGACGACTCGTTAGAGTTCACAGATTTGAAATAACGACGTGTTGATTGGACGTGAAATCAAACTTTATTTCACACAAAAAGATTAATCAGTAATCAATAAATAAATCACATCCAGCCTGTCGATGATTAAACGTTTAATAAACTTATTGTTAAACAGTCAAATATTAAAAAATCTAAATGTTATTGAAATGTTCTCAGAGCGTTTAACAGACGTCAGAATCATTCTGTGTGGATTAAACATAAAAACAAACTCTGACAGTATCAGTGTATTAAAGTGTGTATGAATGTTCACCTCCATCTTCAATAATTATTATTATTAATTAATCATTTTTGATTTTAAATGGATCAGAGTATCTACAGGACGCCTTCAGGGTCCAACTAGAAACCAGTCTGATTTAATTCAGTGTGTGATCGTACCTGTCCATATTTTCCCGTGTGTGTGCATGCGCGTGCATGCACGCGCGCCTCCCCTCCCCCCTCTATTTTCCTCTCCTGTCAATCAAATCTTCCTCACCTTTATTTTCCGCTGCTTTCTTTTTTCTGTCTTCATCCGTCTGAACCTGAACACACCACCAACCCTCCCTCACTGCTCTTCCTCCTCCACTTTCACCACCTTCACTCCTCCCCTCACCTCCTCCACCTCCTCCTCCTTCACCTCCTCTTTCTTCACTTCCTCCTCCCCCCTCTGTATCGCCACCTCTTTTGTTTTTTTCCACCTTTAACTTCCTTCCTTCCTTCCTTCCTTCCTTCCTTTCTCTCTGTTGTTCTTTTTATTTTTTTACCTCTTCAGACCTTTAATGCATCAGACTGTTCATTATGAATTAATTAACTCTAATCAGCTGTTCATGTTCTGATGGTTCTGACCCAGACGTTCTGGTCTGATCATATTCTGCTGCATCGTTCAGGTGTCAGCCTTGAAAGTCATTGAAAAGTCCTTGAGTGTGGCTTGTGTGTGCGTGTGTGTGTTAACGTGGCTTCCTGCTGTAATCTGTCACAGATTACAGATGATCCTGTTAAAACTGTCTGCCACATCAACTCTCTTTAATCAGCGCTGCTCGTTAACAAACTATTGATCTCATTAGTGACAGTTTAACGTTCATTATCCTCCAAACTGGTTTCAGTTTCTGTTTGAACGTTTTTTAAATGTTAAGATAACCCGTGAGTGACCGCTCCTTCAGTTTATCAAGCCACAGATGTCAAAATAAGGCATGTTTTTTAATCTTTTAGAGAGCGTCCAACACACGATGAACTGGACAGTCTGGAACCGTATCGTAAACGAAGCGTAACGTAACAAAGCGTAACGTAACGAAGCGTCCCCTCCACAGTCACAGGTTCAGTTTACAATTATACAGACATCATGGTTAATAAATTTTAATGTACACGTGCTCGATTCAGTGTTCTCATGTTTGATGCCATGTAATTCTGTTTGTATCCATGTTCATTAAATATTTTATTTTCCAGTAATTAACTCTGACAAACATTCATTATTGCATTAATTATCTCTCTCCTCTTTGGCTGTTTTCATATTTAAACTGAAATCGTTCTCGTTCTGCCTCCACACCAAACTCTCTCCTTTCTCAGATTATTATTATCATAAATGAATAAAGGGTAAATCCTCCTATTTGCTTGAAATTCTAAATTAATGAACAAAATTATTTTTTGTCAATTTTTGGTTAAACAACATCAATTAATAGTTTCAGATTTGCTTTGCGGTCTGTTTGTGATCATTTTTGTCATGAAGCTCTGTTTTTTATCATATCTTTAACTTTCCTAGAATGAAGTTGGACAGGTCAAAGGACGAGTCTGTAAAAAAGTTGTAGTGACGGGCTCTCCAACAAAGTGCACTTATCATACTTTGAGATCACCTGTAGAGTTTGGAACAGATGTCCTCGCCTGTCGTCTACAAGTGTTTGTGCTGCTTCTGTTCCTGTACTTGTGTAAATAAACCTGACTGGATCCTGAGATACCTGTTAGTCGTTGACTGTTGATGGAGGGGGGACGGGGATGGTTCTGGTTCTGGAGGTTTTATTGATCCTGTGGGTTTTTTGTTTTTGTTTTTTAAATGCAAGCGTCATCCTATTTACACTGTCAACAAAGTTGTGTCCCGCTGTCCCCATTAGGTGTGAACAGTGGAGAGTGATTCTACATCATCTTCATCATTTAAGACCTGATGACTGCTTTGAAATGTCTTTTATCTATTTAGATAAGTCGTCGTTGAGTCCAAATACATCATTTTTATTTGTTAAAGCTAAAATGGGGTGTTATGTCACTCTTTAAATAACCACCTTGTTCTTCTTCTTGTCTCTACAGTGATACCACATTGGCTGGTGTGACCCCCGCAGGCCCACCTCCTCCCAGGGTGGGCCCGGATTGGCTGGACCTGCACCAACGACTCTTGGGGAGAAAATGGCTGCCACCGCCACCCCCAGCTGAAGAGCTAAGCCCCCCCTGTTTCCTCCTCCACCTCTCTAGCATCACTGTTCATTTCTGTGTTGTGAACCGTGATTCCCTCCAACAAGTTTGCTTTAGAGTACTATGGCAATGCATGATATGAGTCGTGCCAAGGGTTTCCCCTGTAAAGAGTGTGATATGGTTTGCCCGAGTACTCCAAGTCTTCTAGAACATATGAAAGCACATTATCAGCAGGAAGAGACCGGACGTTTCGAGTGTGAACAGTGTGGCCGAATTTACAAGCACGCAGCTAGCCTAGCTAATCATAAAAAGTCTCACGAGGTGGGTTCGTTCCAGTGTCCAGTTTGTACCCGTACCCTACCCAACGCTGTAGCTTTGAAGAACCACCTTCGTATCCATACTTTGTCCCCTAGTAGCGCACACACAGAAGAAGAGAGTGAAGAAGTGCCTGAAGAAACAGGCCACGACGAGAGGGACTACGGCCTCGCCCAAGACCTCTCGGACGGGTTTGGCCGCTCCCATTTGAGCAACAGTGGTATGGGACATAGTGTCCTACAAAGCCACGAGACAGACGACCACGGAAAGAAAGGCTCCCCTGAATCCGACGACGCTTGGGACAGACCGTTCAAGTGCGATCAGTGTGACAGAACTTACCGTCACCACGGTAGCCTGGTGAACCACAAGAAGTGTCATCAACAAGGAACTTTTAAGTGCTCTGTGTGTTTCAAACAATTTAGCAACCTGGCTGCCTTAAACAGCCACGAGAGAACTCACACGAAGTTCAAGACCCCTGGGGCATCCATGGTGAGCAGTAGCAGCAGCAGCAGCAGTGGCACCCAGTCGTCCCAGAGCGACGACACAGCCTCCTGTTTCTGTCACCTGTGCCAGGTAGCGCTGCCAAATAAGGCAGACTTCCAGGAGCACATCCTGCTGCACAACACAGCCTCACCCTCGCTTGGACTGCCGCGCAGCTTCCCAGGCATCATGCCTCACAATCTAAGTGCGGTCCGATCCCCAGCGTACACCCCTGCGCTGGGGGACCCTCTGCCTCTGCCACCCCTGCCTAGTGAGAAAAGAGGTCCCTATGACCCCATCATGGGCCCTCCAGTCAACAATCCCATTTACACATGTGCATACTGTGGCGCAGGACACCCAGATCTGGAGACCTTAAAGGTCCATTATCTGACTCATGATCCCCACCCTGCTGCCCATGGCCAGGACAGCTCCATCCTCAACTCAGACACACTGAGCTCTGGATCACAGGGCTCGGTGTCCTCACCATCCGGAGGCCGTGTGCCCCAGGCCAATTCTCCAGACGATGGCGAGCGGCGCTTTAAGTGCGGGGAGTGTGGCAAAAGCTACCGGCATGCAGGAAGCCTGGTCAACCACAAACGCTGTCATCAGACCGGACACTACCAGTGCACCATCTGCTGTAAGCAGTACCCTCACCTGGCAGCGCTACACAGCCACCTACGAAGCCACAAGGGGCGTCCCTCCAACCAGCCTATTGGTAACGACAGCAATGACTGGCTATCTCCAGAACCGCTTACTCTGGACTCCCAGCAGAGCTACGTCCAAGAAGGCAGCGGTGCCACCACTCCGATCTCACTGCCAGGAAATCTTGGTGATGCTGCACACTTTGTACCAGACGGTGGCCACAGCAGCGGGCTGGATTCTCTTGAGTTCCATGATCGCTTTGATGGCAGCTCACTTTCCCAGAGCAACTCAGCTCACCGTCAGGCGGACAGACATGTGTGTGCGGACTGTGGTGAGATGTATGGGGATGTATCTGGAATCAAGTCGCACATGTGTCCCCGCCGTGGTCAGCAGCAACCGCCGCCACAGCAGCCACAGGGGAACATGTCCAATGGTTTTATGGGGAACATGAACTACCACAGCTCCAGTGGAACCTCACTGCCTGCTGGAAGCTCCAGCACCCTGAAAGAAGGCGGCAGCCAACGGCAGTACTCGCAGAGTGGAGGCAAGAGAATGGGGAGCAATGACAAAGATGATGAGGATGACGGAGAAGTGTATCAGTGCTCGGTATGTGGCAACCACTACGCCAGCCTCAGAGCCCTCAGGAGCCACCTGCGTAGCCATGCCAATAACCCAACAGGACCTGGACCTTCAAATCTGGAGCAGGAGTGGAGGATGATTTGCTCCACTTGTGGCCAGAGCTTCTCCAGGAAGCAGGACCTTCTGAATCACCAGTTAGTCCACGGGCCCCAAAGGCCAGATGGCCAGCAACAGGGTATTGGGGGCACCTCAGCTAATGGCAATGACAAGATGGATGGACGCAACCACATTTGTGTGGACTGTGGCATGTTTTTTGCTGACCGCCACCACCTTATTACCCATCTATGCCCCGGTAAGAATCGGGGCAGCTCGATGAGCAAACAGGGCCTGAATGGAGCCAAAGGGATGTCTGGAGGCGATGGCGTTGGTGGTGGGGTTGCTGGAGGAAGTCGTGATGTAGGTGGTGATGGACGCAGGCCTATGGTTGACCAAAGTGACAAGCCCCACAAGTGTGACCAATGTGGACGTGGATACAGACACCCCTGCTCACTCCTTAACCACAAGAAGTCCCATAAGACGGGTGTTTTCCGCTGCTTGGTGTGCCAGAAACGCTACTACAACCTGCTGGCTCTCAAGAATCACCAAAGGACTCACTTTGATCTGAAGAGGTAGGTCCCTGATTTCATCAATTTTCTTGATATATTTGGGCAGTAAAGAGGTCAAAGGTCTTATACACCTACAGGAATATTGGGAACCATGGTAGATGGTGAAGTTGTGTTGGTCACGTTGCTCTTCACAGGGCTCGTCCCAAAAATACTCACTCACTTACAACATTCACGAAGATATAAAGCACAGCTGCTACATCACTTTGCATTTAGTTTGGCTAGTAAAGTTTTCTATATCTGGAGTGGTGATCATCTATATTTCATCACCATCAGGGTACCACACTCCAAACTGTCTGATGGCTGACGAAAATTATTGTGTTTGTAGATTGTTTAGTCAACAACAACAAGGACTTCTGAGCTGTAGTGCTGAAGGTAATGGCCTCCGCAAAGGGTCGTGTTTGATGCCTGTTCATCTTTGTGTTTTTCTTCATCTCTGCTCATTCCTGTTGCAGGCACAAATGTGAAGAATGTGGGAAGGCTTTCAAGATCCAAAAGCAGCTAATCAACCACCTCCGTCTCCACGAGGAGCACCGGGCCAAAGGTCTTGTTCGGTCTGGCCCCAACGGTTCTCGCTTCCAGCAGCCTGGCCCATCTCAAATGCAGACTATGAGAGGGGAGTCATCGAAGGGCCAGGTGATGGGTGTGAAATACAGTCATCAAGGGTTCAAAAAACCGTACTCTTCAGCGGGAACTTCCAGACCCCAGAAGTTTGACCCAGCTGAAACAGGGCGGCGGCCTTTTTCCTGTGAAGAATGTGGAAAGACATACCGCCATGCAGGCAGCCTGGCCAATCACAAGAACCTTCACAAAATTGGGGAGTACCACTGCAATGTTTGCAACTCCACATACCCCAACAGACTGGCAATGAAAAACCACCTACGTCTTCACTTTGCCCAGAAGAAACACAACTGCCAAGAGTGCGGCAAGGGCTTCCGCACCCAGAGACAGCTAGCTACCCACACTACAGCCGGCCTGTGTAAAGGCCCTCAGGGCCCTGGGGCCCAGATGGATTTTGAATGCGACGGCTGCTGTGAAGGCTTCGCCACTGCGGATGCTCTCGCAGCCCATGACTGCCCGGCCCAGCACCTACCTTCATCCTCCTCCACCAACAGCTCCACCAACATCAGCATGGAGAGGAGCTCTGTGGACCTGGACTCTGATGAGAGACCCTATGCCTGTGACCTGTGCAGCTGCGCCTACAAACATGCAAGCTCCTTGCTGAACCACAAGCACACCCACAAGACAGGCAACTTTCGGTGCAACTTCTGCGACAAGCCCTACACCAACTACATGGCGCTCCGCAACCACATGCGCATCCACACACAGCGAAAGAAGCACATCTGCCACACATGCGGGAAAGCCTTCAGGCTGGCCAGATTTCTCCGCAACCACCAGAAGGTCCATGAGGAGGGTGCCACCCCCTTCGGCTGCCCCACCTGTGGGAAGAGTTTCCAGGGGAGATCCGGTCTGGCCAGACACCGCTGCGGGGACAACCAGGTAGGCATGGAAGTCAGGAGGAAGGCCACTGCACCCACGGGAGAGGGCGACGAGTGTCGGTACACGTGAGTTCTCGTCAGTTGTTTGTGATTCTTCGAAGTTGAAAAAAATTAGTGAAGATAAATTTAGGTCTCTACATGTCTATTACAGGTATATGATCTCCAATCCGGCTTCCTTGGGACCATACGCGTGCCGGAATTCGGATTTTTCTGAAGTTTGGACAAATTGAATTAGTGGAGAGACCAGATAAGTCAACCCTGTTTGCTTTCAGTTAGCATATATCACACACACGAGTTTTTTAGGCTGCCTACAATCAAACATTTCATGTTTTAGATGATGTGTTTTCATGCTTTGTTCTTTCAGTAGTATTTTGTGTGTAGCATATTGAAGTATTGATGTTTGTATGTTCCTTGCTCGTCCTTGATTTTGTTTGTGTTTGTTCTCTTCAGGTAGTCTTATGCGGGCCAGTGTTTAGATCAGAAAATGCAGTTATGTGATGGGCTCTTGTGTTCTGAAATCTCAGGGAAGATTAGGAAGTATTTGGAGCTAGCTGCACTGCACATGTCCAGAGGTTATCATTCTCAACACTTTACTGTAGCACAGTCGCTGCAAGTAGCTACAGTCTGGCATGGTAGAGGTTCTTTGGACATTTAGTAATCACTCAAACGAAGGCTTTGGCAGACAGAAGGTCTTTTGAAAGCTTGTGTCCATTTGTGCAGTGCAGGGAGCAGCAGATACCTCCCAGTTCCCTACATGAATCCCAGTTTATTTGTCCCATGTTCCTTCCTCCCCAACCCAGCAGTCCTCTCCCCTCTGACCTGTCTGTAAATCCTAATTTTAAATGGTACACCACTTTGTAGTAGTCTTCTTTAAAAGTTTTAAGCCGGATTTCAGATCATATACCTGTATGTGCAACATCTTAGATGATGAGTAAAAAAGTGGTAACCAGTAACTGAAATCAATTAGAAACAAAGAAAACCACCATCTTCCGTTACTAATCTCCAATTTTTTCCCTTCTGTCTTGCCTCCTGTACCCTTATTTCCTTCCCTTTTGTGTTTCCTTGTTTGTCTCTGCACAGATGTGATCAATGCGGCCGCTCCTACCGTCACGCCAGCTCCCTCCTTAACCACAAGAACACCCACACTGTTGGCATCTACCACTGTGCCGTGTGCCTCAAAACCTACTCCAACCTGCTCGCCCTGAAGAACCACCGCCGTATCCACTCCGAGACACGGCGCCACCGTTGCCACGACTGCGGCAAGGCCTTCCGTGTTTCCTCCCAGCTCTACAACCACCGACGAGTACACCAGAAGCAGCGGGAGCTGACCTGCCGGTCCTGCCAACGAGCCTTTCCTACGCATGCCAGCTTCAGGCTCCACATGGAGATCACCCATGGCCAGGCACCGCAGCCCCGCCAGCCCAGATCCCAGCAGCCTCGACCAGGGGGCTCCCAGGAGCTGGGCTGGGGGTCAGGCTTGGACCTCACCCTAATGCAAGAGCAAGGACTCAACCCCAGCAGCATGACCAAAGCTCGCAACCGTGGGGGCAACAGTGAGGCCATCAAATCCCACGTCTGTGACCAGTGTGGCCGGTCTTACCGCCACGCCAGCTCCCTGCTCAACCACAAGAACAGCCACAAGACAGGGACCTACTTCTGCAACTCCTGCCAGAAGGAGTTCCCAAACCTGATGTCCCTCAAGAACCACAGACGGATCCACACTGAGCCCAAACGCTACCAGTGCCCCGACTGTGGCAAGTCGTTCCGGGTGTCCACCCAACTCATCTGCCACCGCAGGATCCACACCAAGGAGAAGCCGTTCTCCTGCCAGCAGTGTGACAAACGCTTTTCCTCCAAGTCCAACCTGCGGCACCACATGAAGGTGCACTGGAGCAGCTCGACGGCGCCCCCTCCCATGGCCATGGGTGCGCCCAACTTCCTGGGTATGCCCGGCGGCCCCTTCATATAAGCTAAGGGATGAGGGAGGGGGTGGTGGTGTTGGGGGATGGAGACATGGGAGGGGGGAGCCAGTCACATGCCAAGGTTTTCTGGAGGTGCCAAACGTAGCTCTTCCTCCTGCTCACCATCCTCTTCCTCATTTTCCATGTGTGGCTGTATTGTGTGTGTGTGTGTGTGTGTGTGTGTGTGTGTGACAGACGGTGTCCTGCATGACCGAACATGTACACAAAGCAGGAGGCACAACACACACACACACACACACACTTACGCTCACACACACACTCTCCCGAGCTGAGGCTTTACGGACGTTCCCCTGAGGCTCCGACCTGTTGACTGTCCCACACAGACTGACTGACAGGCTGGCAGACGGACAGGCAGACATGGACTGTAGACAGACCTGTTGGACTTCACTACACCTGCCTTCCTTGCATGTGGCCCTGTACAGTAAAGGATCGTTGACACCCCCCCCCAGAGCTGCAGTGACTGTTTGTTACAGCCCGGCTCAGACTCCAAAGACTGATGAGTCCTGTGGTTGTGACTTGATTGACTCGATTGGGGGCAGAGCTGCTTTCAGGGTCCAGGTTAAAGTGTGGGAAGTCTGACGCTTGTTTTCGAGCCGTGGTGTCATTTCAATCCAGTCGAGAGCTGGTCTGTCCCATGTTGCAGTCCCTGTTTCCCGCCCCTTCCCCGTTCTGATGGTGTTCGTAGGGACTTTGTTGTCTTCTCTCGTGGCCTTCGTCACAATGTTTTTAAAGCGTTTTCTGACCGAGTCGGTCGAAACAAACTTCAAACTGTTTTTATTTAAAGTGACCAACGTGTAGACGCTGCAGAGGACAAGCTGGTGACGACGGAGATGCTCAGTTTAAGACCGAAGATGGGATGCTCTGGTCTCCGAGGGTCTGGTTTAAGTGTGTGTGTGTGTGTGTGTGTGTGTGTGAGAGAGAGAGAGAGTGAGTGAGATATTATTGTAGCTTCCCAAACAGACTTCCTGACGCCTCGTTCACACACACAGATTCAGCGGTAGCCGTGTCGCCTCTGATTAGCTCTCTGAAGCTCTCAGGTGTTTAAACAGTTGTTCTGCCATCGCCACGGTAACAGCACAAGATGAAGTTGTTGAGTTTCTGAGCATTTCCTGTTTTGACGACCAGCTTTCTCCATTTTGTTGAAAAAATAGTAATAAACGCTTCCACTTTATCAGCAGATGAAAGCGAGTAAGTGGACTTTCAAACCAGCATGTAGACGCAGTCCTTAAAGTTGCATTTAACTGAACACAGCAGTCCTTGTCAATGTTTCAAACCCACTAGAACCAGAGCAGCTCTAGCTAAAAGGAAGTCAGACACGGAAACAGCATAGAGGATCAGTGGATTTTCAAAATAAAACACCCCGTGCAAAGTTATGAAAACAGTTTAACTGAAAACACTCCTGGTGGACCTGCTGCGTGGAGAACAGATGTGACAGAGACGTCAGAGGAGCTCATCGCGGACGAGTTTGATGCTCAAGTGTTTCGATATGTTGATAAGTGTCTTTTTCTGGGAGCATTAAAAATAAAATCAGCTGTTTGTTTTTTTTAAAGCGTAAAAGATCTCTGACGTCATCCATCGATCAGGATGTCTTCACGCAGCTCGGCGGCTCGTCTTGAATCTCTGCGTGTGAACGAGGATCTGCGTTTGTTGGTCCGGCCCTGATCTCCATCTCACAGGTTTAAACTGTCCTGACTGAACTACAACCAGCTGATCGTGGCCGCAGGTTTAGAAAAAAAAAGAAATCTGAGTGAAGAGAAGCTGTATATTGTCGGGCGTGTTCTGTTTGATCCTGTATTGTAATCGTACTTCTGACTGTATCCTGACAGTACCTCTTTTCTAAGAAGGAAAAAAGACGACAGATCATCGTAGTAATGCATTTATTTATATTATTCTTATTCTTATTAACACTTGTAATGGACGGCGCTAGTCTTTAGGATGTGTGAGTTTAGAGCTGTGTTGATGTAACCCCCCCCCCTCCCCCAAACACACAATGCCCCTGTTATGTGGAGATGATGGACGCCGAAACTCTCGTGAAGATTTAAGGAACTTGAACACACGACGGAAAGTTTCTTTCTTTTTGCCTTTTTATTCGGTGATGTTGTGACAGTCTTTTCTCCCATCATCCCTTTCTTCCATATTTATCTCTCTGCTGAGTTTGACCCCCCCCCCCCCGTCCCTGCCCACCTGTTTCCTGTTTCACGAGAATCAAACTCACGTTTTAAAGGGACGACTCGGTGACCTCTCCTCTCCGGTCCTCATCATTTGAACCTTTTTTATGTTTTATGGTAACCTCTTGTATTTATTGGTGTCCTTTTGTTTCCTTTATATTTAATTCAGATATCTGGACGCTCTGTGTGTGTGTCAGCGTTTTCAGGAGCACTGGTGCTAGTTTAAAAAAAGTCAAAGCCGTGCAGTGACCGTCAAGTGCTGTAGGAAGTCGATGTGATCTAGAACACACAAATAATAACTGTACATGACATTTTTATTTTCTTCCACACGTTTGACTTTGGTTTTTTCTGAGTGGACACTTTCCCGCCTGCATTTCACGTAGATTTTAGAGTGAAGAAGAAGATGACGACGGTTTGGAACAACTATAACCCCTCTTTATGTTTTAAAGTCTAACTTTTGTTTCCATGCATATATATGTAATGCTTACTATACACTTTTATAAACTATGTTTTGATAATTCATTTCTTAACAGAAAACTTGTCCATATACTATAACCCTTACTGCTGAGTACTGAAAATAAATAGCTGAAAACAAACCACACGAGCTCGGTGTTTTCACTTCAACAGCTTCAACTCTTTAAGGAGCACCTGAACGGCGACAAGCGTAGACGAAATGTTGTATTAAGACGCTTCTCATGTTGCTGTTGAACACAGATTCAGTCATTCACATCGTGGCACTCGATGTCGACATGATCTGCTGACTGAATCTGTATTACGCTGCTTTGTCCACTCAAACAAACATGAAAAACAAAGTTCATTTAAAGATTCTCAATTCTGAAGAGTTTTAAGAAAATCTAAAATCCTGATGTTTGTTTATGTTTAAAGTTCAGACAGGATGTTTGTTGTCACAGATTGAAGTAAAATAACTCCAGTGACAGTGACTTGTGTTTTAAATACATTTCTGAGCAGACTAAGAGAAAATAAAGAAAGTGTTTCAGGTGCAGAGGAGAAAGAGCAGCCAGCAGGAAATGAGTTTTAATTTGTTTCCTGTGCAAACGTTAAGAAAAAGTTCAAGACGAAGATGAGGCCGCTGAACAAACGGCAGGGAGCAGAGTCTGTGTCGTGCCAGAACCGAAGCTGAGCGAGTGTTAGCTATGTAACCGGGCTCAGCAGCTTCTATGGACATAATGGCAGAGGAGCAGAGAGTGAAGAGGACGCTGACGGAGGAAGCTAAGAAGAGAAAAGGAGAGAGTGAGCGAGCAAGAAGCCGCCGGACAAGAGTAAATCTGGGACTGACTTTTAGTGGTTGGTGAGAGCTTGGTGAAATAAAAGGCTGAAAGACAGACGCCGAGCTGGGCTGACTGCTGTTGGACTAGTCAGTAATATTAG
>CM053994.1:350769-458269 GCA_028641955.1 Protonibea diacanthus
ATTAGCTATAGAGACCAAAACTGTTTTTTGTACCAGGCTGTAAACATGTTTATTTCTGCTGTGAAGTTGGACATTTGAACATGGGGACTTATGGAGACTGACTCACTGCTGGAGCCAGCCTCAGGTGGACATTTGAGGAACTGCAGTTGTTGGCACTGTTGTCAGCTTCACTTCACAGTTTCTTTGTATTTTCACACAAACTGATTTTAAATGAGTTTTTTCTCCCGTAAACATTCATGAAAGTGTCATTTTAAATTCTCTGTGGTAACTTGTAAATCCTCTGTCGGTTTATTTTGTAACAAACTGTGTCGCCCGCTCACTCGTATAACGTATACGTGTTCGTGTTCACGTCCTGCGGTGAGCTGTGTGACCAGCTTTCATGAATATCGAGGTATTCAGGGGCACTTAAAGGGTTTAACACCGCGCTTAATCCCTGATACAAGTCCCCAGAAAAACCAATTTAGCCTCCATAAAAGATCCACCTCTCCCTCTCGCCTCCTCGCCTCTCCTGCTTGCTTCCTTCTACATCCCAACGATGGAGATTAGGCTTATTAAGAGGGCTTATTGTCTGTGGTGTCATGGATACCCAGTGATTACACACTCCGTGGCTGCTCCTCCTCCGTTCGCCCTCAAACCTCGCTGGGATTCGTTGCCTCCAAAGTCAAATCAATTATTCCCCCTCTCCTCCCCCTCCACCTCCTCCTCCACCTCCTCCTCCTCCCCCTCCACCTCCTCCTCCTCCTCCTCCTCCACCCTGCTGTCTCCATGTTTACCACCTGATCGTTGGTTTTTCTGTTGGTTCGTCTTTTCCTCTCCGACCAGCTGCACTTTGTTTCTGCAGCATCGTCACTTTGCTTCAGTTATTTTTGTGTTTGTCGTTGAGCGTTAGCTCGATGGCGAGGCGTCGACCTGACTTCCTGTGAGTAACTGACGTGGACACAGGAAGTCTTCAGACGACTTTTATTTGACCCACAGAAACATTTCACTGATCAAAGTCCATCTGAACATTGCCATGACAACAAGCAGGAAGCAGCGCGCTCTCTCTACTGTCTGACTTCCTGTCAACTCCACGGTAACATTACCAGAGATGGAAGTAATAGATTACTTAACTCCTCATCCATTTATGTGTTCTTCAGACTGAAGGCTCATCTGAGATGAACTGACCGGAGTTTAAAGGGTTAAACAGTGACAGTTAGCCATTAGCCTCATTAGTTATTAGTGATTTTCACAGTTTAGCTAACGTTTTGGCGCCATGGTTCTTTGACACTCGGCGTTTGCCTGCAGCTCGTCATGAACGGATGAGTCTAATGTACTTCTGTACTTTTACTTTACTTGTAACAGAGTATTTGATATCAGTACTTTTGTGTAAAGGTCTAGTCTGTAGGACTCATGTAGCTCTGCAGCCCCCTCGCTTCACCTCAAACTGTGCAAAAGTCTCGGTCTGTTCTGAGCTACTGCAGAAACAAGACGGACGTTAATATACAACAGGAAGTTTAGACGAAGTGATCTGATTGGACGAGAGTCGTTCCCTGAGTGAGAATAACTCTGAGACTTTGACTACACGAATCACTACAGCTGTTCTAATATTAATGCTACATTAACGTTACATTAATGTTTGTCATCTGTAACAAACATGAACATATTTCTACACGTACTTTAAACACGGTCAGCTGATAATAAACCTGATCATCATACTTAACAGTTAGCTAATGTTTCTGTAGCGCTGACAGAACGTTCCTAAACAAACATATGATCAGTTTGAAGTGAACTAAAGCTCCCTGTTGTTTGAAGTGCTGTATTCTGAAAACAGACTCGATTCATTCATGTTAATGAGCAGCGTGCTGACACAAAGTAAAACCACTGAGGGAGGAGGTGAAGCTAACATTACTGCACAGCTGAGAGGAAGTCAAACTTGTAGAGAACTGAGAGAAGCTAACTTTGTTACTCTTTAAACATGCAAACAGCAAACAGGTCTAATCTAAGTAAGCGGTCCAATAATTCAAGAAATTCAAGAAATTCAAAGCTGCTGTGCGCCCCGTCAGCTCAAAGCTCTGACCTCCCTGACCCCCAGTGGTCCTCCTGCTCCTCCTTCATGTATCCCATAACGCTCTCGTAGGTTGGTGAGGCAGCGTACTGCTCACACAGCGACCCCTGCAGGCTGGGAGCACACACAGCTGACATACTGATGAACAGCGAGCCGTGTTTCAGCGGGAACTTCTTTTTGATGTTGTTGCCCATCGTGGGGATGAGATACGCCCTCCCCAGCAGGTCGTCGTTCCAGCGGTTGTCCCGGTCCCAAACCTCGAAACGGATCTGCCTGTGGAGGGAATTCAGAGCTACGTCATCGTGAAAAGAGCATGCATGATATGACATAACACATAGTTGGACTGGGTTGGAGCACAGCTGTTAGACTGGACACTGCTGGTTCAGAGGTTCTGTTGCTGTGTTCACTGTTAGACTGGACACTGCTGGTTCAGAGGTTCTGTTACTGTGTTCACTGTTAGACTGGACACTGCTGGTTCAGAGGCTGTGTTCGGTCCGACTGTGTTCACCAAACAGTATCCTAATAATTCTGTTTCATAGAGTCAGATTAGTAGATCTTATATTCACTCACTTTTTGTGCCTTAAGTTGACCGTTTCAAAGCGAATAAGGTAGTTCCAGGAAGGGAAGTTGTTGTTCCAGATCACCGGTGTCGTGGCTCCTTGATTACCATAAAAAACCTTAACGTATCCATCCGTCTTGGAGAAATAGTCCCCCCACAGCCCCTCAGCACGGACTACCGTCACGTTCATCCGGGCCACGCCGGTCTCGCCGGGGCAGCAGTTGGCGTTGACCATGCGGTGTCCTTTGCACTGACATGCACAGTTCCGGTTCTGTTTGCCGATCTTGCAGCCGGACGGGCAGCGGAGCGGCTTGGCAGTTTTGCGGATGTATTCACTGATGGCGCTGCGTAGATTGGCCTTTAGGACGGGGTTTTCTCTCACCTACAGACCAGGCACAAAGAATTTAAGAAGGAATGGCTTCCTCTGAAACTAGTTAAGCTAATGTTAGCTGTAACATATTGAGGCTAAAGTTAAAGTCACCAGCTGATCCATGGAGACATGGCCTAATTTTTGCATGGGAGAGTACAATAATCGTTCATGCCTAAACACAACACCTTTATTTGTTCCTCACCAGAAAGTGCAGGGATTTGAGCTGGTATGACACCACACCTGGGACCCTCTTCAGGGAACTGAGCCACTTCTTGTACCCTGCGGCACTGTTGGGGGAGAACATGATGTCCCCTACATCCCCGTCCCCTCCAAGAACCTCGATGTCCCGGTCAGAGAAGGCCTGGCTGAAGGTTGCTCCATTTTTTAGGCTCTTGCTCTTGCCCTTGCAGAAGTTGGAGGCCGCACTGATTTTGACACCTTTGATGACGGCGTTGGCTTCAACGGACAGGCAGTTGCTGACAGTGTTGACAGACATCTTGCTCATCGAAGCCTCGCAGGTCCGGATGGCGGTGATGGAGTGAGCTCGACCCCCGAGTTGAACTCTGCGGATGTAGTGGGTCCCATAGACAGAGATGAACTGTAGGAAAGCTGAACTGTTCTTGTGGTCGTAGGTGGAAGGAAGATTCTTCAGGGAATCCTCAAACTCCTTACTCAGAGGAGGGCTGGTGTGAGCACGGAAGCTGCAGGTAAAGAAGGAGATAACTTTGATTTTCTTTTTTAAATTATACACAACAAAATCAGGTGTCAGACCACTGTCCCAACTGCTTCAGAAACAATCCAATCCAATGGTCTGGAAGATATCCCATTGGACCAAAAGTCAATTTTCTGACAGCCTCACTTAACTTACTGTATTTCAACCCAATCCATGACCTTTTCCTGACCATAACCAAGTAGTTTTGGTGCATAAACCAACAAAACTGCAACTATGAAAGTCAGCCTTTGGAGTAGTGGCTTTCATTTTCAGGATAACGGACTGTCAGGCTTTTTGGTCCAATGGGACATTTTTTGGACTTGAGGCTTCGGAATGATGTTCTGTTGGGACAATCATCAGTTCACCAACAATGTTCTTGACCTGATGCCTCATGTATCTGTTAGACACAAAACAGGGCTTGAAGGTTGGGAAAACAGAAAGTAAGAATAAGAGCAAAACAACCAAACCTCTAGGGTGAAGTGTGTATCTATGGATAATGTACGAGTATCATCAGAGTAAACGTGTCGATATCTGTTTTCTAATAAACAATAAATACCACAACTTTTATCAGTAAATAGTTTTCTAATTAATATACCAAGGCTATCAGGCTTAAATGAACAACTTCTAGCTAGTCCAATGGTACTCATTCATCCCAACTCAGTACTCACGTGTAGTATTTGCATTGAAAGTTGTGGGTGGTGAAGGAGAACTTGTCTTTTCTGCTGCGGCTCTCTGCAAATCGTGATGTTTTGGAGTGTGATCCTCCAACTGCAAACCCGCCAAGTCCAGGAAGACTGAGGCCCACCTGAGCCACATCAGCAGGTACAGTGAGCGACTTGGTACGTAGCCACATCATCAGAATCAAATAATTACAAAAACCTCTCACCTTCCAGCTGGTTGAGAGAGATGAACTTGTGTCTTTCATGACTGATTGGCTGGACTCGAAGATTTTACTACTCAGACTGCGCCGGCAGTGCACCTAAAGCCAGAGAGGATGCTGGGTAATGCTGTACACCTTAACATAGCTAGGTTACACTTCATGGAGGTAAACAGAAAAGTAACAACAGATTTGTCTCACAGCCCTTCACATTAATGTGTCTCTACACTGCGGTATCTTCTTCACTAACCTTGATCCTCCAGTCCTTGACTGCAACCGGCAGTTTCTGGGTCTGTTTGAGGAGGAAGGAAACAGTTCATCATCAGTGAACCTTCCAGTCTGTCTTGAGTTTGTGTTGAGGGGATTTTAAATGTCAACATCAAGTCCCCAGGTGGATTAAGGTGTCCAATATTAGGCCCCATGTGATTTACACTAACATTTATGTCCCAACTGAGCATTGCATGTTCATTTTTATGCTGATGACACAATCTTATATAAATGTGGTGACATCTGTAGGTAGCACTTTCCCATCAGACAGATTAATATTAGACTTGCACTCTCGATCTTCCAAAAGTTATTTGAGCTTCTGTTTTAAACATCGGCCAAAACAACAACAACAAAAAAAATACACTTCAGGTAATTCTGAGCGTTCTTCTCTAAATATGTAAAGTATATGTACGTAAATTAAAATGACTTGTGCACAGTTTTATGGTACTTGTACTTGAAGTGAGTATTTAAATTTGATGCAACCTGGACTCCACCGAGACGATTGCACTCAACTACAACTGAAGTTATTCTGCACATTAAGAATTTCAAAAAGTTAATCTTTCTATAAAATGCATCATTACACAATAAATGAAGACTCCCGACTGAATATAAAGTGAGTAAATAATCTCTGAGCGGTCTGACCTGGTTCAGGAGGCGGTTGTAGCACACGGTGCAGTTCCCCTGAGGCCCTCCGACCAAGGAGTCCTGGACGTTGACCACGTAGGCTCCAGTGGTCGTCAGCTTGACCACGTCGAAACCTTCACCGACCAGGTTGTGACCAGGTACGAACTGAGCCTGCTGACACTCGGTGAACGAGGTCGTCTGACAACCCAGAGACCGAGGAAGGAAGAGGAAGAGGAGGAGAAGGGAGGAGGAGAACATTGTAGAGCTGAAAGAAAACAAGTGAAAAAGAGATGGACTGTTAAAATGGTTTGATACATGAAGAAAGAAGGAAAGACTAAAGGTTCTTCATCTTCACTGGACTTATTTGGAGCTGTGTAACAGGATGAAATTATTTTCATGATGGATTCATCTGCAGATTATTTTCTGCAGACTTCAGTTATCATCAAGTCCTCTGATGGAAATAATCCTCCGTTCATCAGCTGATGGTTGACACTGTGTAAAATCACACCCCTCAATAGTTTGAGGGCTCGTTGGCTGACTGACCAAGAACAATTGAATTTATGACGAGCTCGTGTTCTCTGCCGCAGGTCGACTTCCTCTTCCTGTCTGTAACTGAACGAAGTCAAGAAACGGACGACGACTCCTAAAACACCGTTCACCTGCACGTTTACTGAAGGACCATTTCAAACAGCTCTTTACTGAAGCAGTCAGTGTTAAAAATGAGAATTACAGAACATTTTTGATGGTTCTTTAAGGCACCTTGGGGGCTTCAATAAAGAACTGTTTGCACAAACGGTTCTTTGAAGAAACTCTTAGTAAAAAGTTCTTTGTGGAACTATAAATGTTTTTTTTCTTTTTTTTCTAGTTTGGTTAAAATAATTCAGAGTACTTTGTTAAAAATAATAAAGATCGAACTGACGTCATATATAATATTTTAACGGTCACATCTATCACATTTATCTATAAATAAAATACAAACTTTGAATATTAAAGAGTTGATCTGTCCGTCTGTGTTGGACTGATTTAATGAAACAAAAAATACTTTAGTTTAATTTAATTTTGAATTTATTTGAGTTTAATTTGACAAATTTAGGCTCAAAACATTAAAAATAACAATCAAATATTTAATAGTTTTGGTAGTTTAATTTAGTTTAACATAATGCTAGTCTGATCACATTAGTTCATTAATCGAGCTCAGGCCTCGACGTTTATCCTCAGACTGTTTTTAATCATTTAATCATGAAATGTTTGGATTTAACTGCTGCACTTAAACTTTGTAATTATTGAAATGTTTTCACATACGGAAGTCAAGAACAGTTTATTTTTTAACGCTGTTATCTCGAGATGGCAAACATCTGATCATCTGGATCATGAAGACAGTTTTTATCTTTGATAATTATGTTCCTGCTTCATCACGGTCACTGAACTCATAAAACCTACAGTTAACATATTTTCTCTAACAGGTGATAAAGTGTTTGAAGCCGTTTTACCTTCAGAGAGTTGACGTTGGCGATGACGATGATGAAGACTCACTGAGCTGAGAAAAGACCGCGGACGCTTCTTTAAAAACACTTAGTGAGATCACACCTCGACAAACTGCTCGTTATCTCACCTCGTTAACTTCCTCATAACCAACACAGACAAAGAGACAGAGAGAGTTATGAAAGTTATTATGTGAGTGAATATTCGTCTGTTTGTTTCTTTGATTACAGAAAAGTTCAGTCGAGGCTTTAAAAGATGAACTGAACTATTTCTTCCTGCAGAATCACAGAAAAACAAACAATCGATATATTTACATTTATTTCTGTTTCCGTCTCTTTGAAGACAAAATGTAAGAAGTCACTGTCATCGTTTTAATTTTCTTTCAACTCCTTCAACATGACCAAGAAGGAAACCAGCCAGACGTTGTCCCGCTGTAGCTCGGCTGCAGGCCGGTGCCGTTCTGACCGTTGGCGAGCCACAACTCGAACTCAGATACTCGGCTGCAGACTCCTGGAGAACTGGGTAGACAGACTTTCCCAGAACTCACCACCAACCTGGACCCACCTGGAGCCGACTGTAGTCACCTGCACAGGTCAGATCTGTCAGTTATATCACAGCTGACAGCAGCTGGTGGTTAGCTGCTGGTGATAAACCAACAGTTTGACCTCCATGATGAGACTGGACGTGTTGATCAGTCTCAGAGACTCTAAACCTGAATCTCGTCTTATGTTCAGTCTGAACACGACCTGCTGTGACATCACCCATCAGAAAAACATTTTAACGATCTCTGAAGGAAAAACATTGTTACACCTCCATCCTGACTTTATCTGACAATGTAGCCCCGCCCCTAAATATCCCCTGCTTTCTGTTCTCCTCTCAATGAAACATACATAAAATATACAATGAAACATACATAAAATATACAATGAAACATATATAAAATATACAATGAAACGTACATAAAATATAGAATGAAACATACATAAAATATACAATGAAACATACAATGAAATATACAATGAAACATACAATGAAACATACATAAAATATACAATGAAACATACAATAAAACATACATAAAATATACATAAAATATACAATGAAACATACATAAAATATACAATGAAACATACAATGAAACATACATAAAATATACATAAAATATACAATGAAACATACAGTGTAACATACTTTACTGAATGAAACGTCACACTGTGTGGAAGAAGACTTGAAACTACAGACTGAGACTCATGAGGAAACAGTTTACTGAGCCATGAAATCAACTGAGAAGTCGGCTCATTTGTCCATAAGACTCTATATAATCAGACCTTATTGTTGCAGCCAGTGGAGCTGCCCCCTGCTAGACAAGAATGCAGCTTTAAAGATAGAGTTTGTATTATTTGAAGTGTGGTTGTATGAGGTACTGAGTTATAACAAGTTATAAAGAGCTATAGAGTCAGTCAGTCCCAGATTTACGCATGAACTTGAAGAAAGTGCTTTACATGTTTTATGTGTGTTTTATGTGTTTTATGTGTTTCATGTGTTTTGCGTGTGTTTTACGTGTTTTACATGTGTTTTACGTGTTTTATGTGTTTTATGTGTGTTTTACGTGTGTTTTACGTGTTTTATGTGTGTTTTACGTGTTTTATGTGTGTTTTACGTGTTTAATGTGTTTTACGTGTTTTACGTGTGTTTTACGTGTTTTATGTGTTTTATGTGTGTTTTACGTGTGTTTTACGTGTTTTACGTGTTTTATGTGTGTTTTACGTGTTTAATGTGTTTTACGTGTTTTATGTGTTTTACGTGTGTGTTTCATGTGTCTTATGTGTTTTACGTGTGTTTTACGTGTGTTTTATGTGTTTTATGTGTGTTTTACGTGTGCTTTATGTGTTTTAAGTGTGTTTTACGTGTTTTATGTGTGTTTTACGTGTGTTTTATGTGTTTTACGTGTTTTATGTGTTTTACGTGTGTTTTATGTGTTTTATGTGTTTTACGTGTGTTTTATGTGTTTTACGTGTGTTTTACGTGTTTTATGTGTTTTACGTGTGTTTTATGTGTTTTACGTGTTTTATGTGTGTTTTATGTGTGTTTTACGTGTGTTTTATGTGTTTTACGTGTGTTTTACATGTTTTATGTGTGTTTTACGTGTGTTTTACGTGTGTTTTATGTGTTTTACGTGTGTTTTACATGTTTTATGTGTGTTTTACGTGTGTTTTACATGTTTTATGTGTGTTTTACGTGTGTTTTATGTGTTTTACGTGTGTTTTACATGTTTTATGTGTGTTTTACGTGTGTTTTACGTGTGTTTTATGTGTTTTACGTGTGTTTTACGTGTGTTTTGTGTTTCAGAGGTCAAACTGTGTTTGTTTCTTTGATTGTACAGAAAAGTTCAATCATTAAACAATCGACTGAACTTTATTTCTTCCTGGAAAGTTACAGAAAATAAACTTCATTAGTCTGATATGATAAACAAGAAAGATTTAACAATAATTACTGAATGAAATCGTTTGATTGATCGATCATGAAAATAATCATTAGTTGCAGCCTCATTAAAAAGTACACAGAATATCTGATCATAATAATAATATAATGATCATCAGTCTCCTCAGAGGACAGACAGCGAGGAGATGGACAGCATCAGAAGAACTGAGAGAGAAACCAGCCGAACGCTTCCAGACGTGGCACCTTCATTGGGATCGATGAAGCCGGGCTGGCTGCTGGCATTCTGGCTGTTGGCGATCTGGCGGTTGATCCAGGACTCAAACCTGGATACTCGGGCATACACTCCTGGGAAATTGGGTCGAGCGCAGCCAGCTCCAAAACTCACCACTCCAACCTGGACCCACCTAGAGGTGATTTTAACCACCAAGGGGCCGCCTGAATCCCCCTGCACAGGTCAGACATGTCGGTTATGACACCACAATTTGAAAAACTTTGGCTCCATTGATTACTGTAGTTTTGAGAATGTTAGTTATGGGTTGATGCAGTGTTCTGCAGAGGTTCTCACCTGGCAGGAGTCCTTTCCTCCTTCTTCCAGACCGGCACAGATCATGTTGCTTGTGATTCTTCCACTATACGACGTGTTACACTGACTGCTGCTCACGATGGGAACACTCACCTCCTGCAGCCTCTTAGGGGAAGGAAGGGGAACTGAAACAGAAAAGAGCTTCATGTTAACGTTTAACATTTTCTCAGGTTGTCCTGACGCCCGAGTATCACCAATTTGGTGATGGTGGATAAATTAGTCCCAGATGAAATGTGGTTCACAAAGACCCCTGTGAGATGGAACATGAGGAGCTGTAGGACCTCACAAGCATCAGGCCATAGTTAACGGGGCCAGCCAGGCACAGCCCTAAAGAATGAGGTGGAGCTGCAGCCCTGTGGAACCACCAGCCAGGGGCCGAGGTATAAGGGTTGGGTGCTTTGCCATCCGGGCAGCAGACAAAGGCACAATGCAGACTCCGACCTGGTCGTGGGACAACGGACCAGCTCTTTACCCTTGCAGGGGTTCTGGGGGGGCCGTGAGAGTTTGACCATCCAGTCTACATGTGCCTTTGACCGTCTCCCCCGGGTGCTCCTGTGGGACTTCACACTCCAAGCCATCCATCGTTGTGCAACCAAAGTGAGAGTTGTGTGTGCGTGTTTTTTTAGTGTAGTTGTGTAACTGAATCAACAGATACAGTCAGTCACAGTCAACAACGCACGTTAAAAACAACTGAATAAATTCTCACCACTGACTCGGATTCTTCCCCATCCGGTGACAAAGCAGGTCGTCCCGGCGTTGAAGACGCTGCCGTCCGACGCCAGACACACCGGCCTGATGAAGTTGGTGAAGGTTACAGGTGAGGACAGCTGCAACAAGGAGACGTCGTTGTCCATGGTTGTGCTGTTATAATCTGGATGGATGATGAACTGGGATACTCTGCGGGACTCTTCGTTATTGTTCGGGAGCTCTTGGGTCTCACGTCCGAGGAAAACAGTGAGACTGGATGTGCTGCGCGGCTGACCGTTTCTATATGAATGTTAGCAAAAGCAAAGGATTTATTCTGCGAGCCAAGGTCTGTGTGGACAGGTGAAGTCATGTGACTCTGGAGGAGAACTCACCTGAGCAGACAGTGAGCAGCAGACAGGACCCACTGGTCGTTGATCAGGGAGCCTCCACAGAAATGTGCAGCCGTGTGCAGACTGACCTGCCACGGCCACGCGCCTGCAGGAGCGTCCTCACCTCCCACGATCTTTGTGCTCCTCATGTTGAGTGGCGCAGTGCCACAAACTGGAGGGAAACAGTGACACCATGTGACTGCTGGACATAGGTTAGTCTGCAGGGACGTCTCAGAGACTACATCCAGGTTTTAGACAGTCACGGAAACTACGTCCAGGTTTTAGACAGTCACGGAGACTACGTCCAGGTTTTAGACAGTCACAGAGACTACGTCCAGGTTTTAGACAGTCTGTGGGGACGTCTCAGATACTACGTCCAGGTTTTAGACAGTCTGTCATGAAGATTTGAATAAATGAAAGTATGAGAAAGACTCACCGTCTGACTGCGCGTTGCTTCCTGTTGGACAGACAGATCAGACTGATTAGAACTTGTTTGTTTGTTTGTTGGATGTTTCCTTTAAGGAAATCATTTTTTATAAACAGCAAACACTTCCTTGAAGAATCTGAACTGACTGGTTGCTCCGGTTGATGTAGTGATGATGGTGATGTGATTTCTGTGGCATGAAGCTGAAAGCTTCCAAGAAGTTAAGATGAAGAGATGTGCCATGTGATCAGTTTAACGATTAAACTTATAACGATTTAACGATTAAAAACCACGTTCATCAGTGCATCGTATTTAATCAGCTGATCTGTTTTTGTTTTCATATATATTATTTAATTAATTAAATTAATTCATTTTCAAAAAGAACTGATTGATTAGTTAATCTGGATTCGCTTCATTCATACTTATGTTTGTAAATGTTAACTGACGTGAAGTTTCACTTCCTGTCAGCTGAAGTTTTCACATTTCTTCTTTAAAATAGAAAACAGTCGACAAGAACACGTCCAGTAAGTCCTGATACAGAAATATATATATTTATATATAGAATCAGTTTATATATGTAAAATATTTAATATCAGTACTCACCTGTAACCATTAAAGTCACGAGCACGACACCACAAACCAACAGTTTGACCTCCATGATGTGACTGGACGTGTTGATCAATCTCAGAGACTCTAAACCTGAATCTTGTCTTATTTTCAATCTAAACACAACCTGCTGCACCTGACCTGTCAATCAAGACAGCCACGCCCCCAAAGATTACCTGCCCTGAACCAGGAAATCAGTAAATCGGCTGAGACTCATTTCTGCATAAGACTGCCTAAAATCTGGACGTAGTCTCTGTGTCGTCCTCACAGACTGTCTAAAACCTGGAGGTAGTCTCTGTGACCCACCTGTCAATCAAAGCATCCACGCTCTTAATCCTGCATAACTTTAAGCCTTAATATAATGTGAACAGGTGAGTTGTATATAAAGACCAAAACTGTTTTTTGTACCAGGCTGTAAACATGTTTATTTCTGCTGTGAAGTTGGACATTTGAACATGGGGACTTATGGAGACTGACTCACTTCTGGAACCAGCCTCAAGTGGACGTTAGAGGAACTGCAGTTTCTTTAATTTTATATATATGATATCAACAATCAATTAAAAACAATTGAATAATCAGTGTGTGTGTGTGTGTGTGTGTGTGTGTGCAGGAAGCTGTCGTGTGTCAGAGACAAACAAACTTCAGACTCAGCAGAAAAAGTTGCAGTGAAGGTCACACTGTTGTCACGACTCTGTAACCACGGCAACCTCAGAGCTGCTGCCTTCACCCTCTTTGGATTGGTTTGTTACGTTAACGTGACACGTTTGTATAACGTTAACGTAACATTAGCACAGTTTCTGAGCACCAAACATCTTTGTTTCATTCAAATTCAGTCAAACTTTATTAACAAACACAGACAAATAAAATCAATAAATGATAACGATCATCATTTCATGCTGTCTCTTCTTCTCTCGCCTGTTTCTCTCTCTGTTGTCTCCCCCTGCAGGTCGACTGTCAGACTGCAGCTGATGGAGTTTCACCTTCAGACAAGTTCAGGGACACACACACACACACACACACACACACACACACACACACTCATACACAATGGGATGTAACTACATATATTAACTTGAATACTTTGTTGTTTACTCAAAGTGGAGTCCAGACGATGAACAAATGAACACGCTGATCACAGATCAGAGGATTCAGCAGCCGGCTCTTCTTAAAGTTCCTCTGAAGGATGAACCAGCGCCACGCGTACACAGAACTTCAGGCAGCAAAGAGAACAAGCTGCAGAACAAACCTCCACCCAACACCAGAAAACCAACACAAGCAGAAAACTACAAATCCCAGAGGACACCGGACCGGATCCCAGACCGGACCAGCCCACGTGTGTTTGGACTCGGTGTCGCTGCTGCATGTTGATCTGATCTTTGTCCGCCTCGCTCAGACTGATCAGCTGATTAACCTCCACCGACAGAGCGAAAGGTGGAGGAGAGACTTCACGTGTGAATCACTCTGCAGAGAGGGAGTGCCGTTATACTCAATATCAGCACGGCTGTGATTCAGTGAAGGGTAATGCATTATATAATATACTGTTCAGCTGTAAAGTTTATATGCAGTTAGAGTCTCATGATCGCCTCTCATCCAATCAGATTACTCGGTCTGTTTATGTTCAGTCACATTCATCTTTCTTCATTCATGTAAAGCTCTTCTTCCTTTCCTTAAAGTCCAGCAGATCCTCGTCTTCATCACTTCCTGTGCAGAGGGATTCAAACCTTTCTGTTCTGACTCGGTGAACTGGTTTCAGTCCAAACGTCTGGACGACAAACTGCACGGAGACGAAGGAGAGAGGCGCCGTCTCTTCATTAATAATTCATAAATCATTTCCTCCTCTCTGTCCATGCAGGAAAATAAAGGTTCTTCAATGGTTCTGCAAAGGTTCTTCAAGGAGCCATGAGCAGGTGAAGAACGTCTTTATTTAGGAGGTGGTTCTATTTAACAAACCGTCCAGAACCAGAATATTAAACATTCTGCTTCAAACTGACTTCAGTGGTCATGAATCACACCTGTCACCTGTGGGCCCGTCAGCTGATCGAGGAAACAAACATGAAGAACCTCGAGCTCGTGTGTTCTGAATGAAGTCAAGAAACAAACAACAGTTCTGTTCATGTTCTTCAACAGAACCGTCAGATTTAAAACCAGAACAAGAACCGTTTAAAACAGGTTCTTTAAAGAACTCATTAGAACTTGAAGGTACCATTCATGGTGCCTTAAACAAAGGTTTTTTGATGGTTCTTCAGGAGGTCTTAAAAGCAAGCTTCTGCCTCCGCATAAAAGGTTCTTTGTGGAACTAAAATGGTTCTTTAGAGAACCTATTTTTCCTACATTTCTTTGGAGCACCGTTTACGGTTCCTTAAAGAACCTTTTTGAAGTCACAGTTCTTTAAAGAACCGTCTTGATAAAAGTTTCTGTGAGGATCTAAAAACAGTTTGTAACTCTGGAGAACCTTTTCTGGCTCCAGTGGGTACCTTTGTTTCTCTGAGTGCAGACTTCCAGCTGTGGCAGGTGTGTCTCACCTGTTGTGTAACAGTCAGGTAGAGACGCGCTCGCCCAGCCTGCAGACGGCCGCGGAGGGATTAACCGTCACACTCCTCCTTTGTGTCGACGTCCTACAGAATCTATAGGAAGACTTCCTGCAGGCGGTCCGACACACAGTGCACACAGGAAGTCGACGAGTCACGCGAGGATTTTCAAAATTAGAAACCGTTTCCAAAATAAAAGACAAACGTTTGACACTGCGCCCTTATTTTGAAATACAGGTGAAACGGCTTTCTTGTGATTGGCTGACAGCTGATCATGTGGTTGCAGGTACGCCGCAGCAGATTGTTATGAAGTAAATAATTCCACCTTAAGTCTGATTTTCTCTCAGGCGTCTGCAGAGACTTTCAGCATGAGCGGCGAGGAGAAGCTGGGCACGGAGACAAAATCAACAACGCGTCTTCAAACTTTTCCCACTCGAGGCCGTTTTTAGCTCCGAGCTTCTCGCCAACGCTTCACACCTGAGAGCTGCTCTCAGCGGTTATTTTAAAACACCTCCTGGAGGCACGTTCGCCTCAGAACGCAGCACAATCAGGGAGGCGGCGTGACTTTATGCCGCTCAGTTTGACCTTAAATTATCCGGGCAGGTCGATGAGGACGAAGAGTTTATAAATAACTCACACACTGAAATATTCTGCATATACATATATATGTGTAAATATATAAATGTGTAACTGTCTGTTCTTCCTCACGACACGTGAGGCCTGCAGGAAGAACAGACTGTTCATGCATGAGCCTGAACATACTGAATGACCTTGTGTCCACGTTGGACAGACACTGGAGGACAGATGGACACTTAAAGTTTGACTTCATGGAGACTTTTTTAAAGTTTCCAGATGTTTGACTTTGTTTTCCTCCGTGCACGTTTGTAACTTCCCTCCAGGCGTCATGTGTTCTTCCTCTTTCTGATCCGCCCACCTTCTTACAAAAAAAAGAAAAAAAAAAGGACGGGCTGCTGTCCAACACTCAGACAATCAAATCCCTGTAGGCGCAGCCTATAGGATTAGCCGCAGCAGTATATACGGGGCCCATACATACGGGCACACATGCCTCATAAAAGCAGCAACCAGCGGGGCCTCTCTGCTGCAGGAAGGCCGACTCGCTTCCATCCACGTCAGCCAAAAAAAGCCAGTCTGAAAATTACAGCTCAAGGTCAGCCGCTCCTCCTCGTGCACAGATCCGAGCCCGACGAGCGGAGAGAAGAGCAAAGAAACAAACCGAACGCAAAAAGGTTCAAACAATAAAAACTCAGCAGAGTAACGAGAGACGTTTTAACGACGGCAGCTACAGCAAAACGTACGGAGGCCCGTACAGAATTCAAATCATTCAGTTTAATATCATTCAAAGCAACGAGTGTAATCCCACTGTGTAACTATGCTCAGCTGTACTCCAGTTTGTTTGTTCTTCTAGCGAGTCGACACCTTTGCTAGCAGCCAAACATCACGTTCATGACATAACTGAATACTGTTAAACTTGTTTTTGTGTTCACGTGTTGGCAGCTCTGGGCTTCCATACGTCTGGTTATAAAATGACAGAAACACGCAGAGACTTATGTAACAGCCTGAGCAACAAACAAACTGTCTCCAGCTTAATTTAAAACCTCTTTAAACGTTTTTATGTGCAAACTGAATGAAATGAATTCACTTCGAGCCAAAAATCTGATGAAACCATAAATGCAAACAGTGAATTCATGTTGCATTTAAAGGGCCGGCGCGTTAAGATTACACATTGTCAGTGTTTTTATGAAAGTGTGCGTGCAGACTGATTTTAAACTCAGTGATTCGTGCAAAGCAAAAGAAATCAGAAGGAAACGATGAAACCACTTCCCCCTGTGTGTGCATCAACATGTACTGTAAACACTCTGCGATGACATAACAGCGTTGCATTCACATGTTACATTCACACCACACGCCTGCAGACGGAAACACACACAGCACACATCCAGCCAGTCAGTGGCCGCTGCTGCCGCTCAAGGCCGCCCCACGGCTTCACACGGGCGGCCACAGAGGGGCGCAGAGGCCGCGGCGGAGGGGGCGTGTGGCCGCGTTCGAGCTCCGCGCGACAAAAAAGCCGGAGCGGCGCGACCGACGCTGACCCCGCCCCCTCTCCTGTGACGCGGCCGGCTCGTGCGCTGCGCCGTTACCGTACCGCCCGGAGGAAAGGCGCAACGTTTTTTAGGGGGAGTGTCCCTCTGCTGCGGCATGCGTTCAATCACAGCCGGGAAAGGCCGCTGCTCTGCGGACACAAAGCAGCAGAGCTGCCGCCCCTCCTCCGGGCTGCTGACACGCTGATGCTGTCAGTGATGTAATGCTGAATTAAAGGCTGATGAGTCAGGACTGCACACACACACACACACACACACACACACTCTGCAGACACGATCACTCATTACACTGATTACACCACAAACACTGCAGTGTGATCGCCTGGAAGTATTACAGTACTGAGTATACTGTGTGTACTGTGTGTACTGTGTGTCAGACCAACAGGACTCTCTCTGGATCTTTAGTTTCAGGACTTGTTCATACTTGATCATGTCTTCCTCACACACACACATACACACACACACACACATGCTGTTTAAACACAGATATCACAGAATAATGTTGCTACTGTACAAAGAGTTCATCTGCTGACAGGAGTGACTGTGTCGCTCGTCAGACTGTAACCAGACTAATAACTCATTAAGTCAATGCTCGAGTCATCAGCTAGCTAGCTTTGTTAGCTTCACTTAGCTTGCCTCCCTTAATGATGCCTCTGGATCTAGTGAGTATTAGCTACATATGTTTATGTATATACAGATTATGCGCTAACATGGTTAGCGCTTAGCTAGCTGAAGTTAGCAGTTAGCCTCTGGACCTAGTGAGTATTAGCTACGTGTGATTGTACTGTCTGCTCGTGGTCTTTACTATAACATTTGATGTATATACAGAATATGTTAATATAGCTAGCATTTAGCTAGCTAATGTTAGCAATCAGCATCTGCACCACACCTTAGAGTTTAGCCCTTTAGCTCGATGCTATGCACATGTAAATGAGCACTGTGATAAAATTATCTTAACAAATGATGATTTGACTTCATGCAACACTAACTCAGTCTGCTTCTCTGGCTCCAGTGATTCAACATTATATCTCAGTGGCTGATGGGAGTTGTAGTTTTTGAATGCTGTTTATCTTTTTTACCAAGTAAAAACAAAGAAGTATGAGTGGACACTAAAGTGTCCTACACTGTAATCACACACTCACACACGTGTGTGATCACACACTGTAATCACACACTCACACGTGTGTGATCACACACTGTAATCACACACTCACACGTGTGTGATCACACACTGTAATCACACGTTGTGACACGGATCGTGTTATTTTAACTTCAGCATCAGTTTGTAACAGGAGCTGATTATTGTTCATGTTACATAAGAGTAATTTACTGTGTGTGTGAGTGTGTGTGTGTGAGAGAGACAGAGACATCTCATTTACAATGCAAACCAGTGACGGAGACAGCAGAGGTTTACAGTGACACACTAACTGTACTTTATAGAGCCTGCAGACAACAACATACTGTGTGTGTCAGTTACATGAAATAATATATAATGTTTTTATAAGTCGGTTCAGATGTTTAGGAGCTCTGTAATAATCTAATATTCACAATAATATCAAACATTAGAGAAACGTCCATAAACTGAACTTCACCTCACGACCCCTCAGATGTCACCTGGTGACCCTCTGGAGGGACCCGGGCCCTATGTTGGCAAACACAGAGCTGAATAAACGGTTTGGTGTCGTTAAAGTTTGAACTTTTAAACGTAAGGTGACCTCCAGCTGACGTAACGCGTGTGTCGGTGCGTGGAGCTCGCGTGCCGCCTCCTCGCGCCGTGTTTCGCGGGCTTTTAGCTCGCTCGTGCCGTTTGAAAAATGACTGATGTTATTTTCTTGAAGCCAAAATGGCGCGCCTGACTGCAAAGGCGCGCGCGCGCGTGCGCGGGGACCAAGACAACATGTGGGCGGGAAAATCATCTTGCGCCTCTACTCAGGGGTTTCCGGCAGCCGTCCGCAGGGGCTGAACACGCGCGGTGAGCCGAGGCGGACACAGCAGCAGCCGGAGGACCCGAGCCGAGCCGAGCAGCGCCGGAGCGGCCGATCGACCAGGGGACGATTTTTACCCAGTTTACCGTCGGGCGGACCGGGCAGGGGGGTGGGCTGCGGGCTCGGGTACAGAAGAATGAGACAGCCCTCTCACCGGAGGGCGCAGCAACATGAACGGGGCCGTGTACATTTCGTTCTTCCAGGGCCAGCTGGAGTCCGTGCTGGAACAAGTCGTTCAGCTCGCCGTCCAGGAAATAAGCAAGACGGTGGGCTCCAGCCTGAACACGCTGCTGCTGGAGACGGCCGTGAAGGAGCAAGAAAACCGCCGGCTCAGGCTCCAGATACAGTCACGGGAGAACCGGGGCAGAGCCAGCACCAACCCCGCGGACGGCGGAGGCTCTCCGGTGTCTGCTAAGAACAAGGCGGCGGGGGACGAGAGGGCGGACAGCGGCAGAACAAAGCCCGAACAGAGGCAGCAGCAGCTCCACGCCCCCGGAGGGCAGGGCACCGAGCCCGGCGTGCCCACCGACACACGCCGCCTGGAGCAGCGAGGACGAGTCGTGGGTAGGCACCGTTATACAACACACACACACACTCACACACACGCACACACACACTCATTCACGCAAACAAGCAGTTGTCCAGGCACTCCCCCATCTGCCCGACTGCACGCTAACGCTCGGTTGCGTAACGGTGCAGGCCGTTTCTGAGAGCTGCAGGTGATAAAAGCGAAGATTCACCGGCCTGTCTGACACACCGAGCCGGACAAAGAAGCCTCAGTGTGGGCAGACAGCAGAGGAAACCCGGCCTCAGGAGCTGCACGCAGGCCGGAGGAGGAGAGGCTGGAGCGGGCCAGCAGAACTTTTAATTGGGCTTTAATTGGAGCAGAATATGATGCTGATAATGGAGAGCAGGAGGGACAGATACCAGTATGTGTGTGTGTGTGTGTGTGTGTGTGTGTGTGTCAGATCACACACACTGCAGCTGTCTGACAGAACAGGTTCATGAAGAAAAGGCAAAAATAAAAACAAGGCCTGTTTTCCAGCCTGGCGCTCGTAAAATAAGATTTACAGCCTTCCTTCACATGCCCTTAACAGGAATGAAGGAGGGGTGGAGGGGTGGAGGGGCTCAGGACAAAGAAGTAGCCTGCAGCCTTTGGTGGACAGGGCTGTGGATGGAGGTGGTGGAGGACCCAGCGAGTTTAATCAGTGTTTGATTGGAGCAGAAAAAATCTGAGGCGCCAAAAAAGGGAAACAAAAGAGGCATCACGGCGGCGAGCGCTCACACGTCCTGAAAAGTGTCCGCTCAGGTTCATCAGCCAAGAGGAGCACTCGAACGCATCGTCAGTTCAGCTCCCAGAAGCCAAGCGGTGCGTTCAGGGGGCGGTAACTGTTGTTCTACGTCAGGTTGAGGTGAGGCCGACGGCGTCAGCTTGGAGGGAGTCCATTTTGTTTTTGTTTTCAGCTGAAGGCGGCGCACAAAGAGCGAACACAGAACGCCGGAAACTACGAGAGTGTCAGGCCACGGTCGAACACGAGGAGCCGAACGAGATCTGAGTCTGGATCAGAACTAAAGTTCTAATCTGGAGCAGTCTGAGCAGACGGTAACCACACGGTTACCAAACAGAGCACAGAGGTTCCGATCCTCGGCATGATCCGATACGTTGACGCCAAACCACCGAAGATATTTGACCGAACAGTTTTGATTAGATGAAGTATTCAGCAATGATTCAACACCGGCCTGAAGTTCAGCTGGACAAATCTGATCAAATAACGACGTCAAAGTTTATTTATTTAGTCTGACTGGAAACTTGGTTAGTTTTTTAGGTCACTGATACTTTTCAATGTGATATTAAAGTTATTTTTAAAACCTCAGATTAAAATAAAAATACAAAAACATTTCAACAAATCTCAAACTGTCAAAAAATTTGGATGTAAAAGAAGAAATATGTGATGAAATAATGAAATGGACCAAATGATCCATAAAAACCTGAACTTTTAAAAGAGGAGTCAGATTGTGGTTCATGTTTTTAGTCAACTAAATATTTAAGTTTTTAACAAACACTGTAAACTATAATGTAACAATTATAAATGAGTACACATAAAAAACAACACAACATTTTAATGTTTATTCGTGCAGAAATACGACAAAGAAAAATGAAAAATAAGTTTTCACAGTCAAACAAACTATTAATAATATAAAATATAACAAATAATCAATCTGCAAAGTGAAATCATGAATACAAATAAAAGTTAAATTAAACTAAAAGGAGGTGAAGAGTCTGCGACCTCGACTGGACTGTAAACACAGAGTGGGAACCACACATGTAGAGTAACAGGAATGACTGAAGATGCTCTGATCACGTCATTCACAGCATTAATCTGCAACCATTAACATATTAAATTAAATGTTCACCTTCCTGTCACATGATGGCTGAATGAGTAAAGCAGGTTTTCACCGTTAAAATAAGTCTGAAAGATGCCAGTGAAACGTTGAATAAACGTTGATGAATGTTGAATAATGAGTCTTGTTGTCGTGCCGAGCGTTGAATAGTCCGCCTGTGTCAGCGCGGCTTCCTGTTCATTCAGGAGCTCCAACATGGCCGCCAGACGCCATAAACACGTGTGTGGTCTCCGAAAGTGAAGTCAGTCTTTGTTTGTTTGGACCGACCAATCAGATGGCTTCTTTGGTTTCATGACCCTCAGTTTATATTTATTACAGACGAAGCTGGCTGAGACAATTTTATTAGTCACTTTTTAAATAACATTTACTTTTTAATTTGATACAAACGTGAGACATTTGTAACTTTTAATCCAGGTTTGAGTCGCTCAGTCCTCCCTGACGACTCTTCGGCAAATCATTTTTAGATCTACTCAAACTCACGTCAGGAACGTTTACACAGATTTAAACGACAATATTTCAAATCAGGATTGAAACTAAATCCTAAAACATTTTGGATGTTTGTTATCATGAACGTGAAATCCTAAACTAGCTTGTTAGGAGCCTGTGGTGGATCTCTGGGTGTGCAGAGGTGTAAGTCTGCATGAATCAGCAGATAAATGCATGTGAAGGACGATAACGTGGTGTGTGTGAAGGTGTGTGTGAAGGTTTCATAGTTAAAACCTGATGTGGCAACACTAATCCATCAGAACAGGATGGAGTTGCTCCATCACTAACGATATATTCAGATGTTAGTGTGTGTGTGTGTGTGTGTGTGTGTGTGTAAACATCACCACATGCAGAGACATGTGAGAAAACGAGGCCGCGCCTGCCGCTGCACTCACGCATGCATGCACACATTTGCGCACTCGACTGCAAACGCGTAGCTGACACGCAGAGTAGCCGCCCGCCCTCGCTCTGACACGCCACCGGATGGTGACATCACAGCAGTGTCGACCAATCACACGCTGACATGAGCAGGATTTCATCCAGCAAAGGACAAACGCATCAGAACAGAAAAGATCCGTCGACATCGCCACGAGAGCGGAGAGGCAGAAACTAATAATCTGAACTCAGTCATGTGAGACCTGAAAGATAATCCCAGATTTTAGATTTCTGCTGTGAAGCCTAAAGACTGATGTGGTCTCTGCTGGTCTTTGCTGTTCTCCAGTATCTGACCAACAACCACAGAAAGTCTCATGTCTGAGCGGTTCTCAGGTATTTAAGCAGTCGGACCGGACTCTGAGACCAACGGGGAATAACGTTATAACGTGTATTCCCTGTTAGACTGGGCACCGCTGGGTTCAGAGGTTGAACTGAAGAGGCCCGAGAACAGAGCCCTGAGGAACTCACGTCAGTCTGTCCCTGTTCATTAAACTGGATTCAAACCAGTTTCACACCACGTCCAACCTGGTTTTTCCAGCTTGTCGTGGTCCATGATGAAAACAGATCTGAGGTCTGATGGACCTGAAAACATCACGGTGTCTATTTAAAGTCAGCGATCAGGCCATGTGGTCGGTCCGGGCTCCTGCAGCAGGGGTCCACATCTGTTCTCGTTCGAGGAGGCTCCCGGTTCTGTTCACAGCTGTTGTTCAGTCAGGAGCATCTCGGACCTCCGGGCTCTGCCCGTCACGTCTCCTCCTGTTTCCCAGGGAAGTGATTTATTCTCAGGCTTCACACAGAGACATCCAGGGAGGAGCAGAGACGATTTACGGCCCCGCTGTTTGCTCCAAGGTCGACCGACGGAGGGTTTTTAAAGGCAGATACCAGAACCAGAGTTTGGAGCAGGAAAGAGACGATAGCTGATGATCTCTCAGCAGAACGTCTCAGTGATTCTCTGAACAGACCGCTGAGGGTTATTATCATGAATCTGATGGTTAATTATAACGAAGCGTTGTTCAACCGTTAAACAAGACGTGTATTATTAACCGTGTAGACCTCACGTGGAGGTCACGTTAACTTTAAACTTCCCTTTGTGGAGTGAAACTGTGACAGGTTTATATTTGATTTTATAGCAGGTCATCGTAGAGTTTAAACAGCTGCTATCAGAGCCGAGGTGTTCAGATAACGAGCTGATCGATCTGATGAATGAGTCAACCTGTAGTGAGCGCTCGTGAAGGATTGAAGAGAACTCTGATGAATGGATGAGGCCCGCTGGTTTGTTCTGTACGGTGACGCGTGAACACAATCACTGAGATAATGAGGCCACGGCTCCGACACGCTCAGGTCAAAGGTCAGTCTGCTCTGTGAGTCTGAACATGTCGGAAAGTAGGTGACGCTTTCACTGCGACATCTGACACACAAAGACCAAAGAGGAGGACGAGGACGAGGAAGACAAAGAGGAGGACGAGGAAGACAAAGAGGAAAACGAGGAAGACAAAGAGGAGGACGAGGACAAGGAAGACAAAGAGGAGGACGAGAAGCTGAACTGGTTTTGTTAGTGCAAGTTATTAAATGAACCCCCGTCGACATCTGCAGCCACGCGGAAACTCAACAAAGACCTGAACCTGCTGGAGTCCAACCACTGATTAATGCACCGACGTTTCAGTGTAATGTAGTTTAAAACGTGTAACTACTGCGATCAGATCAGACGTTTACCGCCCCTGAACTTTGTCGACATGGTTCTTCTCGCTGTGAAACGTCTGACAGAAATAAACAGAAGAAGAAGAAGAAGAGTAGTTCAGGTCACCTGATGTCTGAAGACAAGACTCTCGTTAGCTTATCAGCTTTTTATGAGTTTGAGGCCGAGTGCTGAATCGACTGCAGACAGACGAGATGTTTCTGTTCAGACTGTCAATATTAGTACGAGCTTATTAGAGTCTGAATATTAAACATATTTAAACAGACTGTCTGAAACCTGGACGTAGTCTCCGTGACTGGTCTGGAGTCTGGAGGGTTAAGTTTGCTCAGATCATATTCAGTGTAAACGTGGGAAGATCTCTGTGTGAACGGCTCGTGTTGACTCTGTCGGTGGACAGATCTCAGCGGGACGACGGACGCTTTAATAATCTTTTGTCCGTGTTGTTGATTCGCCGTCAGCGCTGGAACATGAAGCGACGCGTCAGTCAGCTCGATCTGCAGCGATGTGTGCTCGTGATTAAAGTCTCAGAGACCGACAGACTGCTGCCAACACAAGTTATGTCACCACAGCTGATCTGAGAGCAGCTGCTTTTATTCTTTAAATAAAGATGATTGATGATGATGAAGCTCTTAATAACAGGACGAAGATGAGGAGACGATCAGAGTAATAAAGTTTAACCTAATGACACACACTCAGTTTTATCTCATGTTAACGATCATTAAGCTCATAACGAGGCCGTCCTCTGATCTGCTCTGCTGTGATTAATGGCCTCAGATCAGAGATCAGATACAGACACAGTGACGAGGTTTGTTCTCAACGTGAAGACGACAGAGATGCTCGTCACAAGCCTGAACTCTGACCGCTCTCTGACGAGGCTGCCTACACTCTTCAGGATTGATGAACACACGGACATGTCAACATACGGACACATTAACATGTGAACGTGTTTTAATTTATGCTGCAGGAAATACAAAGAAACAAGGAAAATGTGAATTATTACAATACTCATTAGGAAAAGATGGTTAATGGTTTAATGGTGCAACAAATATTCAAATATCTACTTAAAGTCCACTTGAAATCATAATTTATAATCGTGCAGAATAAAAAGAGATGACATGAAACTATATTTAAAACGTACAAAACAATGTAATAAATATAAATGTGGAATAGAAGAAGAAACTTTGAAGCATCATTAGAAACAAACTGAAAACCAACAGACAGAATATAAACTCCATAAATCACTGAACATCAACACTTCACTGATATCAAACTTTACAAACAGAAACGTTCTTTCAGGTTCAGCTTGTATCGAACTCGTCAGACTGTCCGCCTGAACATATTCATCCGATCACAAACGCTGTAGTCATGAACGATCTAACTGTTCATCAACCTGTCTGTACAAACGCTGCTGTTCAGGGTCCGAAAACTGAAAAAATAAATCCTCCGATAATATCGACTTTAAAGAAGTTTTATGGAGTCGTGCCTGAAGTTTGGACTGATGAAGACTTTCATGAATTAAACATGGCGACGGTTTGGCGACGACAGTCGATTCTCACACAGGAAGTGTCACATTAACAAGCTGCCTTGCCGCTCGGCTGTCTAAACCAGAACCAGCTGTGGTCCAATCAGACAGGTAAATCCCGCTGACAGCTCCGATCCCACCACAGTGAGGGCTGGGGACATTTCACAATAAAGGTCTGAGTGCTTTTATTGTGAAGAACATGCAGGAAGTGATGAATGAAACACGACAAGAAAGAAGAAACAAGTTTTAAAGTCAACATAAAAAAATCTGTTTGAGGCTATTAGGGTTCGTTACACAACTTATGCAACAACTTAAACTATTTAACCTGATCATTACAGCGCCACCTTCAGGTCTAGGAGTGTCATTTTATGTGCAGAGAGAGATTTCTGATTAACTTTCTGATAACTTCTCAAGTAAGAGCCAACATTATGAAACATTATTAAACATTATGAAATATTATTAAACATTACTGAACATTATGAAACATTATTAAACATTATGAAATATTATTAAACATTACTGAACATTATGAAACATTATTAAACATTATTAAACATTATGAAATATTATTAAACATTACTGAACATTATGAAACATTATTAAACATTACTGAACATTATGAAATATGATTAAACATTACTGAACATTATGAAACATTATTAAACATTATGAAATATTATGAAACATTAAGAAACATTATTAAACATTATTAAATATTATGAAATATTATTAAACATTACTGAACATTATGAAACATTATTAAACATGAAATATTATGAAACATTATGAAATATTATGAAACATTACTGAACATTATGAAACATTACTGAACATTATGAAACATGAAACATTATGAAACATTACTGAACATTATGAAACATTACTGAACATTATGAAACATTACTGAACATTATGAAACACTACTGAACATTATGAAACATTACTGAACATTATGAAACATTAAACATTATGAAACATTACTGAACATTATGAAACATTACTGAACATTGCGAAACATTACTGAACATTATGAAAACACTACTGGAACATTATGAAATATTACTGAACATTGGTGAAACATTACTGGAACATTATGAAATACTCACTGAACATTATGAAACATTACTGAACATTATGAAACATTACTGAACATTATGAAACATTATGAAAACACTACTGAACATTATGAAACATTACTGAACATTATGAAATACTACTGAAACATTATGAAACATTACTGAACATTATGAAACATTATGAAATATTACTGAACATTATGGAAACACATTGAACATTATGAAATATTATTAAATATTACTGAACATTATGAAACACATGAACATTATGAAACATTAAGTGAAACATTACTGAACATTATGAAACACTACTGGAACATTATGAAACATTATGAAACATTACTGAACATTATGAAAACATTACTGAACATTATGAAAACATTATTAAACATTACTGAACATTATGAAACATTATTAAACATTTCTTGAACATTATTGAACATTATGAAACATTACTGGAACATTATTGAACATTATGAAACATTACTGAACATTATGAAATATGAAACATTATGAAATATTATGAAACATTACTGAACATTATGAAACATTATTGGAACATTTCTGAACATTATTGAACATTATGAAACATTGAACATTATTGAACATTATGAAACATTACTGAACATTATGGAACATTACTGTCAGGTTCTGAAATATCACTGATATTTTCTAACTGGTATAAACAAACTCAATACTTCAGAATAAATGTATTTCCATTGTCAGTGGGGCACTGTTGCGCCATCTTGCGGCCCAGATTTGTCCCACGGACCTGAGACTGGAGGATCACGCCAGAGAAAGACACGGCTGTGAATAGACAGTGTCTGCTGTCTGAACTGATCCGTATTAGACTCTGTGGCATCTCCTGATCATTTACATGACTCACAGACCTGTGGTTACTTACGACAACAGGCGCGTTATTATCACATATTTGTGTAGTGTTTCTGAAGCTCTGGTTCACGACTTAAATACGTAAAAGGATTGAAGCAGTGGAGAGGCCCTGACATGAGGACCGGTATATAAGTGATCTGTAGTCCAGCACCGACTGAACCGGTCTCTGCTGCAACATCGCCGGAAGTTAAGTCGCTGATATTACTGATTAGTCCAACAGCAGTCATCCTGTCACGCCGTCTGCCGTTTATGTCCAGAGGTGATGCTTCCGCCGTCTGAAACAACACGTTCACCGCAGCAAAGACTGATTATCCGCCTGTTCACGTGCCCGCGATACTAACATCTTCAGCCTGATTTTAAGACTGACGACGCCTGATGACACGAGAGAACACCTGAACAGGTTCTGCCTCTGGATCTGGTCTGTGTGAACCTCCAGACGACAACATGTGAATCCACCGGCTGAGGATTAACGGACTCATCTGTGACGACCATGGACGCAGTAGCATCACCATCTGCACAAAGACATGAAGTCACACCGCTCGTCCGCTCTTGGGCACGCGGGTCATCCTGCGCGCTGCAGGTCACATGACACACAGGTCACACATGGTGCACAGTAGCTGCACATCTGATCAGCCGCCATGATGACGGCTGCAGGATGAAATGGAAATCACATCTGTATGTCTGAGTGAAGTGTGAGTTTAATGATGCGAGGAGAGAGCGACGACGCATCGGTCACTCAGAGACCAACCACTGTAGCCTTCACCAACTCTGGTCCATCGCCCTGCTTCAGCACCGCCTCTTTTTAAACTTTAACAAAACTTTGGCTACCAACAGGAATTGACTTTTGTGAATCAACAGTTAGAACCGCAGCTCTTGTGTAAGCTGGTCTCTATTGAAATTATTATTATTATTATTGAATTATTGAATCGAACAAGTCTGGTGAACGCAAATACATGCTAAGAGAGAGATGGTGAGCATTTTCAACACCTGGCTGTGTTTGATTGTTTCAATAAGGGACTTTAGATGATGATGATGATGATGATGGTGGTGGTCTCGTTCCTGCAGACCAGCTGAAGTCCGCCATGGAGCAGGTTCTGGACTTTGCCGCGCGAGCTGACAAGACGTGGAGGCTTGCCTGTCACCTGCTGCTGGAGATCACCAAGATGGAGAGAGAGCAGCATGTCCTGGAGGAGAGGCTGGACAAGAGCTCCGACAGAGGAGGAGGAGGAGGAGGAGGAGACAAGGGGAGAGAGGAGCTGGGGAGAGAGAGGCCTGGGATGAATGACTCGTGGTGTCACCGAAACAGAGGAGCTCGCAGGTGAGGTCTCCGAGGTCACAGGCCAAGGAGACAGTGGAGAGACGGTGGTGAGCAGAGAGATGACGCTGTTAGCTCCTGTTAGCTCTGTTGGGGCTCCGCTAGTCTGTTAGCTCTGTTAGTCTGCTAGTCTGCGTAAGTTAGTCTGCTAGCTTCATGTTAGCTCCGCGTTAGCCCGTTAGCTCCGTGGTTAGCTCTGTTAGCCCGTTAGCTACGTATTGTCTGTTAGCCTGACTAGCAGCAGCTGGTCTTCAGGTCTTTAAGGTAGTTTTCAGTCTGCATTGTGATTTTACTTCCTTCCTCCTTCCTCTCGCCTCTGTCTTTGAACTCACTGTGAGCTTGTTAACTCCTTTTGTTTAAAATAATGTTTTCTCAAATGTCCGTAAAGTTCTAAAAATTGTTAATCCGGTTTTTTTTGTCTCCTTCACCTCCTTAATTCTCCTCTTCTTCTCTAACTCCTCCTCTCCTTCCTCTCCTCCCATCTGCTTCCTCAGACCTCTGTCAGCCCCCGCCCTCTCGGGGCCCTCAGGACTGGGCCCGATCCTGACAAGGTGTTTGGGTCAGAAGTGGTGCAGTGACGTCTGGCAGATCAAGGAGCTTGAGGGGGGAGGAGGTGGGGCAGGGTCTGGGCAGTGGGCCATCGGCAGGTGCAGCCTGTCCCGCCTCGCCTCTGACTCCTGAGCCGTCCTCTCTCGTCCCCAGGACCCCGCTGGACCTCTGAGGACATGGAGGTGAGCCACCGATGAAGAGGCTGCAGACAGTCAGAGGAGCACCACCTCACCTGACCTCCCACCTGACCTCACCTGACCTCAGCCCCACAGGTGAACCACAACAACATCCAACCTTCAGAAATCAAAATATTAAAGAAAAAATGTGTGTTATTAAAATAAATAGACCTGTACGTACAGCTGAGAGCACGGGAGTCCGTGTGTGTGTGTGTGTGTGTGTGTGTGTGTGTGTGTGTGTGTGTGTGTGTGTGTGACTCTCTCCTGCCCTCTGTTGGACTCTTTGTTTCCCATCAGAGCTCACATTTTATTCCAACATCCAAAATCACAAAACAAAATTAAACAGTACTTTTATTTTGAAAATTTTCTGTCAGTTCTGAGTCGGACCGGACCGACCGGACTCAAAACTCCAAAACACGATCTACAGGAATATTTTACTGGTACATTTACTTCAATGCAGCATTTCGCGAGTACTGCCTCAGTGTGTATCAGTACTTTTACCTGAGTACTTTCTCAGTGTGTATCAGTACTTTTACCTGAGTATCAGTGTGTGTATCAGTACTTCTTACCTGAGTACTTCCTCAGTGTATCACTTTACCTGAGTACTCTCAGTGTGTATCAGTACTTTACCCGAGTACTTTCTCAGTGTAATGCTACTTTTAACGAGTACTTTCAGTGTGTATCAGTACTTACCCGAGTACTTCCTCCTGTCGCAGGTCGCCACCATCCGCTCGATGCTTCATCGTCTCTTGACTCCTTCCGTCTTCAGCTGCTGGATCTACGATGAAGAAGATGCCACATGCTGCCAACTTCAACGACCGTTGAGACTTGGCGACCGAGCATGCCTAACGACCACGAGATGGCGCCGAGCCCTCGGTCGACCTGTCCGTCTCCCTGGACAACCAGGGAGGAGGAGGAAGAGGAGGAGGAAGAAGAGGAGGAGGGGGAGGACAAAGGGAGGAAGGTGAGCGAGGAGAAACGATGACACGATATTTTTAATTTTTAAAACAATGAAACGTGGATCAGCTGACTGTGACTTCCTGTCTGTCTGCAGAAGAAGCGGCGGCGGGTGTGGTCGGAGTGCGAGGAGTGCGGGCGGAGGTTCAGTCGGATGTCGCTCCTGAAGGCTCACCGTCAGACTCACGTCGCCGAAATGCCGCCGCAGACGACGCCGCCCCCGGCCCGACCGCCAGCGCACACCACGGCGCTGGGCGCTGCTCAGAGTGCGGAAGAGGGCCTCTCTCAGCGACCGCCCAGAGCCACATCCGACTCCAGCACTGAACCGACCTGAACCCAGCAGGATGGAGTGGGTCACCTGGGCGGAACTGGAAACAGAAAAGGGATCAACAGAATTCAGGTCCAGACCATCAGAAGGGAAGATCCAGACCAGAACCAGAGACCAGAACCAAGGGACACATCCGGATCTGAGTCGGACCTGAAGAAACCAACAAACGGCACGCAGGGCGACCGGCTGCACAAATATGCTTTACTTTTGAAATGGAACAGGTTGACTCAATCTGGCTCATCGCCATGCGCGGGGCGTCATCATCCGGAGGGACCGCTGGAGTTTGGATTCTGGTTCGGTTCTGTTCTGATCTGGTTCCAGGTTGGATCCATGAAGAATCTCTAATTGAATCTTTGGCTGATGTTCAAGGAACGGAAACTTAAAGGTCGTCTTTGTGGCGGGGTCCGACACGAACACAAACAAGTCAGAGATCTGTGAACCAATCAGGATTTAGATTAAAGTGTGAGGACCGGAGTGTTCAAACGTGTCACGAAATTTAACTTAACGTTAACGGTAAAAAGCCTTTAGAGTTAATTAAAGCGTAACAATTCAAATGTTTTGATGGATCTGATGTGAGGGGAGCGGAGGACTTAACGAGGAGGAGGCCTCAGATCAGACGGACGGCGGGAAAGAACTTCTCCTCCTTCTCCTCCTCCTGTAAAATATGTGGATTCTCCTCGTCGACAGGAAACCAGCCAAGCAGCTGAGTTTCTGTCGGCAGAGATGAATCTTTTGTTTTTTTGCAATAAGCTCGCGCGCCCGTGGGCCGGTCTCGGTTTCCTGTCTCCTGGTTTTCGGTGTTCTTCTTCGTGGATGTGCAGCGTGGACGGTCGCTTCAGAAGCACCTTGGTTTTTCTACTCGTTTGTTTTAAAGTGCTCTTCATCGCGTTTCTTTTTTTTAAACAAAACTTTTTGACTTCTCAGCCGCGCCTTTGTCGTCGTGTTTTTGACAATCTTTGTGGATTCGGGCGACTAACAGGAAACAAACTCATGGGCGCGCCGATTGTTTGGACTTGTTGAATGTGAATCTCAGCAGTTTTATCCTTTTTACGTTGTACAGTTTTTACTTTTTCAGACAGAACTGGATGATGAAGAAACGAGAACAGAGAGAGGAAGGTTTTAAATCTGTGACTCTACCTCTTTCCTTCCTTCCTTCCTTCTTTCCTTCATCCCTCCTCGCTCTGGTCCAGTCTGTTCAGTAACTCATGTCGACACACAGATACCTCCTGACCAAACAGACGTGTTTGTTTTCTGCTCAAATGTTTCTGTGCCGATCAGTTCTCTCTTTTCTCTTGCTTCAGTTCATCTGATCCGCACGAAGCTCGTTACTGCCAAGAAAGAAAATATAAACTGATGAACGTTAAAAAGAATCATTTTACAAAAGACAAAGACAGAAACCGGGTTACAGGATTATTGTTCTGTAATTAAATGAATTAAAATATGAGAATTATGAGATACAAAGAAAAGAAATTTAACTTAAACTTAACCTTCACCTGGTGGAAATTATCTTCATAGATGTATCAGATGTAAATTAGAGACAATATTGTTCAGAGTCCAAACTCTTAAATGAATCTGACCTGACACAACAGATGAAAAAGTTTGAAATAATGTAAAAACATAAACATGTTGAATTTAAATGATTCAACGCTGAATCAGCAACTTAAAGAAAGCAGTAAATAAAAGAATAGTTTACATTTAGCATCTTATAATTTTGAGATATGGGCCTCAAACAGAACACAGAGAATTTAAATTTAATCATTCGGATCTTTGCATGTGGCAGAAATGAGCTTCCATCAATCAGGTTAAATATTTAATCAAGTATTTGATCAGCTGATGTTTAAAAATCGAAGATTTGAAAGATCATTTGATGCAGCCACGCTCATCAGAGATCTTTGTTAAATATTCGAGATATAACAGAGGACGCCATTTGTTTAGTTTTGTCTGAACTGGTAGGATCAATCAGAAAGCTCCGCTGCGTGTCAAACGAGGTTAAATATTCCTGAACGCTCACTGCTCAACGGCATGTGACTCAATATTCAATTTAAATATTTGTGGCAGAGGTGATCGACCCAGCATGAATTGTAAAAGTTATTAACATGGAAATACTAAGTCATGATCTTCTCACATCCAGTCAGTCAAAGTTTTAAGGCCAGCGCTATTCCATTATTAAACTGTAAAATTCAAGTTGAACGTGCATCACATCGTACGTCCGTTAATGATCAAACTGAAATTCCAGTTATTCAAACACTCAACTCGTTTTAATAAGAATCATTCGAATTGCTTTCATCCGCTGTGTCGTCTCTGTATCGCCTGTAGTACTCTGTAGTACTCTGCAGTACTCTGTAGTACTCTGTACTTCTGTAGTACTTCTACTCTGTAGTACTCTGGGTTCCTAGTTTGTGTATTTGTACATCAGGATGAGATGGAGGGATGGATGTTGAAGAACAGAAGGACTAGATGACGATAAATATGTTTCATGTTGTTTCTTACTTCAGCGTGAACAATCAGCCGCCTGTCGTTTTTTTTATGCTTTGTAAATATGCAAACTTTTTCTAGCTCAATGATTCTTGTTTTTAACTTGATTTAATATTTTCAAGCAATATGAAGTCAAAACTCTGCTCGGCGGCCGGAGTTTGATTTGTTGTCAAAGAATCGTAGAAGACAGAGAGAGTCGTGATTTCCATGGCGGGGCGGCTATGAACGCTTCATCAGCCAAAAACGCAAAAACAAGACGATGTAACAAAACAAACGCCGACTTAACAATAAAAATATCAGGTGCTGCTTCATTTCAGATGATAGCTGGTCTCCTGAGTCAGATCAAACTTCAAACCTGATTAAACGATGATTAATGAATTAATTTCCGCCTTTGGGCTTCTGAACGCTGCTCAAATGACTGCTTGTTGTCTGCTTCGCTAACATCTGAATTACTCAACCACTTTTCTGCAAACGCAGAGTGTCTTCGCTTCATCTGTTGCACTTTCCAGCCTCTTTACCACGCGTTCACATACCTCATTTCAAGTGTTTGACTTTTCCACACAAACCTCATTACTCAGCAGAGATGTTGAGATATATATATATATACATATATATCTCAACGATATATATTTGACTACAGTCTACAGTCAGTGATGTTTTGATTTGTTCTGTTTCTGGATGCGTCTCAGCTTCTTTTTTTTTTTTTGTCTGTCGGGTCAAAAACCACAAAACTGCAAAACGAACAAGCTTCTCAGGTTTGAAGACGGAGAGTCCGTTAGAGGACGATATTTTACAGAACCGGGTTAAACAGTTTCATCAGAGCCAAACAGGATGCATCGGTATGTATGGAAGCCCAAAGAGGCTAAACAAGGAACGCTGACGAAAACTGGGAATGATAAAGTAAAAATGATGAGATACAGAGTCAAAATAATGACTTTATTTGAGATAATAAGTTAACTTTTGGTGCCACTGCCTCGCTATTTTACGTCGGTCTGCTTTTATCTAAGGTCAGAGAGTTGAACTGTAAACAGCTGCTGATATTTCTGTGAAATACTAACAACAGTTTTTGGTGGTTAACTGATTTGAAACTTTTGAAATTAACTTGAAATTAAATATTTCAACAGTTTTTAGGTTGATTGGACAATTTTCCAAAATAATAATGATAAACTGTGTTGCACTTTTAAATTAAATTATTATGAAGCACTTGAAAGGGAAAAGGAGAAAAAGCCAAACAAATACAAGACAATAAAATTAAAAATGATGAAACAACGATGACGTCAAATGGAAAGAATAGAATCGTAAACGCACAAAATCATTTAATAAAATAATTTTTGTTGTTGCATCAAAGCGCAAAAACGCACAAAAATGAGTCTCGATTATTGAGACGGATTGTGCAGCTGCTTTTACCGCACTGTGTACAGCAGCATCATGTGACCTTGTTAACCAATCAGCGCCCTCCTGTCCTTGTTTACGGTTTGCAAGAGAGAGAAATGTGTCTGGACGAAATACAAAAAGGGAAATTTATGGAATCAAAACTGCCGTGACTTCAACCATCAGCCAAAAACAGTAAATGTTACTAAATGCAACATGTGGCACTCCAAAGGACTTTAATGCAAGGTGTAAGTATGACACAGCTGCCACTGACAGTTCTAATCATTTTTAAAATGCTCAGCCATTTCTAGAAATACAAAGTCAGAATTAAGTTACACAGATCTTTGTTATCTCACAGTTTGTGAGATCTTGTAATTGAGATTTGTATCTTATAATTATCAGAAAACATCAGCGATCTTTAGCGAATGTTTTGTGCTTGTTCTTGAGTTATTATTATTATTTTCTACTGGATGCATTTTCCAAAGATTGTTTTTAGGAGGCTGCCTCTGTAAATCAGTCTGGTAGTCGTAACATCATACTTCATGATAACGTAAGCTACTGGAGACGCATTCATACATGTTCACATGTTCAGATTACAGAGCACACCTTTAATTTCGACATGTTTTTTATTTGATTTGTTGGGCAGTTTTCTGAAAAGTGGCTGCGCTTGTTCCCTGCGGTGGAGAGAAGATGATGTTATTTCAGTTCAGCTCTTCGCCACATATGAAACAACAAAGAAAGAAAGTTTCACTGGGAATATTTCTGAAGGTTTCTTCAAAGGGACCCTTCACGGTCAGTTTATAGAAGTGGAGGAGTTCCTCAGGGAACGACCCGAGGTCCTCTTATTGTTTGATGCAAATGTGGGAACGATGGTTTGAAAGGGACATTTTATTGTTTCTATTTGTTTTATTTTTTAAAAGTAGAATGTATGTGTGTAACAACAGGAAATGTGATTGATGTTCAATCGAGGGTTTTTTATTTTCATTTCTAGTCCTCATAATTCTATAAACGACTTTGTTTCGTCAAAGTTTATCTCAGCGCTTTTTGGATTCATGCAACACTTTTTGATAAAAAGAAAAATGTGCCCTTTTTTTTGTAATTCAGCAATTTAATTAAACCAAATTAAAAAGATTACCAATAGTAAAAATTAAAGTGAGTCGTGAAGGAGAGTCGGACGGTTCAGATAAAAGTGAATTTGCTACGGGTTAATGTGAAATCAGAAATGGATACGTACCTTTGACCTTGACCATTTTATGGACCAATCGTCCGTTTTCAGTGAATTATTGCCAAGTGTGTAAAAACCAGTGAACCGAACTTTGACTTTGTGCCCCGTGTTGATCACAGCAGCACCGTCTGAATGTCACTGACGCCAAGTTACAGCTGTCTGCCATGATGATATGTGATGATGATGATGATGATGATGAAGGCGATGATGGTGATGGTGTTTGTTTTTTTTATGACCCGTTTTAGTCTCTTTGAGACCGGTACTTTTTAGTAAAATTCAACAAAACCAATAAATGTTCAGAACTACCAGCTGGCCCCGAGAGACTCATTTACTCAGTCTGACATGTTGTTTTTATGTTTAAGAAACGTTTGGAAAACGTTTGAAAGGATCCACAGAAGCCTGAATGTTTGATTATTTAATTAATCTGCTGCCTCTGAAGACTACCGAAGTTTGTATTTTTAATTTATAACATCACAAACACGATCTATAACTGTTGCTGTAATTAAAATGTTATTAATACTGCAAGTTTTCTTAATTAAAACTTTAACATCTTTTAATTACTGTAAGATCTACAATCAGAGAGCTTGTGAGAATAGAAGAAAAGATTTTCAGTTAATTTTTAAAAATGTAAAATTTGAAAAACAAAATAAAATGAATCGTGTTTGAGCTGTTATATTCAATAAACAACACAATAATGAACTGTCCATTATCACTGATAAACAACAATAAACTGTTCTGAAATATTAACTTCAGTCTTTCTATAAACTTAAGATTATAAGTGATGTGTGAACGATCATAAATTATTTTAATTGATACACTTAATTATTTCAGTATCAGTAAAATGCTAATGATACATAATAATAGTAGTTTATAAGTAATAACATTATCTATCAATCTTGATCTTAATTTGATGAGTAATCGTTTGGTCAATAAAACATTTTAAATATTTTAAGAGTAATTAGATGGCTAATTGTCCTGTGACGTCACTGAATTGCCAATTAGCCGCAGTGATCGGGATCAGCGGGGCGCGTGTATCCGTTCATTCGTTCATCAGGCGAACATTAGCAGAACATTAGCAGAACATCAGGCGCGTGAGCTGACACAGATCAAACAAACAGAAAGGCGAGCTGACGATGATGACGATCATCATCCTGTAACAATGCATATCGCGCACGCCCGCTCAGCTGCCGCGCGACATCGTTAAACTATACCCACTCACTACCGTTGCCGGGAAATATCATACTCCGCCTGAACGGTATGCGCACGAGCGGCCAGTGGCAGGCAGGAAGGACGGAAGGAGTACCGAAGGGGGAGGAAGGAGGAGGAAAGGAAGGTAAGAAGGAGTGGAAGGAAGGAAGGAGGGAGCGAATTAGTCAGTGATAGAGGGAGGGAAAGAGGAGAGGAGGAGAGGCGGCGGGTTGTTCTGCCGAGGTGGACGTGGCGGGTCCATGGAGTTAGCTGGCAAGTGACGCAGCGGAGCCGAACCGAGGACAGCCGAGCCAAGTAATTAACTTCACCGCGGTAACGTACCGCTCTCCCGCCGTTATTGCCCGCCTGCTGGCGCGTCCGTTGTAAATTTCTTTCTCGCCACGCTCGGTCCGCTCGGCTCGGCTCGGCTCGGTTTCCTGCTTCTCGCGGCTCTCTGACAGATAATGACCGACTGTCGGCTCGTGAATCTCCCACAGTTGGTCTTTGTGCGCGGCTGTCAGGCTGCTCCTCACAGCCCAGCCGGCGACACGAATGCAGAAAAGGTGTCCGGAGACAGGAGGAGGCTGCCCGACCGCCTCTCTGCCCGCTCTCCCGGCTTCACTTTCACTTTCTCCCATAACACCAGCTAGCACCGCTAGTTAGCTTAGCTTAGCTGCAACGACGTTAGTGTGATAAACAAGATGGCCACAGCCGCGCTAGCTAGCTAGATGGCATCTTGCCTCGTGTCTTGTACGGCAGCAGAGCCGCCTGAGCGCGTCTCCCGCCGCTGCCAGCTGCACTTTCCCGCGACACACCAACAGGTTCGCGGAGCTTAAAGTCGGTGCTGTCCGATGCAGGAGGTGGAGGTGTTCAAATGAAGCGGACAGAGAAAATCACGCCAGATTCTCAGAGTCTGTCGGTCAGGTTCGTGCGGAGGCCATGTGGCGAGCTGAAAAGGCTACCTGAGCGTGCGGTGGAGGGACAGGTAAGCCCGCAGTTGATCGCCGCATGCCGCAGGCTGCAGCCGCTGCCCGGTCCCGCTTCGTGTTCTGCGGGCAAAAAGGTGAGAAGTTGTCGGTAGTTTGAGGCTAACGGCTGCCAGCCTGCAAACTTTTTCTGTGTGTGTGTGTGTGTGTGTGTGTGTGTGCGTGCGGCAAATGTGGCCTGTCCATACTGTCTGAACTGAACCGAACCTGCAGCACAAACAGTTATTTCATGTCCTTCGGGGAAACATCTGGCATGTTTAAGCTTTAATTAGTCTGCTGGGTGACGTTATTTTTAATTAATGAAGAGCACAGCATGTCCAGCGCTATGTGGAAGTCAGTTTACAGTAGATCATATTACAATAAAAGATGTAAACAACCTGTGTGTGTGTGTGTGTGTGTGTGTGTGTCCTTCACATCAGACTGATGAGCGTCACCTGTTATTCTGTCTGTCTGTTTTCCTGGGAGGCCTCACCTGCACCCTCCTGACCAAGCAGAATGATTGGTTGATTCAAAATGTGACTGACTGTATTCGCACAGAGTTCACGGTCGGGCCAATGGTTCTGGACAAAGCAGAGGAAACAAGGTTCATGTCTTTTATTCTAAAGGCACGTGGTGCAGTGGTTAACATGGTGGCCTAACAGGTTCGAACCCCAAGGCCTGTGTGCACCATGCTCTCCTGGACTGCCGGCCTCCCTGCTCCCCACAGTCCAAACACATGAACCTGAACAGGTGACTGTAAGCTGTCCGTAGGCTGCATGTGAGTGTGAATGGTTTTGTCGGGTCCGCGATGGACTCCCGCCGTGACTCCGATGAGGAGAGGTCATATGACAGACGCCGATGTCTCATCTGACACAGTGTTTCACCTGCACGCCGTCATCAGCCTCTCCTTAGCCTCCGGTCAGCCGCCCTCTTTGTCCGTACAGGGCCGCACCGCTAACGCTGGAGTAACTGTGCTGTGTGAACATCGGCCCTGACTTTCACGAGGGGTGTCGGGCACACGTGGCGCCTGATTTTGTAGCCAGCACCTAACATGATCCACAATACATCGGGTCCAGTCCAGCCCGGTTCTGGCATGACACCTGCCCACTTCGTCAGCAGCTGCTCCAGCTAACAAACTGAGCTAACATTAGCTTCACTACTTCCTGTCCTCTCTCCTGATAGGCTGGTCCCAGTCAGCTGTGGGTGGTGACATCAAAGGCCGGAGAGGAGACGCCAGGGACCTTCCTGCCCTCCCCTTGGTGGACCGGCAGACTTCAGAGGAGGAGGGAGGAGGAGGAGCTTAGTGACCTCATCGATCCTTCAGGACAGGTGTTGAACCAGAGAAAGGTGAGGAGGTTTAGCTCCGCCCCTCACCATGACAGACTTAGAGACTGAGTGTTTGAGCTCGCCTGTCAGCCTGAGTGCGGCTCGCCTCCGCCGCCTCTCTGGAAGCCTCCCTGCAGGTGGATCATGCCCGGGCCCGCCGCCCCGGACACCACCCTGGCCTTGCTGTCGCCGACTGCCCACGCCCACGCTCAGCCGCCATGCAGAAATCGCCGAGCCGCTGCGGATGCTGCCGCGGCGTAAAGAGCTTGTGCCGGAGGACGAGACCTGAGCCCATCCGGGACTGCGGATCTGTCCGAGATCCAGCCGCTGTCCACCGAGCTGGGCCAGACCAGATCAAGATGGAGATCAGCCGCCTCGCATCACATCAAGTCTGGAGCACTCCGTCACCACGGCAACCACCATCTGGGACACTTCCACTTACGCCGACGTCTCAGAGTTCGAATACACAAGCTCCATTCACGAGCCCAGCCCCGTGTTCGACTACATCTCCTGTGCAAACACACCTGAACACAATGGACAGGAAGACGCCACACACACACACACACACACACACACACACAGTTTGACTTCACAAAGATTCAACAACAAACAGCCGCTTCAGTGATTTTAAAAAACTCTGAAGGTTCACTGAAGGTTGTCTGAAGGTTGTCTCTGTCTTAGTCTGAGTCCACTTCCTGTAGTGAGCTTTTAGTCCTGAAGGTTCCGCCTGAACGAAGCTTCAGCTCTGATTGGACTGCCCGGGTTCAGAAGGTCACTTCCTGTTTTTAATGTTTCAGCAAACTGACAAACTCAGTTCACCTGCAGATAAACCACAGGTCCTGTCCTGGTCCAGGTCCTGTCCAGGTCCTGGTCCTGGTCCTGGTCCAGGTCCTGGTCCAGGTTACCTGCTGGTCCAGGATCAGGACCTGAGCGGGACAGAAAGACGTTCAGAAAACTTTTTTTTTGAGATGAATCAGTTTTTTGTCATTGAAGCAGATTTTAGTTTATTTTTTTTGACTTGATCTACAATCAGATCCGATCACTGTTACCATGACAACCTCACTGTTTTCTCATTGGACGGGACAAAAAACGAATGACTGTCAGTTGTCAAACCAAAGTAATCGAGTACAAAGTATATTTAGCTCTGAGTATTTTAAAGTATTCCTGCAACATTTCAGGAGGATCAACGTAAACCAAAATCTAATTTAAATATTTAAAATCATCGCTTAAAGTCAAACATTAAATCAACGCCAAACAACTAAACAGAAATATTCTGGAAATGTTTGATTCATGTGCCTGAAAGTGCTTAATTTTAGATTGTAACACTGTGTGTGTGTGTGTGTGTGTGTGTGTGTGTGTGTGTGTGTGTGTGTGTGTGTGTGTGTGTGTGTCAGGTGATCGATTAATTTGAGTACATCGTCGACCACCACGGACCTTTCAGTGTTATTACACCATTTCAGTCGAGCTATGTCTCATCACCTGCAGCACAACGGGCTGGAGTCCATCCATTACGGCCGGTGCCCGCATCGAAGCTCAATGAAGCTCGCCCGACGCTGCTGATGGACGGCATCGGGTAAACTGGACCGAAGCCGAGGGGGCGCCACGAGCTGCAATGTTTTCACGAGGGGAAGACGCGTTGAGGTGGCGGCGGCGCATCGCCGTCCGACGGTCACAACCAAAAGCCAGAACCCGGACGTGAGGAAACCTCGAACATGCAGGCGCAGAAGCCTTCGCACGAAAAGGGAAGAACTTCAGCACGCTGGGAAACCTGAAGACTCACCAACGCATCCACACCGGCGAGCGGCCGTACACCTGCTCGCAGTGCGGCAAGAGCTTCGGCCAGGCGGGAAACCTCAAACGACACCAGCTGATCCACACGGGCCAGAAGCCGTACGTGTGTGCGCACTGCCCCAAAGGCTTCACCAAGGCCGACGACCCGCGCCGCACCAGCCGGTTGCACACCGGCGAGCCGCCGCTCATCTGGCGCCACCGCGGAAGAGCTGCCAATCGGCGAGCTACGATCAGCTGAGCCACACGGGCGAAGCGGTCGCTCTGCTGCCAGCACTGGCGGCAAGAGCTTCAGCAAGAGACGGAAGCTACAACGAACCATCGCCCAGATCCACACGGCGAAGCTCTTCACCTACCAGAGCGCGGGAAGACTTTCAGCAACTCACGCTTTAAAGACCAGTGAGAAGATCCACTCGGGCGAACGGGTTGCTCGCTGCACGCAAAGGGAGCCGGCGCCGACACCTGAAGGCTCACCAGCAGATCCACGGGCGAGCGGCCGCACGCCTGCCCCCACTGGAAGACTTTTCAGCCAGTCGGTCACCTCAAAGCGCACGAGCAGATCCACAACGCCAGCGGTCGACATCACAGCAGCAGCAGCAGCAGCAGCACTGTGGCTCGACAGCAGCTAGAACTCGACGCACTTTAACCTCTCGGAAAAACAAAGTATTATTCCTCTTTATAAATGCGATATTTTTCCTTGGCGACTTTTTACGCCATACTTTTGCATCGTATCTGTGGGCGGGGTCGACTTATGCAAGCGTCCGTGTGTGTGTTCATGTTGTACTGTGTGTCTGTGATACTGAGGGGCTTGTAGATAATCTTTGACCTGGTCCAGGACCAGAACCACAACCAGGACCCAGTACTTATTTTTGGAGTACTTACTGAGACACAAGCACAAATACTCAGTAACCATGTGTGAGTACTTTTGTTTGTTTGTTTTTACTTTACTGAACCAGAACCAGCAGCTCCAGAACCAGAACCCCGCCTACCGACCACTTCCACCCATCAGAGAGGTTTCATCAGGCGCTTCCTGAAGCACAGCTTGTACAAGTACAAGCAGGTACACGTGATGAGTACACTTCAGGAGTGTATAAGTACATGAGTTTAGTCTCTCTACATGATCCATGTAATTCCTCCTCCTGTCCACAAGGAGGTGCTAATTATTAATCCAGATTTTAAAAAGTCCATGCAAACACTTTAGCTTAGCATTAGCTTGCTAACAACAAGAAATTAAGCATCATCCTCCGTGTCCGTGAAGTGAAACACAAACTGCAGTTCCTCTAACGTCCACTTGAGGCTGGCTCCAGAAGTGAGTCAGTCTCCATAAGTCCCCATGTTAAAATCCAACTTCACAGCAGAAATAAACATGCGTTACAGCCTGGTACAAAAACAGTTTTGGTCTCTATGCGCTAATTTCCCTGTCTGCGACAACTGTACTGAGGGTGAATTTATATACAACTCACCTGTTCACATTATATTAAGGCTTAAAGTTATGCAGGATTAAGAGCGCGGACGCCGATTGGACAGGTGGGCGGGTTACAGGTGTCAGGTTTCAGTTAACGGCTTCGTCAGTCCTTCAGGTCAGATTATTTAGTTTTTCCATGAAATGAAGAAAAGTTCTTCAGTTTTTAACTTTCTTAATGAGATTTTTATTTTTAAGTTAAATTTGACATAACAAATTTAAAAAATACTTTTTCTTTTGTTGGTCTGATTTCAGGAAAATCTTTTAACTTCCTCTGATGGTCTAATTCTCTCTCGCCTTCAGTCTTCAGCTTCGGGTTCTGCTTCGCCTCAGTCGGGTTTAAATACTTTTGCAAACATACTGAGAAAAGTACTTGTTTGAGTAATTTGCCAGTGTACTAGTATTGTCCCCGTGGGTACTGCAGGCATCCTCTGTTACTGTATTGTTCATTTAGATCTTTTTTATTGACCAGTATTGATCGATCAGGACTCGGTGATGATAATCTGCTGACGACATTCCTTCGAATCATTCCGTTAAACTCAGTTTTCTCAGACTCGTGGTTCGAAGAGACCAAACATATCAGCATTAAAGGAACCTAGCACCGACCTGACCGACTGTCCAGGCTCAGACGCTTCACTGTGTACAAATTCCTTTATTGATAATGTCATTCCTAAAAATTAATAAAATTTAAAAAAAAACTGCGAAAGACAAAAAGTGATGCAACATCTTGTACCAGAAGAATTATTAAAGAAACTAATGACATGATTTATGCTTTTTGGACTCTTGTGCTTTGTTTGTCACAACAGGAAGCAGCTCTGCACAGAACTCCAGACAACCTAAATAGAACCTTAACTGAATCCACTGATGAGTAATTGACACGGCTTAATATCTGCTGATTTTAAAATCTGAACTTGAATGTAGCATCACCACACACAGCAGACCCTTCAAGACTTCTGTTTCAGTCGCTCTGATCATCTACATGTTTAATTTCTCTTTAATTCACCTCCTGATGTGAAATATGAATATTAAATCTAAACATTTATATAGTCTGTGAAGGTTTCCTCGGTCATCCAGGTCATTCTTCTTCAAAAGCTCCAGTCTGGTCAGCTGACGCTTCACCTCGTATCCAACAAGCTTCACTTCTGACTGGGGCAGAGTCTGAGTATTTAACCAGGCAGGATCGATCACTTGATTCGTTAGTGCTCATTGTTAGATCGACTATCGTCAGAGTCGTTAAGATCACCTGAGATAGCTGAGCCTTATGATCCTTAACGAGTCTCTGACGACCCTTAACGAGTCTCTGACGACCCTTAACGAGTCCAGCGACAGGTGGATGAGGGGTGAAACATCGTCACAGATCTACAATCGAGTTGACTCATATGGAACTTTTTTGCAGAAATAGAAATATTAAATATTAATATAAATTTAAATGTGTTCAACTGCTGAAGTCTCCAGAAACAAGCTGAGTCTCGAACATATAAAAATATTGATTATCACGTTCATACTTATTTTAGAACAACCTGATGACGGTTCATGTTAATCACATTATCAGATCTTGAGTCATTATTACTGTTAATTAACATCAGCAGCTGATCATTAATACTCTCGTTATGTCATGATGAATCTGAAACAGTCTATGCATCTGTAATAATCATGAAGTAATGAGATTACTTAATAACAGAGTACAAACACAGGGTCAGTGGTCTAACCTCAGATGATTCCGACTCATTAACACCTCGGAGAGATAAACTTGGGGACACGTTTGAAGCCTATTTGTTTCAGTTTTATTGGTGAAGGTTTACTAAAGTCGATCAGATGATGAAGAAGTTGAAAGTTTCTCAACTCATCATGATTCAGTTACAGGACAGTGAAGTGGACATGAAGAGGGCAAACTTCTTTCATCATGACGCCCATGAAGGCTCAGACAGACGGGAGGGTCTCCAGATGGTCTCCTCATGACCTTTGTGATGACCTTGGTGGTGGGTGGTCGTGGTGGTGGGAGGAAGAGGAAGATCTGAGGAAGAGACGTGATACAGGAAGTTAAAAAAAGAACGCTGACGCGGGTTATTGTTTAAACTGTGATTGGTTTTCCACGTTTACCCGAGTCCGACTCCAAGTCCGAGTCCCTCTCCGTCCAGCAGCCTCCTGTACTCGGCGATCTCCATCTCCAGCCTGGTCTTGATGTCCAGCAGCATCTGGTACTCCTGTGCCTGCCTCTCCAGGTCAGCCCTGAGCTGCACCAGCTGCTCCTCCAGGCTGCTCACCTGCATCTGGAACTGTCATCTGCATGCCGTAGCGGTTCTGGATCTCTGCGCCAGGCTGCCTTCGAGAGACGTTTTCTGGTGAGGACAGACGAAAGTTAGGAGGACAGAGGCCACATTAGCATTAGCATTAGTTAGTGGCGCACTCACCATGCTGAGCTGTGATTGGAGCTCGACTCTCCAGAGCCTGAGCTGGCTCTTCACCTCCTTCACTTCTGTGGTCGTCGCTCAAAGGCCATCTCTGTGGCTGCCACCTCCTTTGTGATGGACTCGGACTGAGGAGGACAGACAGACAGACAGACAGACAGACAGACAGACAGACAGACAGACAGACAGGTGTCACACAAGTCCTTAAACCAAATGTTCAGAGTCATTCTGAGGTCAGCCTGACGGCTGGCCGCCTCTACCTGTGTCTGGAACCAGGCCTCCAGGTCCTTGCGGCTCTTGGCGGCGACAGCCTCGTAGTGTTCTCTGACTTCCTCGATGACCTTTGTGAGGTCCTCCTGAGGAGCGGCGTCCACCTCCACGCTCACCTGACCAAGCCATCTGAGGCGAGATGGCTAACAGGTCCTGCAGGAGGAAGGAGAAAAAGCTGAGGTCAGTCAGGTGAACAGAACCCGTCAGAACCAGAGAATCAGATCCTTCTCGCACCCGTGGTTCTTCTTCATGGGCCACCAGCTCCTCCGGCCAGGTTGTCGACCCATGCTCAGGTCGGCCTTGGCCACGCCAAGCCTCTCCATGAGCATCTTGAGCCCGGCGACATCGCCTCCACCGATCAGACGTGACGACAGCTCGCCCTCAAACCTGTACAGAGGTGAGTACGCAACAAGGTGAGGGTCAAAAAGTCACACATGAGCATCTGAGATGAAGCTACAGCTCTAGCATAAAAAGATTTTAAAGTAATAAATAAAATCTATTTGAACTCTTTTTAACTTAAATTTAAGAGTTAAAATTTGTAAGAGTTTGAAATGTTTTAATTTATTTTAAAACTTAAACATGTTTTGATTCATTTGATGATTTAAAATGTTTGTTGGTTCTTCTGTGATTTGTCCAGCAGAGGGAGCAACGCTGCTGATTTTAACTGATGCTGTCTGCCTGTCTGTCTGCCTGTCTGTCTGTCTGTCTCTGTCTGTCTGCCTGTCTGCCTGTCTGTCTGTAATGATGGATTAGTAATTAAAGATTTACTGACTTCACTCTGAAGTCGTCCTGAGCCAGCTTGGCGTTGTCGATGCTCAGCAGCACTGTTCCCTTGACGAGGATGGCGTCCTGGATCTGAAAACACATGAAGACATGATGGAGACATGATGGAGACATGATGGAGACATGATGGAGACATGATGGAGACATGATGGAGACATGCTGAGCTCTGCAGGTTTCGAGTTTATTCAAATTAAAAAAGTAAAAAATAATTAAAATGTTTATTTTTGCAGCAGACGAGCTCTGAACACAAAAAAAACTTTTGACACTAAACTTTTTTTAAGCTGTCAGATTTTACAGCCGTGTGACTCCGACCAATCACAGCGCAGAGTTTATGATCTAAAAATAACGTCTGCAAAAGAAAACAGAGTTATGGAGGTGTGGCAAGATGATTTCACCTTTGAGTCACCTCCAGCCAATCAGATCGTCCAGACACACTTCACACGACTCCGACCAATCACAGCAGCTGTTAGTTATTTTAAGTATTAATTAATAAATCTGTTTTTTTCTTTTCAAACTGCTGATACGACATAAAACTTTAATTAATTCATTAATCACTTAACCTTTTTTTAAACAGACGAGGTGACCTCACGTTGAAGGTGAGGTTGGACTCACCTGGATCAGGTGTGGTCGGACTCACCTGGATCAGGTTGACCCAGGTTCAGCCGTCAGTGCCTCAAATTACAGAACTGCCTTTATGGTTTTTAAATCTGGAGGCCACAGAGTGCCGTCTGCTCTAAAAACATGAAAGATGACTTCCAGCAGGACTGAGAGTCTCTGACCCCGAGCACACTGAACACCATTTCCCATGCTGCCCCAGTTCCTCACCTTGCCCTGGAGCTCTGCGATGGTGACATAGAAGGCGCTGTAGTCTTTGGTGCTGGGGCCGACTTTGCTCTCCACGAACTGTCTGATCTTCAGCTCCAGCTCGGCGTTGGCCTTCTCCAGTGCCGCCACCTTGGCCAGGTAGGTGGCCAGGCGGTCGTTCAGGTTCTGCATGGCGAACTTCTCGTTGCCGATGAGGCTGTCGTCCATCACTGCTCCACCGCAGAAGCCTGCACCTGCACCAAAACCTGCACCTGCACCTGCACCAAAGCCTGCACCAAAACCGCCACTGCCACCAGCAGAGAAGCTCCTGCTGGCCTGGGAGACCCTGATGCTACCAGCGCCTCCTGCTCCTCCGGACACGCTGTAGGAGGTCATGCCCCCGTATGCTCGGCCCATGCTGGCGGTGCCGCCACTCATAGAGCTCCGAGAGAACATCATGGTCATGATGGAGAGATGAGGAGGTTGGTCTGTCTGCTCCGGTGGAGGGAGAAGGAGAGGAGAGAAGTGAGCTGAGTCGGATCAGTTTGCATCTTTTAAAGGTGCACAGGTGGGCTGAGCCGCAGGTGAGGGGCGCGGTCAACACCACACCCCCAGTTCAGGAATGTAACTGAGTAACTCAGGAGAGTCCCCCGGTGGTTTTAAAGTATGCTCATGATACTTTTATGACATTTTATTCTTCTACAGAACTCAGAGAAATATTCATATAATAATGACAAACTCCTTTTTACTGCACACACACACATGCAGCAGATTTATGTGTGAACAGTCGTCATGAAACTGGTTCTCTCATGATCTATGATCTATGATCTATGATGTATGATCTATGATCTATGATGTATGATCTATGATCTATGATCTATGCGTCAAATCACGTCGTAAATTTAACTGCAGGATTTTTCTTCAGGCTCAAAACCACCTGAATCCAAGAACCCTCAAACCAGACCACACTGATCTAAAGAGGACCGGGCTGGACCCGGCTGGACCCGGCTGGACCCGGCTGGACCCGGCTGGACCCTGAACATCTGATTCAGGTCAGATTTATATTTATATTATTAGATTTTCTGCATAATTTATTTTGTTATATTTAACATTTTTCTCCTATAATGTTTAAATCAGATATATTATTATTTGTTATTACACATTATTGTGGAGCATGTTCAGATGAAGATTTTACAAAAGCCAGCAAATCTCAGCAAATCAAGACCAACAAGTCTCAAGACTGGTGCCAAGTCAAGACCAACAAGTCTCAGGACTAGTGCCAAGTCAAGACCTGCAAGTCTCAAGACCTGCAAGTCTCAAGACTAGTGCCAAGTCAAGACCTGCAAGTCTCAAGACTAGTGCCAAGTCAAGACCTGCAAGTCTCAAGACCTGCAAGTCTTAAGACTAGTGCCAAGTCAAGACCTTCAAGTCTTAAGACTAGTGCCAAGTCAAGACCTTCAAGTCTCAAGACTAGTGCCAAGTCAAGACCTGCAAGTCTCAAGACTAGTGCCAAGTCAAGACCTTCAAGTCTCAAGACTAGTGCCAAGTCAAGACCTGCAAGTCTTAAGACTAGTGCCAAGTCAAGACTTGCAAGTCTCAAGACTAGTGCCAAGTCAAGACCTGCAAGTCTCAAGACTAGTGCCAAGTCAAGACCTGCAAGTCTCAAGACTGGTGCCAAGTCAAGACCTGCAAGTCTCAAGACTAATACCAGGTCAAGACCTGCAAGTCTCAAGACTAGTGCCAAGTCAAGACCTGCAAGTCTCAAGACTAATACCAGGTCAAGACCTGCAAGTCTCAAGACTGGTGCCAAGTCAAGACCTGCAAGTCTCAAGACTAATACCAGGTCAAGACCTGCAAGTCTCAAGACTAGTGCCAAGTCAAGACCTGCAAGTCTCAAGACTAGTGCCAAGTCAAGACCTGCAAGTCTCAAGACTAGTGCCAAGTCAAGACTTGCAAGTCTCAAGACTAGTGCCAAGTCAAGACCAACACGTTGCAATGAAGCAGTACCAAGTCAGGTCCACAGACCAGTTGCATTAATGTGTTCATCACTTTCATGTCATTATATTTTATGTGATAATGTGAAGAAAAGCTGTCAAATCAAAGTTCAGTTATGGTATGAAGGTAATGAAGTGGTATGAAGTGGGCCACAGGCGGTACTTTTACATAAGTGCCCCGCCTGCTCTGCCCTGTGCGTGACGTGACACGTGAACCGTATATATCTCGTTGCTGCTGGCGTTGTACTTTTTCTCTCTCGGTACAAAAAGCTTGCTGTGACTGATACGCCTCCTGGCACCGAGCTCGCTCACCTGTCAGCATCCTTCTTCAGGTACACGCTGGGAAAACGCCCCCAGCTGAGAGTCAGTTTGTTGTGTTGTCATGGTGACCTGCAGTTCGGCGGTGCTATGTGTTTACAGTGTTAACCGTTTGAACCCTCAGACTTCTTTTACAAGCTTGTGCTACCCATGCATGATAATCATACACTTATTTTCTCATTAATGTCTCCTGCATGCATGCAACTATACATACAGGAACAGGCAGTGGTGGGAATATTCAGATTCAGATCTTTATCTAAGTAAAAGTACTCGATTACAACTAATCAGTGGTGGGAAGTAACCAGGGCCGGCCCTAGGATTCTGGTTGTCGACGTCAGGTCAGCTGTAGTGGCTGGTGGTTCCTCCAAAACATTTCAGTAATGCTCATTAAAGATTATACTTAGATTATTATTACAAACTAAAGGTTTTATTTGTGAGCACAGCCGGACAACCACAGCGTCAGTTACAGTTTGTAACTTCAGTTACTCATTGCTAGTTAGCTCTGTAGAAACGAATGGTTAGTTCCAGCTTTGCCTCGTCGACTTGTTGCCTTCAAACATGAGTTAACATCACAGATCACATTAGCTGCTAAAGCCATTCGTTCACGTGAGCGGAGCCCGTTTCTATGTTAACCTTAGCTCAAGAAAGGAGTCCTTTAATCAGTCAGTGATAAGTACAGTAGTTAAGTCCAAGTTTGAGAAAATGAAAAGAATGAATGACAGAGCTGCTCGACTACCTCTGTGCATCCATCAGCACCACCTGTCAACACCACCTGTCAACACCACCTGTCAACACCTGTGCTCATTTCATGTCCCAATCAAACAACATGAGGGAGTGAATGCAGATGGAGCTGTGATTTAACTCTCTGAACCCTGACTGCAGGACAGACTGTCAGGACTAAAGACTGAAGACAGTCTCCACGAATGTTTCTAAATATCAATAATACATACATAATACTACAATACAAACATGCTTTACAGTCAAAAATAGTAAAAATAGATTCAGGGACTGTTCTCGAGGCGCTGCCCTGATCTCCAGCAGTGATCAGGTTTAGAGGGGATTAACAAATACAAACAGGAGTTAGCCACAGTGACCAGGAGGCAGCTGAGCCCGCTCACCTTGCCCAGCTCCGGTTCTGGCACGACACTGGTGGCTACGCTGCCCCTCTTCTTCTTTTCTTCCCGGTGGTCCAAACCTCCTGTTGTACAAACCCTAACACTCCCCCGGTGCTCTGAGCTCACAGCCCGGATAACAAACTGAGCTAACAGCAGCTAACAAATTGGGCTAGCATTAGCTACCAGCAGCTAACAAACTGAGCTAACATGAGCTAACATTAGCTAACGGCGCTAACAAACTGAGCTAACATGAGCTAACAGCAGCTAACAGACTGAGCTAACATGAGCTAACAGCAGCTAACAGACTGAGCTAACATGAGCTAACAGCAGCTACAGCTAACAGACTGAGCTAACATGAGCTAACATTGGCTAACGGCGCTAACAAACTGAGCTAACATGAGCTAATAACATTAGCTAACGGCGCTAACAAACTGAGCTAACATGAGCTAACGGCAGCTACAGCGCTGTGGCCAGTTTTACTTCACTGTCCATCATAAACTCTGTAAATCACAGAGAGTTGGCGGAGCAGCGGAGGACATCAGAGGAAAAACCAGAAAACATTTTTCTCCATAAAAATATGATCCAGTTTCACCAAAATCAGTGAAATAGTTGGTGGTGTGTGACTTAGTGCCGTGGCGTTCGTACTTCTCCGGCCGGGCCCAAGTTACATAGTGTGAGAACAGGCGCCACGAATGACGAGACACCGTTCACCTGATCACAGGTCAGTGTGGATCAACAGGGTTGTGATGTTAGTTTATCAGGAGAGTCACTGTTGTCATTGAGAGCTTAGTGAGAAGGTGTGAGTAGTAATTGTTAAACACTTGATTTTCCCCTCAGGCATCAATGAAGTATCTATGTATCTATCAGGTAGGCCGTGCTCTTTATGCTGCAGGATTAGGATTTGAAAAGCAGTTTGGATGAATGATCGCTTCATAAAGTCACACTGAATATGAAAATATGTGTGCGTGTTCAGGTGGAATAAATCCCCGTGGTGTGAATAGAGCTTTGTGGGATTTGATCTGGCAGCATCATGTGAAAGTAAAGACGTAAGATCTGATTGATGGGCAGCGATCTGCTGTCACGTATGCGAACTTCAGCCCTGCAGCCAGCGAGGCACTTAAAGGCTGAACTGTGGCAGTGATTTGTGGATGCGTGTGCATGCATGACTGCAGGTATGCACCATTAATATCAGCTACAGGCAAACTGCTCTCAGGTGGAAACTGTCGATAGGTTTATTTAAAAATAACTATGTCACTGAGATTTAGTGACAGCAGGAAGGAGGTCAGAGTTCACTCTGCACGGCTGAAACTGCTCCGAGATCTGCTGCTGTGACAGAAAACAAGTTGAATCATGAAGTTTATTACACACTCGCCGTCTGCACACGATAAGAGCCAAGCTCAGTTTATAACTAATATTTGACTGATATTCATCAAATTGTCATCAGACGAGCAGGTCAAAGACAGCTGCTGGCGTGAGCAGGCAGAGGAAGAGCGGCTGAAGAGTTCCTCAGCTGGTTTCTCTCTGCCGACTCTTTAACCTTCAAACTGCGACCACACCTCAGCCCGGCCCGGCCCGGCCCGGCTCAGCTCGACTCTTAATGAAGCTTAAGCTCTGTAAACCATCTGTCAATCAAATCTAACAACTGATCCAGTGACAACAGAAACTGAAGGCCGATCAGGAATCACAGACACACACACACACACACACTGCCTTGCGCGCACACACACACATGATCCTTGTCAAGTCAGCAAGGTGAAGCAGATCTACTCCACCTTTTTCAGATGAACTCCGTGACAGAAACTGTTCCCGGTAACTGCTGCTCAACTTAGCAAACAGAGTCCAGCGACGTCCAGAGTTCAAATAATAAATGAATATCATCCACCTGTCACAGAAGTCCCAGGTGACAGTGTTTGTTACCTGGTGTGGTCGCTCACCCTCCTGTCCACTCCTTATAGAAACATATTAGCAGGATTATAGCAAGATATATGATTAATCATGCTTGGGAACTTCATGATGATCTGCAGGACAGCTATTAGGATTATACTTCTACTGCTAATACTACTACTGCTAATACTACTACTGCTGTCTGCCTGCAATTCGTTAACTCATAAAACATTTATAAGACTAAAACCTGTTTTTAACGGTTTGGCAGCGTTCATTTTTAGTGTTTTCGCTGATAGTGAGCGTCCAATAAAAATCATCTGAGAGAGAACAGACAGATAGACAGACAGGCAAGAGAGAGGGCAGACGGGTAGACAGACAGAGAGAGCAGACAGATAGACGACAGACGAAGACAGACGAGAGAACAGACAGACGAGAGAGACAGACGAGATAGACAGACGGGCGAGAGAGACAGACAGATAGACAGACCCAGACAGAGAGAGAGACAGACAGATAGACAGACAGAGAGAACAGACAGACTGAGAAGACAGACAGATAGACAGACAGAGAGAGAGAGGAGCAGACAGATAGACAGACAGACAGAGAGAGAGACAGACGAATGAGAGAGAGAGAGACAGACGGGCAGAGAGAGACAGAGACAGACGGAGCAGGGAGACAGACGGGCAGGGGAGAGAGACAGGGAGACAGACAGAGAGAGAGACAGACAGACAGAGAGGGCAAGGAGACAGACAGACAGAGACAGACAGAGAGAGACAGAGAGACAGACAGAGAGAGACGGGGAGACAGACAGACGGGGAGACAGACAGACGAGGAGACAGACAGACAGACAGATGTCGTTATGAGAGCAACAGAGGCGCCAGAGCTGATCAAACCTGCAGGAGGTCAGTTTTTAATGCAGAGAGAATGGTTGTTTAAAGGTTATTTAAAGGTTCTTTAATGGTCCTACAAAGGTTCTGAAATGGTTCTTTAAAAGTTCTGAAATGGTTGCTAAAAGGTTCTGGGCACTGCTGCCAGGAGGCCACCCTCCCAGGCCAAGTCTCTGTGGGCTGAGGCTACATTAAGTATTAACTTTATCATTAATAAATAATGAAATCATAAATACAGTGATGAAATTCAAGCTGCCATATCACAGTTTTTTACTGTAACTGTCCTCTGCCTGATCTCTGCACAGCACCGCCACCGGCAACACTGTCACTCATGAATACAATCTGATCTATGAGCAGTTACACGCCAAGATGAGGGCAGCTGAGGAGGAGGAGGAGGAGGAGGAGCAGCAGCCAGAGGAGGAGGAGGAGGAGGAGCAGCCAGAGAGGAGGAGGGAGGAGGAGCAGCAGCCGGGAGGAGGAGGGAGCAGCCAGAGGAGGAGGGAGGGAGGAGGAGGAGGAGGAGCAGCCAGAGGAGGGGAGGAGGGGAGGAGAGGGAGGAGAGGGAGGAGGGCTGAAGGGTTGAAGTGTGAATAAGCCAACTTCATTTATCGTTTACTCCTGTGAGGGTAAGAGTGGTCAGACAGCCAATCACTGTTCAGTATCAGGCTGATGAAGTAACAAACTTACATAAATCAGTCTTAGAGTCTTTACAGTTTTTAGTCTTTGAGTCTTTAGTCTTTTTAGTCTTTACAGTCTTTAGTCTTTACAGTCTTCATAGTCTTTACAGTCTTTAGTCTTTACAGTCTTTATTCACAGTCTTTAATTCTTCATAGTCTTTGATCTTTAGTCTTCACAGTCTTCATAGTATTTACAGTCTTTAGTCTTCACAGTCTTTACAGTTTTTAGTCTTTACAGTCTTTACAGCCTTTACAGTCTTTACAGTCTTCATAGTGTTTAGAGTCCTTAGTCTTTACAATCTTTACAGTGGGTTGATGGAAGTCACAGTCTTTACAGTCTTCATAGTCTTTACAGTCTTTGAATGTAGAAGTCTTCATAGTCTTTGCAGTGTAGTCTTTACAGTCTTTACAGTCTTTAGTACTTTACAGTCTTCATAGTCTTTACAGTCTTTAGTGTTTACAGTCTTTGTAGTCTTTACAGTCTTTACAGTCTTTAGTCTTCACAGTCTTTACAGTCTTCATAGTCTTTACAGTCTTTATAGTCTTTAGTCCTTAGTCTTTACAGTCTTTACAGTCTTCATAGTCTTTGATCTTTAGTCTTTACAGTCTTACAAGTCTTTAGTCTTTACAGTCTTTAGTCTTCACAGTCTTTACAGTCTTCCTGTCTTCACAGTCTTTAGTCTTCACAGTCTTTACAGTCTTCATAGTCTTTACAGTCAAGTAGCCTTTACAGTCTTTACAGTCTCTAGTCTTTTCAGTCTTCATAGTCTTCATACTCTTTACAGTCCTTGAAGTCTTTACAGTCTTTGGTCTTTTACAGTCTTCATAGTCTTTACAGTCTTTAGTCTTTACAGTCTTTAGTCTTCACAGTCTTTACAGTCTTCATAGTCTTTACAGTCCTTAGTGCTTTACAGTCTTTAGTCTACAGTCTTCATAGTCTTTAGTGCTGTCTTTACAGTCTTTACAGTCTTTAGTCTTCAGTCTTTACAGTCTTCATAGTCTTTGCAGTCTTTAGTCTTTGTACAGTCTTTAGTCTTCACAGTCTTTACAGTCTTCATAGTCTTTACAGTCCTTAGTCTTTACAGTCTTTACAGTCTTTAGTCACTCAGTGATCAGGCAGAGATCAGAAACATATCAAACATCTTCTTGTTTTCTGCTGCCCTCAGTCTTGTCTCTCAGGTGGAATCCACCTGAGCAGGTGTATTTCACAGGTGAGTCCTGGATTGTCACAATAAAGGGTACAGTTTTGATTTTGAAAAAACACCTTTATGTGGCACTGAGGTGTGGAGTCATGACCTGCCCTCCTCTGATTGGCTGATTGGTTGATATGTGTCATATGTGTTTGTTTAGGAGCGTTCTGTCGCGTAGAGAAACTTGATGGGTAACTGTTAAGTGTGATAAGGTTGTCTGAATGTTAGTTATTGGTTGGATAATGGTTGTGTATTGTATTATACTGATTATTATGTTCATCTTTGTTTCAATTTGATAACGTTAATGGCTAATGTAACGTTAATGTATAGCGTTAATGTAGCAGCTAATGTACCGTTCTCATCATTAAATCAGTACTAATACTGTTTGCAGTATCTGCTTGAATACTAGTAGTACTTTGTAGTGCTGGTACTTTAAAGTGCAGGTAACCATAGCAACAGGACACAAACACAGTTCGGAGTTTGTTTGGACTCTCATTTTATTGACTTTCATGTCTGATCACGTGATCACAGAGTGATGACGTCTGCTTGCAGCTCAGCGGTACAGGGAGGAGGGCGCTTGGAGGAAGAAAGAGGAAGTCACCTTCCACGTCGACCACCTCCTCCCACCACGTCACCACCGGCAGTGGTAAACAGTGGTGGAGACGAGCTGCTCATGTAATAGACCAATCAGAAGACAGGCGTTGTAAACAGAGCGTTTTCCAGGCGTTCTAATCTAAACGACCATTTTACTTTACGTTGGTCTTGTTTTTGTAGAACACAAGCGTCACACGAAGCGTTGTGGACCTGATCCTGATCTGATCCTGGACCTGATCCTGATCTGATCCTGATCCTGGACCTGATCCTGATCCTGATCCTGAACCTGATCCTGATCTCTGATCTTGAACCTGATCCTGATCTGAAGTCCTGATCACTGGACCTGATCTGATCCTGAACACAGTCTGATCTGGACCACAGTCACAGTCACAGTCCTGGACCTGATCCTGATCTGATCCTGGACTGATCACCAATCCTGATCCTGAACCTGATCCTGATCCTGATCTTGAACCTGATCACTGGACCGATCACGGGCCTGCTCCTGATCATAGCCTGATCCTGATCCTGAACCTGATCTGATCTGATACGATGTTGAACCTGATCCTGATCACAGTCTGATCTTGAACCTCGATCCTGGACCGATCCTGATCCTGATCCTGATCCTGGACCCGATCCTGATCCTGGACACAGTCCTGATCCTGATCTGAACAGTCTGATCCTGATCTTGAACCTGATCCTGGACCCGATCCTGGACCTGCTCCTGATCCTGCTCCTGCTCTGATCCTGAACACAAGACACAGTCCTGATCACAGTCTGATCTTGAACCTGATCTGATCCTGATCCTGATCTTGGAACCTGATCCTGAACCCGATCCTGATCCTGATCCTGATCCTGGACCTGATCCTGATCTGAACTGATCCTGATCCTGGACCTGGTCTGATCCTGATCCTGATCCTGGACACCATCCTGATCCTGATCCTGATCCTGATCCTGGACCTGATCCACAGTCCTGATCTGAACCTGAAGTCTGATCTGATCTTGAACCTGATCCTGGACCCGATCCTGGACCTGCTCCTGATCCTGCTCCTGATCCTGATCCTGAACCTGATCCTGATCCTGATCCTGATCCTGATCTTGAGCCTGATCTGATCACAGTCCTGATCTTGAACCTGATCCTGGACCCGATCCTGATCCTGATCCTGATCCTGGACCCGATCCTGATCCTGGACCTGATCCTGGAGCTCACCTGCTGCTCCCCTCTCCGTCCAGCAGCCTCCTGTACTCGGCGATCTCCATCTCCAGCCTGGTCTTGATGTCCAGCAGCATCTGGTACTCCTGTGCCTGCCTCTCAGATCAACCCTGAGCTGCACCAGCTGCTCCTCCAGGCTGCTCACCTTCAGGCGAAAAAGAAAGGCGTCAAGAAGAAGAGTCATCGAACTCTTCTGTGAACACCGTCACAGGTTCTGCTCAGTTCTGACAGTACCATCTGGTACCCGGAGAGCTGCATGGGCGTAGCGGCTTTGTGTCCTCGGCCAGGATTCCTCCAGAGCGCTTTCTGCAGGACAAACATTCCAGGTGAGTTCTTCTGATTCTGATCGTTGTACTTTACTGTTCTTAGTAGTAACAGTACTTGTAGTACTTGTAGTATTCAGTATACTCACCAGGCCCAACAGGGACGCGGCTCGATCCTGCAGTGACTGCAGCGTCCGTTTGACCTCGGTGATCTCGCTCCTGCTGGTCTGCAGCGTGCGTGGTCGAGCAGCTGACTTCTTTGTTTAGAGCTTTGCGTCTCTTGGCGACAAAACAAACACACACGTGTCTGGTCTGCACCTGAACGCAACACACGGTTCATCAAACAGGAAGTGAGGTCACGGCCTTACCTTGGTGTGGAACCAGGCCTCCGGGTCTTTGTGGTTCTTGGCGGCGGCCTGGTAATGCTCTCTGATCTCAGCCGCTATCTTATTGAGGTCCTGTGATGGAGCGGCGTCCACCTCCACGTTCACCTGACCGCTCATCTGAGCGCGCATCGCCAGCAGCTCCTGCAGAGACACGCCCATCGTTAGTGCTCACCTGAACGAGCTCAGCATTCATTAACGATCACTCTGTACTGTGACTGTGATTGGGTGTAACGAGCAGCGCGGCCTCTGGGGGGCGCTGTATAGCGTCACCTCCTCGTGGTTCTTCTTCCAGGAACATCAGCTCCTCCTTCAGCCACGTCGATCTGCATGGCTCAGGTCGTCTTCGCCAAGTTCAGCTGGTAGAACTCTCCTGAGCCCGCCGATGTCGGCCATCACCCATTTATGCATGGCCAGCTGCGTTCTCATACCTGAGAGAGCAAAGTACTCAGGTACTGTGAATACAACTACTGCAGTACAAGTACTGTGAATACAACTACTGTGGTACAAGTACTGTGAATACAACTACTGCAGAACAAGTACTGTGAATACAACTACTGCAGTACAAGTACTGTGAATACAACTACTGTGGTACAAATTGCTGTGAATACAACTACTGTGGTACAAGTACTGTGAATACAACTACTGCAGAACAAGTACTGTGAATACAACACTGCAGAACAAAGTACTGTGAATACAACTACTGGGAACAAGTACTGTGAATACAACTACTGCAGAACAAGTACTGTGAATACAACTACTGTGGTGATACTGTGAATACAACTACTTTATGGTACAAGTACTGTGAATACAACTACTGCAGTACAAGTACTGTAAAATACAACTACTGTGGTACAAGTACTGTGAATACAACTACTGTGGTACAAATTACTGTGAATACAACTACTGCAGAACAAGTACTGTGAATACAACTACTGCAGTACAAATTACTGTGAGAAGATACAACTATATTAATTTACCGTACTGTGAATACAACTGCACAGTAATTTGCAAGTACTGTGAATACAACTACTGCCAGTACAAGTACTGTGAATGCAACTACTGTGGTACAAGTACTGTGAATACAACTACTGCAGTACAAGTGCTGTAGATACAACTACTGTGGTACAAGTACTGTAGATACAACTACTGCAGAACAGTACTGTGAATACAGCTACTGTGTTTACAAGTACTGTGAATACAACTACTGCAGAACAAGTACTGTGAATACAACTACTGTGGTACAAGTACTGTGAATACAACTACTGCAGAACAAGTACTGTAGATAACTACTGCTGAGTACAAATTACTGTGAATACACAACTACTGTGGTACAAGTACTGTGAATACAACTACTGGTACAAAGTACTGTGAATACAACTACTGCCAGAACAAGTACTGTGAATACAATACTGTGTTACAAATTACTGTAGATAACTACTGTGGTACAAGTACTGTGAATACAACTACTGCAGAACAAATTACTGTGAGATACAACTACTGCAGAACAAGTACTGTGAATACAACTACTGTGGTACAAGTACTGTGAGATACAACTACTGTGGTACAAGTACTGTGATAACTACTGCAGTACAAAAATTACTGTGAATACAACTACTGTGGTGCAAGTACTGTGGAATACAACTATAGGGTACAAGTACTGTGAATACAACTACTGTGGTACAAATTACTGTGAATACAACTACTGCAGAACAAATTACTGTGAATGCAACTACTGTGGTACAAGTACTGTGAATACAACTACTGCAGTACAAGTACTGTGAGTAATTACTGCAGTACAAGCACTACTCAATCACTATTGTAGTACAAGTACTGCATTACAAGTACTAGAAGTAACTGCTGTAGTACAAGCACTGCAGTACAAGTAATGTAAGCAAATACTGAAGTACTGAACTATAAGTGAATACTGTTGTACTTGTACTGTAACTGTATGAGTAACTGCAGTAGTACTCTTTGATCTGCAGCAGTTTTATTAAACCTCTGAATTCCAACTATACAGACGTCTCACCGTCTGCAGGCTGCGCATAGCTAACTCATTCATTCAGATCCAATTATCTCGCTCTGACCGGCTCTGACCGGCTCTGATTGGCTCCGACCGGCTCTGATTGGCTCTGATCGGCTCTGACCGTCTCCGACCGGCTCTGATCGGCTCTGACCGGCTCCGATCAGGTCCGGTCTGTTTTTATTTGGACTCACTTGGTTCTGAAGTCGTCTGCAGCCAGGCGGGCGTTATGCGATGCTGAGGTGGATGGCGCCCGTTGGCCCGCCAGGCAGCCTGAATCTGAGGAGGCAGACAGGTGGCGTGTTCCGCGGTGCTTTCGTCTGCAAACATGAGCTCATTCAAGAAAAACCCAACCTGAGGCTGAGCCACACCTGAGCCACACCTGTGCACCTGCACATCACACCTGTGAGCAGGATGTGAGGATGAGCCTTACCTTGCCCGGTGGTCGGTGATGGTGGCGTAGAAGGCGCTGTAGTCTCGGGTGGCGGGGCCCACCTTGCTCTCCAGGTACTGCCTGATCTTCAGCTCCAGCTCGGCGTTGGCCTTCTCCAGCTTGCGCACCTTCGCCAGGTAGGTGGCCAGGCGGTCGTTCAGGTTCTGCATGGTGAGCTTCGTTTCGATGAGGCTGTCGTCCATGCCGGACAACGCTGTAGCTGACGGAGTAGCCTCCACCATAACCACGTGCCACCGCTGCCAGCTCACCGCCCATGGGCGGAGAGATCACGGACTCCTCCCACCAATGGATCCCTCCCGTGCACGCTGCCAGCCTTCATGGATGATATACATTCTGCCGCACTCCATGCCGATCAGGGAGCTGCCGGAGCCTCCCATGGAGGTCCTCATGGAGCTGGAGGAGGAGGATATGTAGGAGGTCATGATGGATGAAGTCTTTCTGCTGGCGGCTGAGTGACACAGAGAGAGAGGAGAGTGAAGAACGCACGAGCTCGCCTCCTTTTTAAACCTCCTGCAGAACAAAGCCGTCAATCACTCAGCAAATACCATGACGACAGGTGAGAGGAGAGTCAGGTATGAGGTGTGCCAGGGGAGGGTCAGGGTAAAATGTAACCTTCAAACCTGCTTAATGGCGTGACAATGATGAGTTCGGTCGATCAATGGTGAGGTGGAAGGTCTCCTCAGCTTCAGGCTTCATGCAACCTTTGCATTGTAATTACTGAGCGGAACTGTGTGTAAACAGGCTGTTGGAACAGGCTGCAGTCCGGGTCAAAAGAGAGTTCATTTACAGCAGACTGGGTTCATGTGCTGAAAACTGTGAGAGAATGATGTGGGGAATTGATTACACAGGTTAGGACATGACGAAGGGCTGTGTATGAGCTCACACGGACTTCATGAAGAAGTATGCCATCCGTGTGCTGCACATCAAATCTGAGCAAACATTATCTTGAACTGAAATAAACATTTAGTTGTTTGAATAATTTAGACTGCAGGATTCACCTGAATGCACCTGTGACTGCAGGTATTGCTTTAACTTCCTCTGCAGTTTGATGAAATATTCTCACAGTTTATTAAAAAGACTTTGATAGACAGGAAACATCCAGATGTGTCCTGAGCACGACGACGACATTACGTTACATCATAGTTACTTTACTTCTTCAGTGCATTCATTGGGCGGTTTCAGAGAGTTACACTGAAACAATGGAAAACGATCGACTACAGCAGTTTATTGATATTATAAACTGTCATTTTCACTTTTGAATACTTCAGGATGCATGTCAGATGATCTGACTCCTAAAAAGAGCTGAACTTCCCATCACTATTACGCAAAGGTACAAACAGTAACGATGTAAATCATGGAGGTTTAATATCGTAAAATTCAATAAGTTCAATTCTTCAGACTTTAATATAAAAATCAAACTCGTGTTTTCTCTTCGTGTCTTTGCAGCGGTTCAGTCGTCAAACTTTAAAGTGAAAATATTTTGACCTTTAAAGTCCGAGTCCGGACCGCGTTAAAAGATTCAGTTTCATCTCTGTAAATTCTTTTAAAGGTCTCGTTGTTCTCCAGGTAACCGACTTCTTTCAGACTGAGGCAGTCGTTACCAAAGGAAGCTCAGCAGCGTCTCCTCGCTCCGCTCTGCACGTAATTCAGTTAATTGAGGCGTGCTGACTGCCGTCTGTGAGGCCACCCAAAATCCAGCCCGACAGCGTCGAGGAGTCTGACGATCGACCAAACTTTAATCCTGATGTGACCTTTTTTAAGAATCAAGAAACTCTGTGATGAAAGAAAAGGTTAAAAAAGCCTGTGTGTGTGTGTGTGTGTGTGTGTGTGTGTGTGTGTGTGTGTGTGTGTGTGTGTTTACGGGTTTCTACAGTCATTTCCTTTATACTAATAAGCCCTTCAAACAACACTTCATATATTAATATTTAATGTTTAAATGACACTCCAGTCAGTCTGAGAAAGTTCCTCAAACAAACTCATCTGCAGCTGGCGATGTGGAAGTGGAAAGTTACAGAAAGATTCAGGTCATGTTGGAACATGTCTGTCCTGAGAACCTTTGATCTCAGGTCTGTTCCTGCAAGAATCTGTAAGGATGAAATCTTTTCATAAATATTCTGCAAATTTCGTTTCTACCAGGATGTTTAATTTTGGATTTAATTTATTTTTATTTTTATGCTGCTAAACTTTCTCAGACATTTTAGAAATGTGAAACTTTGAATCTGACAAAGTTGAAGCATTGACAGACAGTTCATGTGACGACAGGCGTTTACTTATATGATAAATAAAGAAGTTTCCTTTCAAATTAAACTCAGTTCATCCTGACTATCTGACCTCAAACTCTGTGATGTGTTGAATCTTTTTCTCGATTGATAATTTATGAAGCCAAACAGACTTTGCTGTGAGTGTTGCACCGTACACACACTCCTCATTCCAGTCTTTGTCACAAACACACACCCAGCTCGTCTGTCATCACCGACCACGCCGATCACTTCAATGCTTGTAGCGCAGACAATCCCACACTTTCAATTAAGAGAGTGAAGCTGTTGGCAGAGCGCAGTAAGTCTTAAATCTGCAGGCTGGACCGACCTGTTTCTACACCTGGGCCTGACCTCCCACCACACCTCCCACGCCTCCACACCTCCACGCTCCGCTCCGTGCTTGATGATCACTTTCACTGCACACCAGCACAGATGGCAGCAGCAGCATGGCCGACCTGTCACTCTCACTCACCTGTGTGTGTTCACAGTAATCCACCTGTGCAGAGTTCAGCCTGCTCCTGTTTGGCTCGATTCATCAGCTTCTTAAGAAGGGTGAGAGTGTGTCAAACACTATCACATCCACAAACCTGCCGTTCTCAGGTGAACTCCTGGAGTGAGCTCTGTGCTCAAAGTTTACAGACTGACTCAGCGGTGTGTGTGTGTGTGTGTGTTCACAATATTTTATGTTGATTCAGTTTGAAATGTCTCACCTGGACATCAAACAGTAAACTCGGGTCTCTCAGGGCTGTCAGAGTGCTGTATGTTGGTTCACTAAATGGAACGAAACACCTGGGCAGAGCCTGAGCTCACGTCGAAGCGGCTGCTGATGTTTTATGATGATGAGCTTCATGTATCGATGATCAAATACTAAAACATGAAAAATACGATAAACTGTCTGCATCACCATCATCCTGCATCACCATCATCATCACCATCATCATCATCATCCCATCCCACCACATCACCATCATCATCACCATCATCATCATCACCACCACCATCACCATCATCATCATCACCATCACCATCACCATCATCATCCTCCACCACCATCACCATCACCATCACCATCATCACCATCACCATCACATCATCACCATCACCATCACCATCACCAAATACATCATCACCATCACCATCCTACATCACCATCATCACCATCACCATCACCATCATCACCATCATCACCATCACCGTCATCGATCATCACCATCATCCCATCATCACATCACCATGCCATCACCATCACCGTAATGTCACCATCACCATCCCACCATCATCATCATCACCATCACCATCACCCATCACCATCATCACCATCACCATCATCATCATCACCATCACCATCACCATCTGCATCATCACCACCACCATCACCACACCATCACCATCACCATCACCATCATCACCATGTCATCATCACCATCCTGCATCACCATCATCACCATCCCCGCCATCATCATCATCACCATCACCATCACCATCATCATCATCATCACCATCACCATCACCATCATCACCATCACCATCATCATCATCTATCATCATCACCATCACCATCACCATCATCCACCATCACCATACCATCACCATCACCATCATCACCATCACCACCATCACCATCATCCCACCATCACCATCATCATCCTCATCATCACCACCACACCACCACCATCACCATCATCACCATCATCCTTATCCACCATCACCATCACCATCATCACCATCACCATCATCATCACCATCACCATCACCATCATCATCATCACCATCACCATCACCACATCACCATATCACCATGTCCACACCATCACCATCACCATCACCATCATCACCATCATCCTGCCATCATCACCATCACCATCATATCCCACCATCACCATCACCATCCACCATCATCACCATCACCATCATCATCACCATCACCATCATCATCACCATCATCACCATCACCTCACCATCACCATCATCATCACCATCATATCACCATCATCACCATCACCATCATCATCATCATCATCATCACCATCACCATCACCATCATCATCATCATCATCATCATCCCCACCATGTCATCTCTGCAGTGTAATCAATGGACCTCTCCAGACTCTGTCAGGGTAACAAACTGTGATTTCATTTTTTGGGTGCTTGTTGCTGATTTTGTCACCTGTCAGTCACCTGTCAGTCACCTGTCAGTCACCTGTCACCTGTCAGTCACCTGTCAGCGTGTTCACTCTCACCTGAATCTCCACCGTCCCGCATCCGCCTGTGGTTCATATAAACAGTTGAACTTCTTTGTTTTGGTCTTATTTTGATTTAACTGTAATAATGGTTGACAGTGAGTGTAGCTGCGTTAGCTGTCACGCTGGTTTATGTAATGTATCAGAACAAATACTCGTACAGCTGAACTTATAGTTACCACGGCTGGATTCTGTTTCTGGTTTAAACATGTCGTCCAATATGCAAATCCACATTCCAGCCTGTGTGGGCAGCTTCATGCCTGCTGGTCTCCTGTCGCTGCTTCATGGGTTTGTGTCACCTGGACGGCTGGGCGTGATCCAACAGCCTGGAGCTCACAAACCAGTTTACAGGAAGATTTCCTGTCACTCCCATTAACAAACCAGTAAACCAGTAATCTGATACCAACCTGACACAGGGTCACAACACTACACAACACAACACAACACAACACAACACTACACTACGCATAGCATAACGCAACACAACACTACACAACACAACACAACACAACACAACACTACACTCATAGCATAACACAACACTACACAATGCAACACAACACAACACAACACAACACTCACATAGCGCAACACAACACTACACAATGCAACACAACCTGACTTTAACCCAACACTACACTCATAGCATAACACAACACTACACAATGCAACACAACACAACACAACACAACACTACTTAGCGCCCAACACAACACTACACAATGCAACACAACACAACACAACACAACACTCGCCCAACACAACACAACACTACACAATGCAACACAACACAACACAACACAACACTACACTCGCAGCGCAACACAGCACTACACAACACTACACTACACTCATAACACAACACTACACAACACAACTACAACACAACACTACACTCATAGCATAACACAACACTACACAATGCAACACAACACAACACAACACAACACTACACTCATAGCATAACACAACACTACACAACACAACCTACAGCACAACACAGCAACACTACACTATGCAGCACCAACACAACACTACACAATGCAACACAACACAACACAACACAACACTCGCCTTGCAACACAACGCACACAACACAACACTACACTACACTCATAGCATAGCAGCAACACAACACTACAACACAACACAACACTACGCTCATAGCATAACACAACACTACACAACACAACACTACACTCGCCCAACGCAATGCAGCACAACCTGACACTACACTACTGGCAACACAACACTACACAACACTACACTACACTACACTACACAGCACTACACTACACTACACTACACAACACAACACAACACTACACTACACTATACAGCATAGCGCTACATAATGCTACACTACACTACACAACACTACACTACACTACACTACACTACACAGCGCCCTTCTTGCTACGCTCACGCTACACAACGCCCAACACTACACAACACAACACAACCCCACAACACTACACTACACAACACTACACTACACTACACTACACAACACTACACAACACAACACAACAAAACACTACACTACACTACACTACACAACACTACACTACACTACACAACACTACACAACACAACACTACAACGCAGCACTACACACAACACAACACTACATACACAACACTACTACACTACACAACACTACACAACACAACCACAACCTACACTACACTACACAACACTACTACACTACACAACACTACACAACACAACACAACACAACACTACACAACATTACACTACACTACACAACACAACTGTACTACACTACACTACTGGCAGCTACATAGCATAACACTACACTACATAACACAACACAACACAACACAACACTTACACTACACTACACAACACTACACAACACAACACTACTACACTACACTACACTACCTGGCAGCTACAACGCTATGCAACACAACACTACACTACACTACACAACACAACACAACACTACACAACACAACACTACACTACACTACACTACACAACACTACACTACACACACTACACTACACAACACTACACTACACTACACTACACTACATACGCACAACATAACGCTACACTGTATAACCTGTACTACACTATACTATACTACACAACACAACCTAACTCACTACACAACACTACAACACAACACTACTACACAACACAACACAACCCACAACACTACACTACACAACACAACACAACACTAAACAACGCAACACAACACTACACTATAGTACACTACACACAGCATAACCTGTACTACACTACACAACACTACACTACACTACACAACACTACACTATACTACACTACACACAGCATAGCACAACACAACACTACATATACTACACAACTCACATAGCATAGCATGACACAACACAACACTACACAGCACAACACTACACTACACTCATAGCGCAGCACAACACAACACTACCACTACACAACACAACACTACATGCAACGCAACACAACTTCTTTAACACAACACTACACACAACACAACACAACACAACACAACCTACACTACACAACACTACACTACACCACTACACAACCTGCATAACACAACACAGCACTACCACAACACTGCTACACTGCACAACTCAACGCAGCATGGCTACGTAACCTGGCCTGGCTTACAACGCAGCACTACACAGCGCCAACACAACACTACACTATGCTACACTACACAACGCAACACAACACAACTACACTACAACACTACATAGCATAGCATGGCACAACACAACACTACACAACACATACAACACTACACTACACTCATAGCGCCAGCACAACACAACACAACACAACCTACTACACACACTACACAACACAACGCCCAACACAACACAAGCACTACACAACACTACACAAGTACCAGCGCATGCAGCACAACACAACACTACACAACACTACACTACACTGCACAGCACAACACTGCACAAGCGCAGCGCAACACAACACAACACTACACTACACTACACAACACTACACAACACAACACAACACAACACTACACTGCACTCATGGCGCAACACTGCACTACACAACACTACACAACACTACAACACAACACTACACTACATAACCTGGCAGCTCATAGCATAACACAACACTACACTACACTACACTACACTACACAACACAACACAACACTACACAACTTTACACAATGCTAACATGGCAGCACAACCTGACACTACACAACACTACTACACTACACAATGCAACACAACACAACACTACACTACACTATACTACACTACACAACACAACACTACACAACACAACACAACACTACACAACACTACACAACACTACTACTTGAAATGATGCTGCACTCGTTTACTCAAACATGACCTGATGAAGGTGATGAGGTGGTGAAGGTGATGAAGAGGTCGCTGAAGGTGAGCTGAAGGTGATGAGAAGGTGATGAAGGTGATGAAGATTGAAGGTGGTGAGAATTAGTGAACACAACACAACACTACACAAGTACAGCATAACACAACACAACACAACACAACACTACACTACACTACACAACACAACACAACACAACACAACACAACACTACACAACATATTACACTACACTACACAGCACAACACTACACTACACTGGCAGCTACATATAACACTACACTACACAACACAACACAACGCACAACACAACACAACACTACACTACACTACACAACACTACACAACACAACACTACACACTACACTACACTACACAACGCTACACAACTATGCAACACAACACTACACCATACACTACACAACACAACACCTTACTACAACACAACACTACACTACACTACACTACACAACACTACACTACACACACTACACTACAACACTACATACACTACACTACACAACACACAACGCTATGCAACACAACACTACACTACACTACACTACACAACACAACACAACACTACAACACAACTACACTACCTACACTACACAACACTACACTACACCACACTGCACACCACAACACTACACTACTACACTACACTACGCCTTTTCATAGCATAACACAACACTACACTATACTATTACTACACATACAACACAACACTACACTACACAACACTACACAACACAACACTACTACACAACACAACACAACACAACACTACACTACACAACACAACACAACACTAAACAACGCAACACAACACACTACACTATAGTACACTACACAGCATAACACAACACTACACTACACAACACTACACTACACTACACAACACTACACTATACTACACCACACAGCAACACAACACAACACTACTATACTACACAACACTCATAGCATAGCGCAGCACAACTTACAACACTACACAACACAGCTTTTACTACACTCACATAGCATAGCACAACACAACACTACACACCACTACACAACACAACACTACACAATGCGCAACACAACTACAACCAGCAACACTACACTACACTACAACCTGTACAACACAACACAACACTACACTACACAACACTACACTACACACCACTACAACACAACGTAACACAACACAACACTACACAACACTACACTACACTACACAACTCAGCATAGCATGGCAGCTACATAACCCCTGTACAACTAGCATGGCACTACACAGCATAACACAACACTACACTATACACACTACACAACGCAACACAACACAACACTACACTACACAACACTCACATAGCATAGCATGGCACAACACAACACTACACAACACAACACAACACTACACTACACTTTACATGGCAGCACAACACAACACACAACACAACACTACTACACACCACTACACAACACAAGCGCAACACAACTGCCTGCAACACTACTGATATAGCATAGCGCAGCACAACACAACACTACACAACACTACACTATACACAACACAACACTACACAGCGCCAGCGCAACGCAACACAACACAACACTACACTACACTACACAACACTACACAACACAACACAACACAACACTACACTACACTACATAACACCCAACACTACACTACACAACACTACAACACTACACAACGCAACACTACACTCATAACTGCTTTCATAGCATAACACAACACTACACTACACTACACTACACTACACTACACTACACAACACTACACAACGCAACACAACCTCACATAGCACCTTGCTACACTACACTACACTACACTACACTACACAACACTACACAGCATAGCGCATAGCATAGCATAACCTCATAACAACCAACACAACACAACACAACATAGCATAACGCAACACTACATAACGCATCACAACACTACACTACACTACACAACACAACACAACACTACACTACACTACACTACACACTATACTACACAACACAACACATACACTACACTACACTACACAGCACAACACAACACTACACTACATACAACACTACAATGCAACCTGGCACAACACAACACTACACTACACTGCACAACACTACAATGCAACGCAACACAACACAACTGTATGGCACTACACTACACTACACTACACTACACAGCGCTCACATAACACAACACAACACAACACAACACTACACAGCATAACACAACACTACACAACACAACACAACACAACACTACACTACACTACACAACACTACCTTACTACACAACACAACACAACACAACACTACACAACATAACCTGACACTACACAACACAACACAACACTACACTATACTACACTACACAACACTACACAACACTACAATGCAACACAACACAACACTACACTACACTATACTACACTACACAACACTACACACACTACACAATGCAACACAACACAACACTACACTACACTATACTACACTACACAACACAACACTACACAACACAACACAACACTACACAACACTACACAACACTACACAACGAAATGATGCTGCACTCGTTTACTCAAACATGACCTGATGAAGGTGATGAAGGTGGTGAAGGTGATGAAGGTCGCTGAAGGTGGTGAAGGTGGTGAAGGTGATGAAGGTGATGAAGGTGATGAAGGTCGCTGAAGGTGGTGAAGGTGATGAAGGTGGTGAACACAACACAACACTACACAATGCAACGCAACACAACACAACACAACACAACACTACACTACACTACACAACACAACACAACACAACACAACACAACACTACACAACATTACACTACACTACACAACACAACACTACACTACACTACACAACGCTACGCAACGCAACACTACACTACACAACACAACACAACACAACACAACACAACACTACACTACACTACACAACACTACACAACACAACACTACACTACACTACACTACACTACACAACGCTACACAACGCTATGCAACACAACACTACACTACACTACACTACACTACACAACACAACACAACACAACACCACAACACCCACACTACACCACCACAACACTACACTACACCACACTACACTACACAACACTACACTACACTACACTACACAACGCTACACAACGCTAAGTGCAACACTACACTACACTACACAACACAACACAACACTCACAACACAAACACTACACTACACCACTACACAACACTACACTACACCACACTACACTACACAACACTACACTACACTACACTACACTACGCCAACGCAACGCTACGCAACGCAACACAACACTACACTATACTATACTACACAACACAACACAACACTACACTACACAACACTACACAACACAACACTACACTACACAACACAACACAACACAACACTACACTACACAACACAACACAACACTAAACAACGCAACACAACACTACACTATAGTACACTACACAACGCAACACAACACTACACTACACAACACTACACTACACTACACAACACTACACTATACTACACTACACAACGCAACACAACACAACACTACACTATACTACACAACACTACGCAACGCAACGCAGCACAACACAACACTACACAACACAACACTACACTACACTACGCAACGCAGCACAACACAACACTACACACCACTACACAACACAACACTACACAATGCAACGCAACACAACACAACACAACACAACACTACACTACACTACACAACACAACACAACACAACACAACACTACACTACACAACACTACACTACACACCACTACACAACACAACGCAACACAACACAACACTACACAACACTACACTACACTACACAACTCAACGCAACGCAACGCTACGCAACACAACACAACACAACGCAACACTACACAACGCAACACAACACTACACTATACTACACTACACAACGCAACACAACACAACACTACACTACACAACACTACGCAACGCAACGCAGCACAACACAACACTACACAACACAACACAACACTACACTACACTACGCAACGCAGCACAACACAACACAACACAACACTACACTACACACCACTACACAACACAACGCAACACAACACAACACTACACAACACTACACAATGCAACGCAACGCAGCACAACACAACACTACACAACACTACACTACACTACACAACACAACACTACACAACGCAACGCAACGCAACACAACACAACACTACACTACACTACACTACACAACACTACACAACACAACACAACACAACACTACACTACACTACGCAACGCAACACTACACTACACAACACTACACAACACTACACAACACAACACTACACTACGCAACACAACGCTACGCAACGCAACACAACACTACACTACACTACACTACACTACACTACACTACACAACACTACACAACGCAACACAACACTACGCAACGCAACACTACACTACACTACACTACACTACACTACACAACACTACACAACGCAGCGCAACGCAACGCAACGCAACACTACGCAACGCAACACAACACAACACAACACAACGCAACGCAACGCAACACTACGCAACGCATCACAACACTACACTACACTACACAACACAACACAACACTACACTACACTACACTACACTATACTACACAACACAACACTACACTACACTACACTACACAACACAACACTACACTACACTACACAACACTACACAATGCAACACAACACAACACAACACTACACTACACTACACAACACTACACAATGCAACACAACACAACACAACACAACGCAACACTACACTACACTACACTACACTACACAACGCTACGCAACACAACACAACACAACACAACACTACACAACGCAACACAACACTACACAACACAACACAACACAACACTACACTACACTACACAACACTACACAACACTACACAACACAACACAACACAACACTACACAACGCAACACAACACTACACAACACAACACAACACTACACTATACTACACTACACAACACTACACAACACTACACAATGCAACACAACACAACACTACACTACACTATACTACACTACACAACACAACACTACACAACACAACACAACACTACACAACACTACACAACACTACACAACGAAATGATGCTGCACTCGTTTACTCAAACATGACCTGATGAAGGTGATGAAGGTGGTGAAGGTGATGAAGGTCGCTGAAGGTGGTGAAGGTGGTGAAGGTGATGAAGGTGATGAAGGTGATGAAGGTCGCTGAAGGTGGTGAAGGTGATGAAGGTGGTGAAGGTGATGAAGGTGGTGAAGGTGGTGAAGGTGGTGAAGGTGATGAAGGTTGCTGAAGGTGGTGAAGGTGATGAAGGTGGTGAAGGTGGTGAAGGTGATGAAGGTGGTGAAGGTGATGAAGGTGATGAAGGTGGTGAAGGTGGTGAAGGTGATGAAGGTGATGAAGGTGGTGAAGGTCGCTGAAGGTGGTGAAGGTGATGAAGGTGGTGAAGGTGATGAAGGTGGTGAAGGTGATGAAGGTGGTGAAGGTGATGAAGGTGGAGAAGGTGATGAAGGTGGTGAAGGTGATGAAGGTGATGAAGGTGGTGAAGGTGATGAAGGTGATGAAGGTGGTGAAGGTGATGAAGGTGGTGAAGGTGATGAAGGTGGTGAAGGTGGTGAAGGTGGTGAAGGTGATGAAGGTTGCTGAAGGTGGTGAAGGTGATGAAGGTGGTGAAGGTGGTGAAGGTGATGAAGGTGATGAAGGTGGTGAAGGTGATGAAGGTGATGAAGGTGGAGAAGGTGATGAAGGTGGTGAAGGTGGTGAAGGTGGTGAAGGTGATGAAGGTGATGAAGGTGGTGAAGGTGATGAAGGTGATGAAGGTTGCTGAATATTTCCACTTTATATAAAGTTAAATTCGTTTAACGTCCAGCACTGTTTGAGTTTAAAAATACAAACTTCATGTTCAGCTGACAGTCTGCACGCGCTCAGTGAGTTCTACAGGACATGGTGCAGTTTGTCAGTGGTGCCACAGGGAGGCGCTCTTCACAACACACGGCACTTCCTGCAGCATGAAAAGACGAACACAGCGACACCTGGTGGCCTTGAAATGTTAAAGCAGCTCTCTGCAGCAGAACAGCTGATTCCAGGTCAGTGAGAGTCAAAGCTCACTCACGTTGTCACGTTGTCACGTTGTGCTTTCAGCTGGCTGATGCTAACTCCAGCTCGCTCATGCAGACTCTCTGAGCTCATGTTGTTGTTTGCAGGTGACATGCAGCGCCGCTGGTTAGCTCAGCTTGTTTGTTTGCTAGTCAAACATCATGTGAGTGGAAATGTTATTTATGACTGTTTATTTATGACTGTTTATTTATGACTGTTTATTTATGACAGCTGACTGTTTATTTATGACAGCTGACCGTCACGGTGAAGAGGAGCTGCAGTGTGAGTGTGGAGGAACGCTTCATCCTTCAGGTGTGGTGACAGGGCCGGACCTTCAGGTGATGGAGGCTGTGTAAACATCAGGAGGCCTCCGCTCCGGGCTCCGGGAGCCTCGGGGGCATCTTCACCACATGATGTGGTGCATCAGGGTGGATGTGTGAGGTTCAAAAGGAGGCGACGTCCCAGCAGAGGTTCACTCTCCGCTCAGAGGCGACGACCAGCTGACCCTCAGTCATGTCCTCCTCCTCCACCCGCAGCAGCTACTTGTCCTCCTCCATGAGGAGCTCCACCATGTTGGGCTCCTCCATGTCCTCCTCTTCTCCTCGTCGTGGCATCGGCATGGGCTCCGGCAGCGTGTACGGAGGAGCCGGAGGCTCCGGAGTTCGTATCTCTAAGTCCTCCTCCTCCTCCAGTGCTGGAGTGGACAGCATGACTAACCTGTTGAGCGTCATCGACATCTCCACCAGCGAGAAGGCCACTATGCAGAACCTGAACGACCGCCTGGCCTCCTACCTGGAGAAGGTCCGCAGCCTGGAGAAGGCCAACGGCGACCTGGAGCTGAGGATCCGACAGTACCTGGAGAGCAGAGTGACACCTGAGGCCAACGACTACTGCGTCTTCTACGCCCGCATCAAAGACATGCAGGACCAGGTGAGACCAGAACCACCAGAACCACCTGAGGAGAACCAGGTTCTGCTGACCGAACCCTGAGTTTAGTCTGCCAGGCAGGTGGTACGAGAGAGTCTAAAAAACAATGACATGTAATCATGATGGAATTCTAGATTTTAGTTGGATTTTATTAGACTAAATGTAAACAACACAAAACACAACAAATAAAATCAGAATCACTGCATGTCCAGGTGTGTGTGTACACACACTCCGACGACTGAGCCGGTCGTGTTCTTCATGAGGTACGTGGATGTGACAGTACATAATATCTATGAAGAGCAGACTACATGTCAACAGCAGATAAATCAATAAACTATAATGTACAGATTTAAAATAAAACCAGAGGAACATGCAGCCGTTCATGTTACATTAATAAATACTCTGTAATGTCGTCGTTGACGATAATGCTGTTTGTTTTTTAGTGTTCGTTATTTGTTCAGTTTAACATCAAATAAAATAAAATAATTGAATAAAATAATTGGAGTTTTATTAATAAGTCATTTTTATACTTTAACACTGAAATCTGGAGCACGTTGCACGTGTGTCACAGCTGACTGTTAACATGTAAATATGTTCACGTATGATCTGTTTACTTTGTCGTCTTCGGTAAATTTGAACTGTTAAACACATAAAAAACATTTCACACTCAGAAACCTGTTGAACGTTTGAACTGTGTGCAGTTTCATGACTTCACTTCTTAAATGTTCAGATTTTATTCAAGTTTTAAAATAATTTTTACATTTAAACATTTTTTTTCGTCATGTGACGTAATTTAAGTTTTTCTTTTTGAGTTTTTCAACTTTTACTTCAGTTTCATGTTATTTTAAGTTTCATGTCTTTTATAATTATTGGTATGTTTTTACACTAAAGATCTGACTTTATGTCACAAATAGAAAAAAATAATTATTAATTAATTACATTATTAACAATTTAAAACACATTTATGAATTAAATTTAGATTTTTTTTTGATCAAAACTAATAAAGACAAACTCTGTGTTGGATTCAGTGACAGTATTTAGTTTGTCCTCTCTGGGCTACTGTAGAAAAACATGGCGGACTCTGTGGAAGAGGACCGAGCTGCAGGAAGTGTGTCAGGCTTCGACAAACAAACAGCGATGGCGTTCGTTTAATAAAGCGTTCATTCCACCTGTTGAAGTCTTTGAGTCAGTCTTTCTCGTCCTTCCTGCTCAGATCAACGCCGCTGCGTGTGGCAACGCCGCCCTCATCCTCGCCATCGACAACGCCAAGCTCGCCACCGACGACTTCAAAGTGAAGTGAGTTTGGACGACGAGTCGAGAGCGCGATGTCTTTTTGTTCTTTTTCCTGATTTCTGTGATCTTTCAGGTACGAGAACGAGCTGGCCATGCGTCAGTCGGTGGACGGCGACATCGCAGCGCTGAAGAGAGTCCTGGAGGAGCTGACCATGACCCGGACCGACCTGGAGCTGCAGGTGGAGAGTCTGAAGGAGGAGCTGGTCCACATCAAGAAGAACCACGAGGAGGTGAGACGGATGAAACAGAGACAGGAAAGAAACAAAGAAATAAAAGACGGACAGACATGTAACTGGGTTCTTCCTGCAGGACCTGCTGGCTCTGAGGGCCATGATGGGAGGTCAGGTGCACGTGGAGGTGGACGCCGCTCCTCAGGAGGACCTCTGCATGATCTTGGAGGAGGTCAGACAACATTATGAAGGCCTCACCAGCAAGAACCGCAGAGACCTGGAGGCCTGGTTCCAGGCCAAGGTGAGTCCACGAAGTCCTGTTTCCTGCTCTGAACACGGTGACTGCTGCCCCCTACTGTCCAACACCAGGTTCTGTTCAGCAGATAACTGGACGTCCTGATATCTGATCAATAACATTATTGATACTTGATGCTCCACAGTCAGCTGAGCTGAACAAAGAGGTGGCTGTGAGCACGGAGACCCTGCAGACGTCCAAGTCTGAGATCGGAGAGCTCAGACGAACTCTTCAGACTTTGGAGATCAAACTGCAGGCTCAGATCAGCAAGGTGAGACAAGACAGATCAGATCAATTCAGTACATTAAACTTTGTATTAAAGTCAGATAGTACCTGTTGAACCCGGCTCACCTGACTGTCCTCGTCCTCCTGAACAGAAAGGAGCTCTGGAGGGAACTCTGGCTGAGACCAAGTCCTTTTACGCCAACATGCTGGCAGGTTACCAGATGCAGGTCGGAGGTCTGGAGGATCAGCTGACCCAGCTGAGAGCCGACCTGGAGAACCAGAGAATACTGTACAATGAACTGCTGGACATCAAGACCAGGCTGGAGATGGAGATCGCCGAGTACAGGAGGCTGCTGGACGGAAACACGGAGAGGTGAGCGGAGGAAACGCTTCAGAGAATCTTTCATAGTTAGACTACGAAGATCTCACGAGCACGGCTGCAGGACAGGAAGCCTGAGGCGGGATGACATTTATATTTGTACAAATGTTTCATGTTGAAATTAAAGTTTAAAATTGAAAAGCTCTTTTTCATCCTGTGTGTCTGCAGCAGCACTGGACTGTTCGACTGAACCCGGCAAGAACCAGAACCAGAAATATCTTCTGACCAATCAGAAACTGTGACCTGTGAGTCTGCCTGAGGTTCTGCAATAAAATGAAGTCTGACATCGTTTCTGTGGTTTTATTTCACACTGACACGTCGGTCCAATCATCACTGATGAGGAAACATTTACTGAAAGAGTGGCAGCGTCATAAAAACGTGAAGATGGCACCAAGATCAGCGATAACTGAATAATGTTTAGAATTTATGGTGATGTTTTACAAATGTCCACAAGGTGGTGCTGAAGTGTTTTCAGTCCAACTTGGAGAGTTATGAAGAAGATTTGTTCATGTCGTGTGTTTACTCAGAGAACTCCAGCAGATCAGATGTTTGTTTTCTGGTTGGATCATGCTACATGCTAACTTGGTTCAGAGTCTAACTGATGGAGGCTCATGTCCTCCACCTTTCCTCCGTCATTCTCCCTTTCTGTGGTGTCGTGGAGCTCTGGGCGTCCACAGACGACTAGAAGTGGCTGTCAGCTCACAGGCTGATGAACCACAGTGAAGATAAATCCACATTTTAACGGTTTTCCCAACTTTCAGTCCAAACGCATTAGCTCAGGAAGTTAACTGGTGTTTGTATGGAAAGCATTTACCTTGACCACATCCTCACACACACAAACACTGCATGCTGTAGCGACTTCACCACCAACAACAAAACCTACAAGCCACTAAGAGACTGCTGGACCGGTACCAGAACCTTACCTACATGACGACTTCTTTGTGTAGCATGAAATGCATGCAGCATGTTCATGAGTATTTATATTTGTGTCATCTTCTAGTTCTGGTTTGTCTTAATGGATTTACATTGACTCATAACTTGTTGATAACTTCCTCATGGAATGGTCTAAACCTTTGGGAACCACACATGTAGATACCATCCGTCCCACAAAGACAAGGCGGTCTGAACCAGAACTCTCAGATTTGGACTCATCAGACCAGAGTCCAGCTGTCCTCTGGTCTGAGGTCCATTCATGTGTTTGTTGGTGTCCCTCAGTCATTCAGACCATGACGGTGTGATTCACACATACTTGATGTTGACACGTGTCTGCTACTTGAACTATGAGCTGCTGTCAGCTGAACTCCTCTTCACCTTTATATTTATCTACCTGTACTTTCATTATACTTTACTTTGATTCTGTTTTATGTATCTGTTCATCTGACTGAGAAGGTGTGTTTGGACTGGTACTGAACATCACAGTTGATTCTCTTTGATGAACTAACTGCTGATTTATGATGAATTAAAAACACAGAGATGACGTCAGACTTCATTTTTATTGAAACTCTGCAGACAGACTCAGTTCACAGCCCATCTTTTTGTTTTTGGTCTAACTGGAGCTGGTGGTCACCACGTTTCCAGAGGCGTCCACTTCCTGCACGATGGTCACCACCCTGGTGGTCTTGGTGGTGGTGACGGAGTGGCTGAAAGGCAGAGTAGAAGTTTCAGATTTAAACTGGAAAAAAGAGATAAAGCTTTGTCTGAAGCGTTTCCTCCGCTCACCTCTCCGTGTTTCCGTCCAGCAGCCTCCTGTACTCGGCGATCTCCATCTCCAGCCTGGTCTTGATGTCCAGCAGTTCATTGTACTGGATCCTCTGTTTCTCCAGGTCAGCTCTCAGCTGGGTCAGCTGATCCTCCAGACCTCCGACCTGCATCTGGTAACCTGCCAGCATGTTGGCGTAACGGGACTTGGTCTCAGCCAGAGTTCCCTCCAGAGCTCCTTTCTGTTCAGGAGGACGAGGACAGTCAGGTGAGCCGGGTTCAACAGGTACTATCTGACTTTAATACAAAGTTTAATGTACTGAATTGATCTGATCTGTCTTGTCTCACCTTGCTGATCTGAGCCTGCAGTTTGATCTCCAGAGTCTGAAGAGTTCGTCTGAGCTCTCCGATCTCAGACTTGGACGTCTGCAGGGTCTCCGTGCTCACAGCCACCTCTTTGTTCAGCTCAGCTGACTGTGGAGCATCAAGTATCAATAATGTTATTGATCAGATATCAGGACGTCCAGTTATCTGCTGAACAGAACCTGGTGTTGGACAGTAGGGGGCAGGACAGAAACAGGACTTCGTGGACTCACCTTGGCCTGGAACCAGGCCTCCAGGTCTCTGCGGTTCTTGCTGGCGACAGTCTCGTAGTGTTCTCTGATTCCTGCCATGACGGCGGACAGGTCCTCCTGAGGAGCGGCGTCCACCTCCACGTGCACCTGACCTCCCATCTGGGCCCTCAGAGCCAGCAGGTCCTGCAGGAAGAACCCAGTTACATGTCTGTCCGTCTTTTATTTCTTTGTTTCTTTCCTGTCTCTGTTTCATCCGTCTCACCTCCTCGTGGTTCCTCTTGAGCTGGATCAGCTCCTCCCTCAGACTCTCCGCCTGCATGTCCAGGTCGGCCCGGTTCATGGTCAGCTCCTCCAGGACTCTCTTCAACCCGCCGATGTCAGCCTCCACCGACTGACGCATGGCCAGCTCGTTCTCGTACCTGATAAAAAACAGATCCGATTATTTTATGTTGCAGTCTTGACTCGTCGGTGAGGAAACAAAGTGTCAAACTCACTTCACTTTGAAGTCGTCGGTGGCGAGCTTGGCGTTGTCGATGGCGAGGATGAGGGCGGCGTTTCCTCGAGCAGCGACGTTGATCTGAGCAGGGAGGAAGTCAAAAGAGCTCAAAAAACTAAAGTTTTATTTTTGAACAGTTCTTCATCTTAAAAATGACATAAAACTTAAATTAACTAATAAAAAACAAAAAAGTTTGAACGACTGATAAACGATCGAGAGTGACTAAAATAAAATTAAAAACTAAAAGCTGAGAACTTAAATAATTTAAAAACAAAAATGATGACATCGCACTTTAGTGTTAAGTGTTGTAACCTGTCACCTGTCGACACCTGACCCCGCCCCCCTCCCACCTGTACAGGTAACAAACAGGTTTCTGTACCTACAGTTCAAACAGACTTTATATTCAGGACACATATTTACTGAAGAACATATTTAAATATTCTCTTTATGTCTTTTTTTTTCAGGTCGTCCACATTTCATTCACATCGCGAGGAGCTGACCTCTGACCAGCCAATCAGAGCTTTAGAAATGTCACGTTACATTCATTAAATTCAGATTTATCTGTCCGGTGTGTCATTCACATACGGCTTTAGAAAGATGACCAAACACGGTTTGTATCTACACCTCTCACCCTGCTCTCTGCCTGCAAAGCTGCGCTGCCTGACAGACTAAACTCAGGGTTCAGTCAGTATAATCTGGTCCGTTCTGGTCTCACCTGGTCCTGCATGTCCTTGATGCGGACGTTGAAGCCGCAGAAGTCGTGAGCCTCCGGTGCAACTTTGTTCTCCAGGAAGCGTCTGATCTTCAGCTCCAGCTCGCTGTTGGCTTTCTCCAGGTTGCGAACCTTCTCCAGGTAGGAGGCCAGGCGGTCGTTCAGGTTCTTCATGGTGGCCTTCTCGCTGGTGGAGACATCGATGGCGTCAGACAGGTTGAAGCCACCAGCACCAGCACCAGCACCAGCACCAGCACCAGCTGCAGATCCAACACTGAAGGAAGACTTGGAGACACGAACTCCGGAGCCTCCGGCTCCTCCGTAGACGCTCCCGGATCCCAGGCCACTGCTGCGGCGAGAGGAGGCCATCATGGAGGAGGACAGGTAGCTGCTGCGGTTGGAGAATGAAGACATGGCTGAGTGTCGGCTGGTTGTCGGCTCTGAGCGGAGAGTGAAGAGCTGCTGGGACCTCGGCTCCTTTTATACCTAAAAACAGGGGCTGGGGTGAGGGTGTGATCTGTCCGGCTGGGATGCCAAACATGCCGGGGGAGGTACAGCGTGGCCCCAGGGCCTGGAGAGCAAACAGGTCTGAGGGGAGTAGATGAGGTCCAGCAGGTCAGGTAGGTTTAGAAAGTCTCAACACTTTCTGTGCTCCCTGTCCTGAGGGCCCCCCAGAGGCTCGGGGCAATGTCTCAGAGGGGCCCGACAAGTGTTTGCACAACATCCTACACCTGATGATCCGGTCCTGATGGAGCCTGAAGACCAAGAGTCCAGACAGACAGACAAGAGTCCAGACAGACAGACAAGAGTCCAGACAGACAGACAGACAGACAGAGATATTTTCAAATGTGTAACTCATTTCTTCTTCTTGTGACACATTTAGTCGTCCTGACTCGATGTTAGGACAGAGAAGCAAAGAACAAAAAACATCTGCTATCTGCAGATTGGTTTAATTAATGTTATTTCAATGTTGGTTCAATGATAAAACATTGTTGATCTGTCTTGATCTATTTCTCATCACTGAAATAACTTTTATTATTTCCGGATGCAAACCTGCAATATTATAATTCAGTGCTGTTGGTTCAGTGTTGGTTCAGTGTTGCTCTGCTATCTGGGATTTCACAGACCCAAAGACATCAAACTAACTGGAACTGTTTCAGGTCTTGCCCTCCCTCGATGAGCCCACGCTGGAGGCTGGTTATAGCATTTGGGTCCGGCTCAAGCGGGCTGAGAGCTGGTACCAGCTGGAGTCCAGTTTGGTTGAAGCTTCAGTGTTTTCTACGAGCAGAACGACTCACCTGAACTTCAGAGCTCACGGTCCGATCACAAAGAGACTAATTATTATAGCTTTCATTAATTTTTACGACTTCCTGTTAGTGAAACCTGATTTACACACCTGACGAGCAGGAATGGAACCTCACCTGTCCTGTTTCTGGTCCTGGTCCTCAAACGCCTCACGGCCGACAGCTCTCGGGTCAGAGCGAGACGTTCAGGAACAAAATGTGAAACGCTGCATGTAAATGTAAAAAGAATAAAAGAAACAGGACAGACTGTTTTAGGCCGTAAATAATTAAACTAATGAAACTTTAAAAGATAATGTCTAAAACCAGAACGACAGACCGTGCAGTGCTGATAATGTGAGCAGATAAAAGTTTGGTGAGAAATAAATGTGATTTTTATTCATCAGAGTTTGAAGAATTCAGCTTTAAAGTTTCTGCTTTGACTTGACGTCCGTCGTCAGCGTGAGCAGACTTCAGTGAAACCTGAACGACGCTTGAACAATGTGAGTTATTTCAAAGAGTGAAAACTAAGAAAGTGAAGTTACAGCCGCGTTCCTCACGCCACAGCAGAAACACGACAAAAACACGACAAAGACTGACATTAAAAACTCTGATTCTGCAGCCTCAGATCTTCAGGCCCGACCACGGTATCTTTAGTCCAGAACCAGCAGAGTCCTGACTGTTAACTGCATCATTTATTTATTAGTTTGTTTGAATATTTTTTAATAAAGTCACTAAAGTCTGTCACAAAGTAAAAAACTGGTTAAAGTTCTGCACTTTGAGCTCAGCTCGTTCAGCTGAAAGGGTTAAACCAGATCAGTCCAATTGTGGACAGACTGGTTGAACTGGTTCAGACTGAAATGTTGGAGTGTGACGATCTGACTTCACATGGAAACAGGTTAACTCTAACACTGATCCATAAAGTCCATGAAGTCCTGATTGTTCTGCTCTTAACATCCAAAACATGGTCCAAGTTCACTTTCTGGTTGGTGAGCAGCTTTTCTGTGATTCATTTTCTCCTGTTTCAGGAAGTGCCTGAAGGTTCACTAACGTTTTTTTAATAATATCTCTTGTGAGGTTTAGTTTAGTTTAGTTTAGCAGCATTAATCTGGACTCTTTATGATAGCTAACAATGCTAATTTGATGCTTTAATTTGACTCTGCAACAATTCTTTACAAACTTCATCATTTGCCAACAAACTAAATTTTGTTTTAGTCTTTTTGTGTCGAATATTTAAATTTTTAAAAATACAAACTCAAACTTCTGCCCTTTGTCTTCATCTGCTGGTCAAAAGATGCCACAGCTTTTATTTTGAAGGTAAAAGGAAGTCTAAAAGTCGACCTGCAGACAAAAACATGAATCACCGATGATGAAATATAAACACTTGTATTTTCTCTGACTTTGACAATAATTCACTCAGTGTGTCACATTAATGCATGTTCTTTAATGATCTGTTATTTCTGCAGGTTTCACGTGACGCGATTGGCGATTGTTCTGAATGTTGGAGATGGTTCTGAATCAGAAAAAGTTGGACCTGACACAGAATTTACCTGTTTAAACTTTAGAAAATTCTGTCAACACTACAGAAACATTTGGTAACTGTCAAGTATGATAAAGTTGTCTGAACGTTGTCTAAATGTTAGTTATTGGTTTGATTAATAGTTGTGTATTGATTACTGGTCAGATTTATTATCAGCTGACCATGCTGTACTTTAGAAATATGTTCATCTTTGGTTCAGTCTAACAGATGACAAACATTAATGTAACGTTAATATTAGAACAGCTGTAGTGATACATGCAGCGTCCGTGCTGTTATTCTCTATATCAGCACTCATGGAACGACTCCCGTCCAATCAGATTACTCTATCTGTGCTTACTGTTCTAATATAATATAATATAATATAATAATAATATAATATAATATAATATAATGACAGTTTTTTCATAAGAAGAACACAGAAACATGTTTCAGTTCATCGGACGTGTTTTATTCATGTTTTTTCTGAGATGAACGGTTCGCAGCGTGTTGACGGATCTTTGTCGGCTTAGTGAGTCTCAGAGATGACCTCTCCGTCCTCCACGACCTCTTTGGTGACGATCACAACTTTCCGAGTTGTTGATGTTGTTGTTGTGGAAGTTGGCCTGCAGGAAAACACACGAGAGAAACTCTGATGAACACGATGAAGACGTTTATTTTATTTCACTGTACCAAAGACATAAATGTAATCTTGTGCATGAATATAAACTTTTATATTTGTTTTTGTTATTCCAGTATTATACTATATCCCAGCATGCACTGGTCCACTCACGTGAGCAGCTCTCCGTCCAGCAGCCTCCTGTACTCAGCGATCTCCATCTCCAGTCTGGTCTTGACGTCCAGCAGAGCCTGGTACTCCTGTCCCTGACGCTCCAGGTCGGCTCTCAGCTGGGCCAGCTGGTCCTCCAGACCAGACACCTGCCTCTGATAACCTGTCAGCATGTTGCTGTACCGGGCCTGGGTGTCGGCGAGGGTTCCCTCCAGTGACGCTTTCTAAAGAGGAAACAGTGTTAGCAGGTTTACAGGCTGCGCTGACTCATGAAAAAAACACAAAGAAATGTTTGAAACCCACCATGCTGAGCTGAGCTTGGAGTTCAATCTCCAGGCCCTGCAGGGAGCGTTTGACCTCTGTGACCTCCGAGCGTGTTGTCTGAAGAGTCTCTGTGCTCACTGCGACCTCCTTATTGAGCTCCTCGGACTGCGAAAACAAGAAAAAAACAAGAACAAGATGTAAAAAAAAAAATCACGTCTGATTCAGTTTTAAACCGCTGAGAAATCAACATGTACGCAGACGACACTCTGCTGTTTGTCACTTTGATTTCACACACTTATGTTTTATTGGTCATTTTTGGATTGACTTAATCAGCTTAGGAATTTCCAAGACAAAACTTTAGAGAATCATATAATTCTGGACTGTAAAACTCTTTACATATTTTTCTTTTTATAAATATTATCTTTTTGTGTGACAGGGTAAAGAATCTAGAAGTCTTTGTTTCAGTGTCTTAGACTGCAGTTCCACTTATTACCACTAGATGCTGCTAGAAACCCCCCTAACTGCATTGAAGTGAATGAGAAAACAAAGAACTTTTCTCTGGAAATAGAAAGTCATTAAGAAGACATTTCAATGTTTGCTTGCTTTGGTCATAATTAAAAAAATTGCTGACATCAGAGGATTTATATCACCCACCTTGGCCTGGAACCAGGACTCCAGGTCTCTGCGGTTCTTGTTGGCGACGGTCTCGTAGTGTTCTCTGATTCCAGCCATGACGGCGGACAGGTCCTGCTGAGGAGCGGCATCCACCTCCACATTGACCTGACCTCCTACCTGGGCCCTCAGAGCGATCAGGTCCTGCAGGTAAACCAATCCAAATCAAAGAGATTAAAGATTAATTATTGATCATGACAAAAAGTTTTTGTTTCTTGGTTTTCTGAGGAAACTGGACCGGAAACTTTGGGACATTCTGACGACTAATCAAATGAAACGAACGATGAAAAAAAGCTTGACTGATTCTGTTTGCTGTGACTTTGATTTAATCACTTGATTGAAAGTTTAAGAGAAAATTAGATTTTTTTTTGTTTTAATTAATTTAAAGTCATTAGTTTAAACACTTTAGTCAACTCGTTAGTTTCGTGCCCACCTCCTCGTGATTCTTCTTGAGCTGGATGAGTTCTTCCCTCAGAGCTTCGATCTGCATCTCCAGGTCGGATCTTCCCAGAGTCAGCTCATCCAGGACCCTCTTCAGGCCGGCGATGTCGGCCTCCACTGACTGACGCATGGCGAGCTCGTTCTCATACCTGAACACCAGAAAAACATTTCAAGCACGTTCAAACGGCAAAGACCGGTGATGCCCCAGGATCTGAACAGGTACAAAAAAGGGCTAAATGTTGCTGGACTGGGTCAGTGTGACTGATCTGACATCCTGCAGCTGTTTAACACAGATCAGATCTACACAGTGAAATGAACTCCAGATGTTCAGATACTCACTTGACCCTGAAGTCATCAGAAGCCAGCTTGGCGTTGTCGATGGCCAGGTAGAGAGATCCATTGGTACGGGTGGCAAGGAAGATCTGAAACACAGAAGAAGGGCAGATTTAGTCTGGTCCGGTACACAGCAAACTTTTTGGACTCCTTAGTCCTGACTGCGAGTAAAGATTGTGAATATGGAGGCACAAAGGTTCCTCAGCTACACGACTGATGAAACTATGCAAATATAATTGAAATTTGCTCTCATTGTTCTAGTGGACTGTTCCTGCACATCATGCAAAGTGAGTGTCTGTGTTGCAGGTGGCCTCGCTGTGTTTAGGGTGTGGCTGCACCTGTATTCACCTAACAGGGTCTGCCTGTGACTGTAAACCTGACCTGAGTGTGGCTGCAGGCTTTTTATGTCAAAGAGGCCGACGACAAACAGAGCATCTTCAGTTTCACATGATCTCACTCTTCTAGTCTTTCTTTTGTGCCTTTGTGAATGTCTGACCTCATTAGAGACAAACCTGTGTCCAGAATCAGAACCTGGTCTCACCTGGTCCTGCAGGTCGCTGATGGTGACCTTGAATGCGGCACAATCGTGGCCCTCGGGTGTGGTCTTGCTCTCCAGGAACTGTCTGATCTTCAGCTCCAGCTCGGCGTTGGCCTGCTCCAGCTTGCGGACCTTCTCCAGGTAGGAGGCCAGGCGGTCGTTCAGGTTCTGCATGGCCATTTTCTTGTTGTCGGTGATGTCGAGAGCGTCGGCCAGGTTGAAGCCTGCACCGGCACCGGCACCTGAGCCTGCAGCAGAAAATCCTGCGCTGGCAGAGGAGGAGAAGCTTCTTGGGGCGCTCATGCTGGAGATACGCACTCCCTGGCCTCCGGCGCCGGCATAAACGCTGGGTGCCCTCATGGAGCCGATGCGATTGCCGCTGGAAAAGGCGACAGAGCGAGAGTAGTGGGTCATGGTGGAGGTGTGTGCCTGCTCTGGATGGAGAGGAAAGAATGAAGGAGAGGCCACACTCAGCTCCTTTTATGTCACCTGAAACAGAGGGAGGGGTCCGGCCCCCGCCACATTCGCCTCAGGGAGAGAGGCAACAGTCCGATCCACATGACAAACAGACGAATCACAGCAGGAATGTGAAGTGTACGCCTGTTTCACAGTGATGTAACATACAGAACATCTCTGTTTGTTCTGACTCAATCATCTCCTCCTCTGATTGAGTCTTCTTTTATCTAATCAGCTTCACCTCTGCAAGATTAAAACCTCAAAAAGCCTCGACCCTCCTCCACCTCACATCCACCTGGATTCCTCCGAGCATGTTCAAACCTGCCTGTTGTTTCTGAGCTCTGGATGGTATCTGCATACAGACCCCCCTCTCTTCTGTTATTGTGCAAGCAAACAGTGGAATCCTCTGTGGCAGCTCTTCGTTCTGTGTGCAAACATGAAAAACAGGACAGGAAGCACACACACACACACACACACACACACACACACACACACAGTGCAGCTGCTTTAAGGTCACACACTGGCAGCAAAAAGACAAAACACAAATTTAGGTTTGGGCTCCAGGTCGGGAGCAGTACAGTTTAGCATCTAACTGGAAGTGCAAAAAGCAGTGAAGTGCAGAGTGATGTGAACAGGGATGAATGAATAACAGTGCAGATATACATGAATGCGTTAGCACTTTGATACATATATACAGTTTGACAGCAGGAACAACAGCTGCAATTGTGGGTATGAACATAATTATAGGTGTATACAGTGCGGGCTAATAAAGCTGAGATATGTACAGTATGAAGAGCATAAACAGTAATTATATAGTGTGGGTGTTAGTGAGCACACTGGTCGCCATTATAAAGGTCAGATGTGTGCAGTACAGAGCTGGGCTGACTGCTGGACTGTCAGTAATTGCTTTAAGTTGTTGGTAAAGTTTCGGGACACGATGAAACGCCGCTGAGAGGATCCACTCAGACTTAAAGCCTGCCGTCAGTCACAGCTAATGTTGCACCGCCTCGGGCTCGTTTATTTAGTACACCGCCGGTAAAGGGAAGACAGGTAACCATAGCAACGCCCACTGAATATTTGACTGTGAAGTTTCTGCCAGCTCATGAACACAGCGAGTGAAGCAGCAGACCTGAGGTCAGATTAATAATGTGTGATCACAGGTCAGGGCAGATCAGCAGGAGTTTGTTTAGTGTTTCCTGTTTTATTTTGTAGTTCTGTCTTGTGTCTTGCATTTCCACTTCCTGCCTTGTTTTCCCGCCTGTTTTTGATGATGCACCTGTCCCTGATTAGATTCACCTGTCTCTGGTCCTGGTTTACGTCTCAGTCATGGGTTCAGTTCACATCACTGCAAGGAAGTCATTAAAGGTACTTTTCATGTACATACTTCTGTGTCTGCATCATATATATTATATATTATATATTATATATTTGTGTTGTTTGTTTGTATTAAAACAAGTTTCTGTACCTGCAGGAGGCGGAGCTCGATGTTTGAATGACGGCTCAGGTGTGAAAACAAGGTGACACACCCACTGACATTTACTCAGGTACACTGAGATACTTCAGTACTTCAGTATTTACTGAACTGCTCCTCATTTATCTGACAGCCGTCGTCACATCACAGATTTATATTTTATGAAAACATTTAAATATTAACTTCACTGCAGTCAGCTGTGTGCTTACGTTCATAGTTTAGCAGGACGTTGGTCTCACACACACACACACACACACACACACACACACACACACACACACACATGCACTCACACACGCACACACACACACACACGCACACACACACACGCACACACACACACACACACACACACACACACACACACACACACTGCCACCCGCTGGCCAGCCGATGTAAGTGCAACAAAAGTGTCTCAAAACCAAGATGGCTGACAGGTGAGCGCAGCTGTCCAGTCTATAGATGGACACACATTTACGACATGTGAACACAACATTAGTTTAACATCATTTAGAGTTATTATTTCATTTATTTACATCATACATTGATGTTTCATTACGTCAGGTCAAATAAAGTACGGAGCTCAGCACAAACTGTCATGAGGAGAATGTTTGAAATCTTTGGCTGAACTCATAATTTACGTCCTCGCTCTGTTTATTTATTATTTATGGACAAATCTGAAATGAGAAATAAACCAGCGAGCAAAAGGTGTTGCTGCTTGTTTTATAATGCCGCTCACACTGAAATATAAAGTTATATGTACAGTATGAGCTTTAAAACATGAACATAGATCAGTAAAGGAGTCATGGAACTCACCATGCTTTGACCAAATCAGAGTTGCTGTGCAGAGAAGAGCAGACGGTTTCATTTAGTTTTGTCACAATGATGTTTTCTGTCTGTGACATCAGAGCTGTCTCTGTGATTTAATGTGGCGTCTATTGAATGTTTAAAGATTTCAAGAATCAAAAACTACAAATGTTTTATGTAAGAAGGTTGAACCTACACAGCAACCTCCGAGTCTGTGACCTGAAACACAACCTGCAGTTCCTCTAACGTCCACTTGAGGCTGGCTCCAGAAGTGAGTCAGTCTCCATAAGTCCCCATGTTCAAATGTCCAACTTCACAGCAGAAATAAACATGTTTACAGCCTGGTACAAAAAACAGTTTTGGTCTCTATAGCTAATTTCCCGTTCATGACAACTGTACTGAGGGTGAATTTATATACAACTCACCTGTTCACATTATATTAAGGCTTAAAGTTATGCAGGATTAAGAGCGTGGACGCTTTGATTGACAGGTGGGTGTGGTTACAGGTGTCACTTCAGCTCCACCCACGCTCCACCTCTTTGACCATTTTCAGATTAGTCATGAGGCGGAAGAGTCAGGACTACCAAGATGGAGACAACCAGAGCCACCAACCTGCGGGGCGGTCACAGAGACTACGTCCATTCTTTTCACTGTCAGTTGTTGAAGCACTTTGTAAGTTTAATCTTAATCATGAGAACCTTTAACGAGAACTCGTTACAGGAAGTGAACAGAAGACACAACAGACAGCGTTTTATTTTGAAGCGCCTCAGCAGACTTTTATTTTGGCGTTGCAAGCTGTGAGAGCGCCCCCTGGTGGTGCTCACAGGGTCTGACTGATGGTCTCCTCTGAGGAGGTGCTCACCACCCTCCCGTCCACGATCTCCTCGACGATGGTGATCACTTTCTGTTTGGTGGTGGTTGTGGAGGTGGAGGAGGTGGAGGAGCTGGACAAGCTGCAAGAGAGACAGCAGCAGGTTTTTGAATCTGTTCACCGCCACGTGAATCTGTTCACACTGACTGATGTGGACTGTTAATGAGGAACCTCACCTGCTGCCCCCCTCTCCATCCAGCAGCCTCCTGTACTCGGCGATCTCCATCTCCAGCCTGGTCTTGATGTCCAGCAGAGCCTGGTACTCCTGCGACTGCCTCTCCAGGTCGGCCCTCAGCTGCGACAGCTGCTCCTCCAGCATGGACACCTGGTTCTGGTAACCCGCGAGCTGCATGGCGTACCTGTTCTGAGTTTCGCTCAGGGTGTTTTCCAACGACGCTTTCTGCAGAGGACGAGAGAGAGGTTCAGTTTGTCTGTGGGCTCACAGAGACAGAGGATATGCTAGAGGAGATGTGATGTGATGTTCACCATGCTGAGCTGTGACTGCAGCTCGATCTCCAGACCCTGCAGAGTCCGCTTGAGTTCTGTGATCTCAGATTTGGACGTGTTGAGGGATTCTGTGTGGACCGCTACTTCTTGTGTCAATGACTCTGACTGCAGAGGACAGAAACAACCGAGATACTCAGAACATGAAGGTCTGACCACGTTCCATCAGATGTTTCTGTGAATCAGGTCCTTACCTTCGTCTGGTACCACGCCTCGAGGTCTTTGATATTTTTGGCAGCGATGGATTCGTAGTGTTCTCTGACCTCCTGGATGACCTTACTGAGGTCTTCCTGAGGAGCGGCATCCACCTCCACGTTCACCTGACCGCTCATCTGAGTGCGCATCGCCAGCAGCTCCTGCAGAGACACGTGAAAGGTGAGGATGTGTACTCGCTACAAGACTCTAAAAAGACACGATACGAGAGCCCGCTGACCTCCTCGTGGTTCTTCTTCAGGAAGATCAGCTCCTCCTTCAGGCCCTCGATCTGCATCTCCAGGTCTGTCCGGCTCAGGGTCAGCTCGTCCAGGACTCTCCTCAGTCCGGCGATGTCGGCTTCGACTGACTGACGCATGGCGAGCTCGTTCTCGTACCTGCGCAGAGGACAAAGTGTTTACTCCCACTGCTAGCTCTCCGTTAGCGAGTTAATTAGCATGAATTCATTCACTCACTTGACCCTGAAGTCGTCAGCAGCCAGCTTGGCGTTGTCGATGGAGAGGTAGATGCCACCGTTGATTCTGGTAGCATCCAGAATCTGAGAGATAAAAGAGGAAAGAAACAGTTAGCTCTCACAGAATGACTTCAGACTAATATTGATTTTATTAATAATTAATTCAGTTGTGTCGACACGTGTAAATTCATGTTTGGATTAGCTCTGTTCGACGCTGACGTGTGGACGGGATTCAAGCCACCATCTCTGGTTTCACTTCATTAAAACCTTTTTATGTTTCTTCAGGCACTTCTTGCTCAACAACCTGTCAGACCGCCGTACTGTAAAACTATTAACGTCTCGTTACACTCTGCACTTTTTCAGGTGTGTTTGAATCATGAATGAAGTTTTTAATATTATCATTATTAATCATTCTTACGTAAAGGACACTTTGCTGCAGTTCCAGCACATGAACGTGCCTTTAACTTCTGACTGGATGATAAACTCTGTCAGGTGGCAGCAACGACGACAGGTGCATGTATCACATGACTGAACGTCAGAGATCATCCTACCTTGCCCTGCAGCTCTGCGATGGTGGCGTAGAAGGCGCTGTAGTCTCTGGCGGACGGGGAGGTCTTGCTCTCCAGGAACTGTCTGATCCTCAGCTCCAGGTCGGCGTTGGCTGTCTCCAGCTTGCGCACCTTCTCCAGGTAGGTGGCCAGACGGTCGTTCAGGTTCTGCATGGTGGCCTTCTCGTTAGCAGAGATGTCCAAGCTGTCTGCGCCGCCGCCGCCAAACCCGGCACCACCTGCTCCACTGCTGTAGCTGAAGCTATAGTTACCTCCACCTCCACTACCACCTCCACCGCCGCTGCTGTACAGGGCCATGGAGCTACCGGAGGAGATTCGGGAAGAGCCTCCACTTCCAGTTCCAGCAAACATGGACCTACTGCTGTAGGATCCACCACCAGTAGACATCCTGGATTGGCCGTACATTTTGTGTGGTGATGAAGGTCGGAGAGGCTTTCTGCTTCAGCTCGAGGAGAAAGTGAAGAGCCGAGAGGACGGCTGATATTTTATACTGTTCGATGAGTTCACCTGGAGCAGGAGGAGGAGGAGGAGGAAGGTTCACTCATGCCAAGTCTGGGAGGAGACATCGGTGTCTAAGTCAGCAGAAAGGTCAATGGACTGTGGGTGTGTCTGAGAAATGTGGAATCCACCCCTCACCTGTGCATTCACCTGTTCATTTACAGGCAATGTTTAAGTCACGCCAGCTTCACATCAAAAGGCTGCAGCGTGAAGAGCCGAGCGAGTTCAAACAAGGATGACATTTAGATTTAGAGTTCACGCCCAGCATGAAAAAACGCATCCAATCAGTCAGCGGCTGTGAGCGCGCTCACTGCAGTCTGTTTTTATGAGTCCTGCAGGTTATTGTGCTGCCGAGGAGCCGAGCGGGCTCAGACAATAAAAACGCCTGTTTGATCAGAGAACATTTATCAGCCACCGGAGCTTTGGTCAACAGTGCTGACAGCGAGGAGAGGCTGCAGGTATTTCACCGAGGTCAAGAGACGAGCCAGGAAAGAGTTAAAGTCTAACAAAGAGTGTGTGAGTGTGTGTGAGTGTGTGTGAGTGTGTGTGAGTGTGTGTGTGTGTGTTCATTTAGGATTCACAAAAGCCGCAGAGCTTAACAGATGATTCATCTTTAAGTGTCTGAACAAAGTTAAAATCATTAACGGATCACTGACGTCGTCTCTCGTGTAGCTCTGAGTCCAGATCATCATCAGTCGGACCCCGACTCTCAGAGTGCATGCTGGGATACGTTCCAGCCTCTTTAAACCCAACATCCACCAACATCCACCAACATCCACCAACATCCACCAACATCCACAAACATCCACCAACATCCACCAACATCTGGACTGTGGCTTCTGTGGGTTGGAAGGTTCTGTCCAAATCATAACCAGAATTTACCGTCAGTTGAATGTAAAATACATCGTTCACAAAAAGTTAGATATTCAACTTTTGGGTAAAATTTATGGAGCATGGAAAAAGTTCATGTTACAGTGATATTATATCTGAAAGTCGAGCATTTAACTAGAAGCATGCGATGGTCATTTCGTCATCTCAAACAATTTATTGAAACAAAAGAGGAGAAAGACGGATATCCCTCTGACTGCAGCGAGAGCTCAGATTAACAGAGAAACAAATTAATGATCATAGACTAAAATAGACTAGTCTAAAACCTGGACGTAGTCTCTGTGACGTCCTACAGACTGTCTAAAACCTGGACGTAGTCTCTGTGACGTCCTACAGACTGTCTAAAACCTGGACGTAGTCTCCGTGACGTCCCACAGACTGTCTAAAACCTGGACGTAGTCTCCGTGACGTCCTACAGACTGTCTAAAACCTGGACGTAGTCTCTGTGACGTCCCACAGACTGTCTAAAACCTGGACGTAGTCTCTGTGACGTCCCACAGACTGTCTAAAACCTGGACGTAGTCTCTGTGATGTCCTACAGACTGTCTAAAACCTGGACGTAGTCTCCGTGACGTCCCCGCAGACTGTCTAAAACCTGGACGTAGTCTCCGTGACGTCCCCGCAGACTGTCTAAAACCTGGACGTAGTCTCTGTGACGTCCCCGCAGACTGTCTAAAACCTGGACGCAGTCTCCGTGACGTCCTGCAGACTGTCTAAAACCTGGACGTAGTCTCCGTGACGTCTCCGCAGACTGTCTAAAACCTGGACGTAGTCTCTGAGACGTCACAGGTTTCTGAAGAAAGCCGTGGTGAAGCTCAGGTCAGCTCCTCTTTCACCTCCTGGCTAAGCTAAAAATGGTTGTGTGTAATGGCGTCCACGCTCTTAATCCTGCATAACTTTAAGCCTTAATATAATGTGAACAGGTGAGTTGTATATAAATTCACCCTCAGTACAGTTGTCATGAACGGGGAAATTAGCTACAGAGACCAAAACTGTTTTTTGTACCAGGCTGTAAACATGTTTATTTCTGCTGTTGGACATTTGAACATGGGGACTTATGGAGTTGTTTTTCTTTCAGATTTATGTCTGGTTAATGATCAGTTTAAGAGATTCATAACTGGTTTTACTGTAATTGTCACAGTTACATGAAGAACAAACTGACACATCAAAGATGATCTGTATAAATGCATCCTGGAGCCATGTCAGTAATTCAGTTTTAATAATTTAAAGTTTGTTTGCAGAGCGGGCGTGGCCGTGTGGTATTCTGCTGCAGGCTTGTTCCCATCACGAGCAGCTGCTGTCAGGCTGCAGGGAAAACTAACAGGTATGAACAACACCCAGAGTTTAGTGGAGCATCAGTCCAACATGTCGAGCGTGTTGCTGTAAGCTTGTTTGGCTCAGAAACAAAGAAAATTCAGCGATGAGAGAAACAACTGAGGATGTAACACAGAGATGTGATGATGTGATGTGATAATTCAAAATGGAGAAATCAGTTCAGTTTGCTGTCAGACTCTGGAGTCCGTTAGCAGACACAGATACAAAACATACATCAGATAAAGACATTACTACAAGAGCTGACGGCAGCATGATGACAATCACTGAGTCGACTGTATCCCCAAACTAAAGTGGACTGCATTACAACACCCAGCTTTCAAACAATACCTGCACGCAGTCATGCTGAAGCCTACGCAGGATATCTGTACAGTACGAGCTCTGAAGCTCCGCTTCTCGTACGACTGCTCCCTCCAACGACACCATCAGCTACAAGCTGACCTGAAACAGAGATCTGCTCTGCAGGAAGCAGGAAGGAGCTGCTTCCTCTCAGGATTCATGGACAGTCAGTAAATAATGTGATCGGAGATGAAGCTGCCTGCTGCGCTCACTGACTGACTGAACAGGGTCGACCTCACTGTTGCATTTTAACACAGCAGTTCAACTTTATCTTCAGACTCAAGAGACAGATACGAGACACGTTAATATAGATCAAATACAATACGGCATTAATTTTATTGATTCAGAGGGAAGTGTCCAGCAGCAGCATGCAAACATACATTAAACCTACATTAACCTCTAACACAGCAGCCACACGTTAAATGAGATAAATCTGAATTTAAATTAAAACCTGATAAAATACTGAACATTTGCAGAGAAGTCTTTTGCACAGAGGTGATGTGGACCTAGCCGAACATGGTCCACCTACGCCGCTGCATTTTACCGTCCGTCACAGCCTATCATATAAATACACTATATGGACAAAAGTATTCGGACGCCTGACCATTATACCAACAGGGACATTGTCTTCAAATACTTTAATATGGAGCTGGTCTCCCTTTTGCAGCTTCCACTCTCAGTGTTTCTGTGAATGTGTTCAAGCCCTGACTTCATCCTGAAGGCGTTCGATGGAGGTCAGAGCTCTGTGCGGCCCAGTCAAACTCATCAAACCATGTCTGATCTTTATGGACCTTTGCTTTGTGTGCTGGGGCCTGAAACCAAACTGAAGCAGAGCATTGTCCAAAGTGTGATCGACCTTCACTGGAGATAAGGAGCCTAGAACAAACAGAACAGTCCTCGTACCATCATCCCTCCTCCAATGAGACAGGTGTGTCCACATACTTTTGTCCATATAGTGTGTAGTGTGTAAGGCTCGAGTGCCTAGGTCAGTTAGTCAGCTGATGAAATCTGAGACGCGTGTCCGTTAACCTAACCCAGTCCTCCTGTGAAAACCAACTGCAGTCACAAAGAGAGATGAATGCGGATTCATTCGAATATTTGACAACTTACAATCCACATCTGAACCCGGTCCACTACCGACCCGGTGCAGTCCTTAACGAGAGACAGACGATGACGCCGACAGTCAAACACTTACATTGAACCACAGCTGAGTTGACTTCAGAGTCTAATTATATAACCAATTAACCTTCCTGCGTTCATGCACACTGAAGCCTTATTTCCACCGGGGCCGTCAGCGCCGCAGTGACCGGAGCTGAATCAGTGAAGCCAGCGGGCGTCCCGGCGCTAAACCACGTGAAGCTCAACAGAGCAGACTGCACCAGACAGGAAATCCGCCCCTTTCAAAATAAAACACGATACGCAGTTCATGTCACCTATCACAGCTTCACATCAACATTACGTCATGACCGGTGGCACCAGGTCAGCAGTGAACCGACCAAAAGGTCTCAACATTATGACACAACAGATCCTTTTTATCATCTCTCCACGTCGGAGAAGCAAAGTTAGCTGTTTGTTGTTGTTGTTTCCTTTATACACAGTTTATCACAGGGACTCGTGTATGTTCAGGATTATCGCAGGGACTCTGGTACGTTCAGGATTATCGCAGGGACTCTGGTACGTTCAGGATTATCGCAGGGACTCGGGTACGTTCAGGATTATCGCGGGGACTCGCGTACATTCAGGATTATCGCAGGGACTCTGGTACGTTCAGAATTATCGCGGGGACTCGGGTACGTTCAGGATTATCGCGGGGACTCGCGTACGTTCAGGATTATCGCAGGGACTCGCGTACATTCAGGATTATCGCAGGGACTCGCGTACATTCAGGATTATCGCGGGGACTCGGGTACGTTCAGGATTATCGCAGGGACTCGCGTACGTTCAGGATTATCGTGGGGTCTTGCGTGAATACGGCTGGCTCGCTGCGCTGCCGTCAGGCGCCTGCTGGGGACTGACGCCGGGCAGAGGACAGAACAAAACCGCGGCACTTACGTCTCTGGAAATCCTCAGTAAGACTCGCGTTAACAAAATAAAGCTACATGGCTTAAGTGGCTCTTACATAGTGTGTATAGTATAATATTTAATATTTTCTGAGGTTTGCTGAGGTCAAAGGTTGACCTCATCGTGGTCAACAGCACAGCTCAGAGAATCAACAGCCGGATCGTTGGTGTACGTTAGATGTTTTTTCAGGGCGTTCATGCAAATAGTTCAGTGTCTTTTTAGAACATTTGACCTCCACACTAATGCTGTCAGACCAGACCAACGGGTTTCTTATCAAGCTGCTGGTACGACCCTTTGACTTCATTCAAACTCCTGAGGAGCCCTGACTTCTACACACTTCAGTAGTTTTAACATCATCGAGCATCCATGAATGAAAGATGGCAGGCCTGGTTTGAACGCTGCGACACTGAATGAAGGAAAACATTTAAAGTTTGTGACTCATGATAAACTTCCTCCAGGTTCAACAATCAAGGGATGAGACGGATAAGTGAAGCTCTTCAGGTCTTAAGAGGAACATTAGAGTGGATTAATGAGTCAGTGTCCGGATCAAACCACAACCACAGCAGACACTGACGGAGCAGACACTGACGGAGCAGACACTGACGGAGCAGGACGGTGTGTGGTCTTGTTGTAGCAGGTTAAAATAAGTTTAACTTTACGTAACATACGTTACATGGAGTTAAACTTATTTAACTTACTTACTTAGTTTAACACGTAACGTGAGGTTAAAATAAGTTTAACTCCATGAGCTCAGCTGAGCTCAGCTGAAGTTAATGGTGAATATTTCAGGTTTCTTATGCGACTTATTGATCTTACGTAACGTGACGTTTGTGATGCGCTGCTGTCACTGGTTGCTTGAACTGGTCCTTTCCTCTGCATACTGAACTCATGACACGAGGCCTCTGTAACAGTGTGACAGTCTTTTCACATTATGATCATCTACCTTCATTTTTTCGTGAAACATTCTGTGTTTTCATACCTTTTACTGCAAGATACTGTAATATTCCACGGTGTATTTATGTAGTGTGTGTACCCACAGCTGGTTTACCGTGTTCGGCATGCAGCTAGCGGATTTTAAAGTATGTTCACCTCTGAGATGTGAAGTAAACATATAAAGTCACATAAAAATTCAAAGTAGAACAACATGAACATAAAATGTTCCAGAGCATAATTCATCATGAGCAGGTTCAGTTTGAGCAAACACACCATGACAGGTACGCTCTGTTCAATGATTGATCGCCATTGTCCTTTAACGCACACACACACACACACACACACACACACACACGCACACACACACACACTAACATGTTATTAACCCTCCTCCCACGCTTCAGGCAAACTTTCGCTGCCAACTGGATCAGCTCCAGCTCTCCGTCCCTCCCTCATTAACCTGTCAGCATTCACTTGAATCTTCCCTCTGGCCCCCGCTCAAGCTTACATAACACATGTAACCTGAGAGGGCGGGGCTTACACAACACTCAGGTGTGTCTTTGTGACACAACTTCACCTGCATGAACATTAAAAGGACAAAAAATGAGACGTCGATGGAAAATTATGAAACGAAAACAACTTTCCGTCTTTATTTATTATTACTGTTTAATTCAAATCTACAAACCAACCTGACAGACACACACACACACACTGCTGTTCACACAGTGTGTGTGTGATCCTGCAGTATCAGGTACCTGCATCTTCAATATGCAAATCTATGAATCCTGATATTCCTTTGACAGTCAACACAGAGTGGTTATTATGTTCAGTCATATTCACATTTCAGGTCTGAGCTATTTATCTTTATATAGGAATAGTTATGATGTTATATATATACATATATATACATATATATATACACAGTATATATATAATGCACTAAGTTTTCTGAAGTCTGCTTCCACCAAACTTCATTTCATTTTTACCACATTGTTGTAAAGTTTGTCAGCACACATGAATGTGTATGTGTAACACACTGACACGAGGTCAGACTCTCTCAGTTTTCTCTTATTTGTCTGATTCTTTGTGTTTGTGTCTCGCTTCATGTTCGAGCAGCTCAAAGTGTCGACGCCCATCAGGTGAACGGCATGTCTGCTGCACATTTTTACCATATAAGGAAATGTAAGGTGCGTCTCACCTGTGGCCGCTCCTCTTTGTCATTGAAACTAGAAGAGATTAAACCTGTGGAGGGACGTCTGCACGCACGGATCAACATCTTCAACGGTTTCAGTGTGTTTGGAAGAAGACGGGACAGTTTAATATGTAGCTCAGTGTTTTCACCGTTAATTCTGTTTCACGTACAAAAGATCCGTGAAACAGGTCGGTGCATCATTCGTACGCTACGCGTGTTTGAGGCCTCGCCGTCGACGTTCTGTCCGTTCTGTTGGACCTGAGCGGGCTCTGAGTGAAAGACCGGCTTCAGCAGCACTTTGATAGTTTGATGAACAAGAGCAGAGCAGACACCTGAAGCACGTTTATTCACTCTGACACAGACAAAGTATGGTCGACGAAATGCACGATAAAATGTCAGAGTGAGTGTTTGCTTTGTCTCTGCTGGGCTGCCATGGAAACGGTCCAGCTCGCTGTTTGTAGATATGAACGGCTCGTCGCCGTGTCCACACAGGACACACACAGGACACACACAGGACACACAGGACACACACAGGACACACACACACACACAGGACACACACACACACACAGGACACACACAGGACACACACAGGACACACACAGGACACACAGGACACACACAGGACACACACACACACACAGGACACACACACACACACAGGACACACACAGGACACACACAGGACACACACAGGACACACAGGACACACACAGGACACACACACACACACAGGACACACACACACACACAGGACACACACAGGACACACACAGGACACACACAGGACACACAGGACACACACAGGACACACACACACACACAGGACACACACACACACACAGGACACACACAGGACACACACAGGACACACACAGGACACACAGGACACACACAGGACACACACACACACACAGGACACACACACACACACAGGACACACACAGGACACACACAGGACACACACAGGACACACAGGACACACACAGGACACACACACACACACAGGACACACACACACACACAGGACACACACAGGACACACACAGGACACACACAGGACACACAGGACACACACAGGACACACACACACACACAGGACACACACACAGGACACACACAGGACACACACACACACACAGGACACTGGGACACACACAGGACACACACAGGACACACACACACACACAGGACACACACACACACACACAGGACACACTGGGACACACACACACACACAGGACACACAGGACACACACAGGACACACTGGGACACACCGGGACACACACACACACACACACACAGGACACACAGGACACACACACACACACAGGACACACAGGACACACACAGGACACACACAGGACACACACAGGACACGGGACGCACACACAGGACACACACACACACACAGGACACACAGGACACACACAGGACACACACACACACACAGGACACACACACACACACAGGAAACACACACACACACAGGACACACACAGGACACACACAGGACACACACAGGACACACACACAGGACACACACAGGACACACAGGACACACAGGACACACACACTGGGACACACAGGACACACAGGACACACACACACACAGGCTGGGACACCTGGGACACACACAGGACACACAGGACACACACACACAGGACACACAGGACACACAGGACACACACACACAGGACACACAGGACACACACAGGACACACAGGTACCTGGGACACACACACAGGACACACAGGACACACACAGGTTTGGGACACACCCAGGACACACACAGGTTACACACACACACACACACACACACACACACACACACAGGACACACACAGGACACACAGGACACACAGGACACACACAGGACACACACACACACACACAGGACACACACACACACAGGACACACAGGACACACACACACACACAGGACACACAGGACACACACAGGACACACACACACACAGGACACACCAGGACACACACAGGACACACACACACACCTGGGACACACACAGGACACACACACACACACAGGACACACAGGACACACACACACACACAGGACACACAGGACACACACACACACACAGGACACACACAGGACACACACAGGACACACACACACACAGGACACACACAGGACACACACACACACAGGTTACACACACACAGGACACACACAGGACACAGGACACACACAGGACACACAGGACACACAGGACACACAGGACACACACACACAGGACACAGGACACACACAGGACACACAGGACACACAGGACACACACAGGACACACACAGGCCACACACAGGACACACACACACACAGGACACACACAGGACACACACACACACACAGGACACAGGACACACACAGGACACAGGACACACACAGGACACACAGGACACACACACACACACAGGACACACAGGACACACAGGACACACACAGGACACACACAGGACACACAGGACACACACAGGACACACAGGACACACACAGGACACACACTGGGACACACAGGACACACAGGACACACACACACACACACAGGACACACAGGACACACACAGGACACACAGGACACACACAGGACCTGGGACACACACAGGTTTTACACAGGACACACAGGACACACACACACACACACACAGGACACACACAGGACACACACAGGACACACACACACACAGGACACACAGGACACACACCCAGGACACACAGGACACACACCAGGACACACACACACACAGGACACACACAGGGACACACACACACACACAGGACACACAGGACACACACACAGGACACACACAGGACACACAGGACACACAGGACACACACAGGACACACAGGACACACACAGGACACACACACACACACAGGACACACACAGGACACACAGGACACTGGGACACACACAGGACACACAGGACACACAGGACACACACAGACACACAGGACACACACAGGACACACACACACACACAGGACACACAGGACACACACAGGACACACAGGACACACACAGGACACACACACACACACAGGACACACAGGACACACACAGGACACACACACACACAGGACACAGGACACACACAGGACACACAGGACCCCACACAGGACACACAGGACACACAGGACACACACAGGACACACACACACACAGGACACTGGGACACACAGGACACAGGACACACACACACACAGGACACACAGGACACACAGGACACACACACAGGACACACAGGACACACACACACACACACAGGACACACAGGACACACAGGACACAGGACATAGGACACACACACACACACAGGACACACAGGACACACAGGACACACACACACACACACAGGACACACAGGACACACACACACAGGACACACACACACACACAGGACACACACAGGACACTGGGCCACACAGGACACACACAGGACACACACAGGACACACAGGACACACACACACACACACAAGAGGACACACAGGACACACAGGACACACACACAGGACTGGGGACACACACACCAGGACACACACACACACACAGGACACAGGACACACAGGACACACACAGGACACACACAGGACACACACACACACACAGGACACACAGGACACACACACACACACACAGGACACACAGGACACACACACAGGACCTGGGTTACACACACACACAGGACACACAGGACACACACAGGACACACACACACAGGACACACCAGGACACACAGGACACACACACAGGACACACACACACACACAGGACACACAGGACACACACAGGACACACACAGGTTACACAGGACACACAGGACACACAGGACACACACACACTAGGACACACACACACACACACACACAGGACACAGGACACACACAGGACACACACACACACACACACAGGACACACAGGACACACACACACACACAGGACACACACTGGGACACACACAGGACACACACACACACACACACACAGGACACTGGGACACACACAGGACACACACAGGACACACACAGGACACACACACACACACACAGGACACACAGGACACACACAGGACACACACACACACACAGGACACACAGGACACACACACACACACAGGACACACACAGGACACACACACAGGACACACAGGACACACAAGGACACACACACACACACACACACAGGACACACAGGACACACACACACACAGGACACACACAGGACACACACACACACAGGACACACAGGACACCTTGGGACACACACACACACAGGACACACAGGACACACACACACACACAGGACACACAGGACACACAGGACACACACACAGGACACACAGGACACACACACACACACAAGGACACACAGGGACACAGGACACACACACACACACAGGACACACAGGACACACACACAGGACACTGGGACACACACACACACAGGACACACAGGACACACACACACACTGGGACACCTGGGACCACACACACACACACAGGACACTGGGACACACACAGGACACACACACACACACACACACACCCCCAGGACACAGGACACACACAGGACACACACACACACACAGGACACACACAGGACACACAAGACACACACACACACACAGGACACACACAGGACACACACAGGACACTGGGACACACACACACACACAGGACACACAGGACACACAGGACACCTGGACACACACACACACACACACACACACAGGACACATGGGATTACACAGGACACACACAGGACACACACACACACAGGACACACAAGGACACACACAGACACACAGGACACACACAGGACACAAGGACACACACAGGACACACACACACACAGGACACACACAGGACACACACACACACACAGGACACAGGACACACACAGGACACACACACACACACACACAGAGTTTTACAGGACACTACAGGACACACACAGGATTACACAGGACACACACACACACACACACACACACACACACACACAGGACACACAGGACACACAGGACACACACAGGACACACAGGACACACAAGGACACACACAGGACACTGGGGACACACTGGGACACACACAGGACACACACACACACAGCTTAGCTGTACTTGGGCCTCTGTGGATTAGGGGTTCACGGCTGTGGGTTTGGAATGCGGCCCTGTCTTTCAGTGGTTTTCGTCACCGTGTTTGGGGCTGCTCAAAGACGTCCCTTGAGGCTGATTTCGAACGCGCCAACATGGATGCTCCTGCCTTCAGTGCTGGCTACACAGTGAAGCTGAAGGGGAAGTGGTAATGTTATAAGTGAAGCTGAAGGGAGAGTGTGTGTTATAGAAGTGAATGAAGGAAATTGTGTGTTATAGAAATGAAAGCTGAAGGAGAGTGTGTGTTATAGAATCTAAGTTGTGTTTTGTTCACTTTAAAATTAATATTTACGCCGAGCGAGAAAGGCGATGAGCTAAAGGTCAAGCTGGCCAGGGCAGACAAATAACGTTAGCTCGGTAGAACAGCTACGTCACGACCGCCTGTCCTGATCACTACAACCAATCAGACAGCCATCTTTGTTGTTTTAACGTGATGCCTCAAGCGACGTTCAGTCGCCGTTTCAACATCAGGTGCGACCAATTAAGCGATGTAGGCGTAATTCAGCACAAATCTGTTTGAACAGGAGGGCGCACAGAAGGTAGCACCTGTCAACCAATCAGACACAAGCTCACCTGAAAAGCGTCTCACCTGGAAATCATCGAGAGATGATTCACAGCATGATCATTAACTGATGGATGTTTACCGCTCTGACCACAGGCAGACATGACCAGACGAGCAAACCAACACAACGTGTAACCAAACACTGACACACACACACACACACACACACACACAGGTAAGTGAACAAACTGGACTGATGATCAGTGTCTGGAAGCAGAAGCTTGGCAGCGGTGAATAGAAGCGATCTGTGTGTGTGATAATAATGTTGTGTGACAATAATGATTGTGTGTGTGTGCGTGTGTGTGTGCAATGTTTGAATAAAGATCTTCATGTTGTAGTGGTGGTTCAGGTCCAGGTGTATCACAGTGTGTCACAGGTGGCTTTCTGGCAACAGTGGATTTATCTGATTGGCTGATCACCTGTGAGAAGGCTATCAAAACATAATGATTAATAACAAATGAACAGATTACTGTGTGTGTGTGTGTGTGTGTGTGTGTTGTGTGTGTGTCTTTGTCCTCGCGTGCTCCTATACTTCAGAACTCTGTTCAAACAGGCCTCTGAAATACCACAATGAAGGGCACACACAGGTTCCTTATACATGCATGACACACACATACCATGTACACACACACACGCACACACACATATATATAAGTGTCACACACCCTCTCCCATTCAAAAGTATTTGGTTGCAGCTCAGCTCTGTGTATAAAGTGAGTTTATTATTGAATGACTTAAAGCAGCCTGTGCACCCAGCTCCTGGTTCTGGTTCTGGTTCTGGTTTCTTAGTTCTGTAGTTAGAGCTGGAATGGAATTCTAGTTCCAGTTGTGAGATTATTATTTGTGTCACCATCATGATGAGAAGAGTCACATACAGATTATTTAGATTCCAGTTTATGAGAGCGTGGCTCTGATGTGAAAGAGCTTCTTCCAACAGATTTGATGTAAATCTGAAGTTTGTGCAAAAACTCATCGTTCATGTTGAAGTCATTCAAAACACACATTTTAAGAAGTCAGTATTAGATGACCATGACGGCGTGCTTACGCGTGTTTTTATCTCTAACGAATCAGTTAGTTTTGATTAAGCGAAGCTTACGTATTGTTGAGATAACGAGATCTGTGTTATCACGATAAACCACCGAGATCAGGAGGCGTGGACAGCCTTCCCGGTAACCAGCTGAAATCTGATCTTGGTTAATGAACGGTTTGATAACGATGATCAGTGCAAACAGCCGCTCTCTCTAGTTACATCAGCTCAGTTAGGACCGGGCGGGCGGTTTCAACCTCTGACCTCCCTCCTTTCTGCATGACTCGTCCAATCACACCACCTCCCTGTCACGATGAGCTGCAAATCACGCCTCCACACTGCGAGTTAGTGGAGCTGACAGGAGGGAAATACCTGAGTTTACCAGGTGTGTCCATCAAACCTGCAGCGTTCACATTAAAACACATGAAGAGGATCGAGCTGGGTCTGAAGTTCTGCAGGTTTTGATCAGAAAGTGCTGAACAGGTGAAAATGTTGGACCTCAAAGCCTTTCAGTTCAGTTCAATCGACTAAGTTAGCTTCACTACATATCAGTGTTTCCCATCATCAAATGTCTTAAATCACCTACGACCTGTGACATTATTCCCTGCAGTGTCCAGAGCCATTCAGGCGGTTCAGTTAGCCATATGAGCTACTTTAGCATCACATCCATCATAAACTCTATACGTCTGAAGGCTGAAGCAGTCGGAGGACATCAGAGGAAGCAGAAAATACTGTGAATAAATTCTGACCCAGTTTGAATGAAGTTCTGAAGTTGTGCTTTTGTACAGTGATCAATGAGGCCCAGACAGAGATGACTGTAGCAGCCCTCACAGTCTCACAGACTGTTTTATGGGACCTCGTGTCTCTGCAGGGTTTGAAATGAGGCCAGAGATCAACTCGAGTTTTGTTCTACGACATAAAGACGTCACACTAAAGCTTCTGTGTCTTTAAAAAGAGAACTCAATCTACCGAGAACCACAGAGACATTAAACACACAACACTCTGTGACGTCCCTGCAGACTGTCTAAAACCTGGACCTTAGTCTCTGTAGCGTCCACTGCAGACTGTCCTCCATGTAGTGCCACTCTTCAGGAAAAACAAGTGGATAGTCTGGACTGACGAGCGATAATTAATTAATTATGTGTTCTTTGTTTTTGACATTCCTGAATGTTTGTTTTCAGAAGGTGTCATCTGCGTCTATCTCATTTCAGGTGACTGCATTAAAAATTCAGATTACAAAAAACTGGTGTCGACAGCTGACTCACTTCCTTTATTGTCTTTCATACATTGCAGTCATATACAGATAACACTCTGAGAAATCAAATTTTATTTTATTTGTATGGGGAGTCTGGAATACCAGAAAGCAGTTACAATGCTGGACTTTGTATCAGCATCTTCCTGACTTTTGTTCTGTTTGGTACTGGATGAATCTGAAGATATCAAACTCTGATCTGCTCTGAGGAAGCATTGAAGTAACCTTTACTTTTGGTACTTCTTTTACCCTCTTTTCTTGTCTTTCTGTGTCCTTGTTGATCCATCAAAAGTCAAGTCAGTAGGGCTGGTCTGAGCCTCTACAGATGTAAGAATGTGAGATCCAGAGACAATGGACCTGTAACTTCTTCCTGCATCTGTAGGTTCTTTTGGTGTCTCCAAACTCAAAGACACAGCATGCGAGTTCTGGTTCTGGCTTATGGATCAAGTCTCAAGTACCAGTTTATCTGGCTTCAAATCACAGTTTCTGTGTCTTCCTTTACTTCTGCAGCAGTTGGTTTTGCTGAGATCAGTTACGGTTGTTACAAAAATCTGTTTCTTGCTTTGCTTCTGGTTCTGCACAAAGAAATAATTTGCATGCAGAAGTCAATCAAAAGGGATGATGAAGGTCACATGGTTAC
>CM053994.1:460769-513269 GCA_028641955.1 Protonibea diacanthus
TTACTGTCATTTACCCACAAAATATTTCTGAATTAACCATAAACTTTATTTCTTTATTAGACCTTTCAATTGTTTAGTACTGCTCCTGCATGCAGTCAAAGAGAGTGAATGGTGGACACAGAAAAGCTTGCATGTGCAGTAATATTAGTACATAGTATGTATGTTGTGAATATAAGTAACTATTACCTTCAGACTGTTGTTGCTGTTGGGACCACTGAGCTTGTCTTTGTCTGTCTAAACTTTTCTCCCCCTCCCTGCTGCTGAGATCGACAGGCGCGCCATCTTACAAACACTGATTCTCTCCTTGATGCTTCCTGCTCCGCTGCGGTGCTCCCTGATTGGCAGCTGGCTGCTGCTAATGACCCTTCCCCGTGCTGTGGTCCTTCCTGACCCAGAGGGCTGCTGATCCTAATTCTGTAAGCTGCCACCTGTGCTAGACCAGCTCCCTGAGCTGCCAATGTGATTCCCACCAGATGTTAGACTGGTCAGCCACCCACTACTACTCATACCCAGCCTCCACTCCACCTGATCGTCACCTGTACTCCCCATGCTCTTGCGATGCATTGGCTGGGCTGTAAACAGGTTTTCCGATACTGTTGCCGGTGCTGGTGTACTTCCCAGAGTGCTAGCCCTTTGGCTCCCAGATGAGTTGCTGGGCCTGCCACCACTATAGGCTATTTAACACCACCACTACCTACACTGCTACCTAAGCCTGCTACCTGAGCTGAGCCTGCTACCACTACCTGCGGCTGGTCGTCCGGGACTTGGTAGACTGATCCTTTTGTACCATTGGCGCTGGCCGGCTGACCCTGTCTGCACTGCTGGCACCACTCATACGCCAGTACTCCCACATGAACTCTCCACTCCCCCTGCCTGCACTGCCAAGCCTCCCTGCTCTTTGATCCTGGTGGGCTTGTAGGTAGTTGTGGGGTTTCTTCCTTGTCTGCATTGGGTAAGCTACTGCTTCCAGCCCAGCTGCTCATACGTCCAGTACTCCCACCATAGACTCTCCACTCTCCACTACCTCTGCTGCCAAACTCCTTGTTCCCGATGTAGGCTTGTTTCCAGGTCAGTGCTGTTGGCAGGCTTTCTGTGCTTCCTGTGTTGGAGTAGCTACCACTGCCGAGTGATGCTGCTCCTCATTTCTGAGCTTGTTGCAGGGACCACAGATGTTAATGTGTTTTTCTTCACTCTCCTTGTCCTGGAGAAAGTGCTCTTCGCCCAAGACTGCCACTGTACACCAGCCAATCCACACTCCCTCTACTACTGAATCTCCTCTGTCTCGTTGATTTGTTGCAGGATTTGTAAGGCACTACTGAGGCCTTCCTCTTTCCCATTTCTGGGTAAGCTAGGCCTGCCATCCAGGCTGCGCTTACATCCCAGATAGCCCGCATAAATGCTGTCAGTGCATTCTGGCCTACCAGATGAAGCATTTACAATGCCAGACCTTGTATCTGCATCCTCTATGACATTGTTTTTCTCACCGTTGGATGTATCGGACAATGCAGAACTCTGATCTATTCTGGTTGATTCATTCATAAGAGTCAAGTCAGTAGAGGCCTTAGTCTGAGCCTCTACAGATGTAGAATGCTTGAGATCCAGGAGCAATAGACACTGTAACTTCTTCCTGCATCATGATGGGTTCTTTTAGTGTCTCAAACTCAAGACACAACCTGTACAGGTTCCTGGTTCTCAGCTTAGATGGAGTCCTCGGTGCAGTTTATCTGAGCTGAAATCCCACAGTTTCTGTGTCTTCCTTTACTTCTGCAGCAGTTGGTTTGCTGGGATCAGTTCACGGTTGTTACAAAATGTGTTTTCTTGCTTTACTTCTGTGGTTCTGCACAAAGGAGGAATAGTTTTGGTGATCTCTGTTTGAATGTTGTCCCTGTTTCATTAGCCGCAAACCAGCCTCTGTGGTATTTTGTTCAAGTAAAGATTTCTATTTGTTGTTTCCTGAACAGCAGCACTGCTGACAGATTGTGTGTCAGAAACCAACATGATGAGTCCCGGTGCTGTTTTTCTGTGGATGTTATCTTTGCTGTCTGGAATACCAGAAGAAGCAGTTACAATGCTGGACTTTGTATCCAGCATCTTCCCTGACTTTGTTCTGTTTGGTACTGGATGAATCTGAAGATATCAAACTCTGATCTGCTCTGAGAGACGTGGAAGTAACCTTTACTTTTGGTACTTCTTTTACCCTCTTTTCTTGTCTTTCTGTGTCCTTGCGCTTGATCCATCAGAGTCAAGTTAGTAGGAGGCTGAGTCTGAGCCTCTACAGATGTAAGAATGTGAGATCCAGAGACAATGGACACTGTAACTTCTTCCCCTGCATCCACAGCAGGTTCTGCTGGTGTCTCAAACTCAAAGACACAACCTGTGCGGGTTCCGCAGTTTCTCAGCTTGGATGGAGTCCTCAGTACGATTTATCTGAGCTGAAATCCGCAGTTTCTGTGTCTTCCTTTACTTCTGCAGCAGTTGGTTGCTGGGATCGATTCACGGTTGTTACAAAATCTGTTTCTTGCTTTATGGTTCTACACAAAATAGTTTGTTGATCTCTGTTTGAATATTAATTTTGCTGTCTGGAATACCAGAAAAGAAGCAGTTATGATGCTGGACTTTGTATCAGCATCTTCCCTGACTTTTGTTCTGTTTGGTACTGGATAGATCTGGAGATATCAAACTCTGAAGTCTGCTCTGAGAAACGTGAAGTAACCTTTACTTTTGGTGCTTCTTTTACCCTCTTTTCTTGTCTTTCTGTGTCCTTGTGATCCATCAGAGTCAAGTCAGTAGAGGCCTGGTCTGAGCCTGCAGATGTAAGAATGTAGAGATCAGAGACAATGGACACTGTAACTTCTTCCCCTGCATCCTTGGTTCTTTGGCAGGTGTCTCCAAACTCCAAAGACACAACCTGTGCAGGTTCACAGTTCTCAGCGGATGGAGTCCTCAGTGCAGTTTATCTGAGCTGAAATCACAGTTTCTGTGTCTTCCTTTACTTCTGCGGCAGTTGGTTTGCTGGGATCGATTCACGATTGTTACAAAATCTGTTTCTTGCTTTACTTCTGGTTCTGCACAAAGAGAATAGTTTTGTGGTGATCTCTGTTTGAATGTGAATTTTGCTGTCTGGAATACCAGAAGAAGCAGTTACAATGCTGGACTTTATCAGCATACTTCCTGACTTTGTTCTGTTTTGGTACTGGATGAATCACAGAGAATGTCAAACTCTGATCTGCTCTGAAGGAAGCGTGAAGTAACATTTACTTTTGGTGCATCTTTTACCCTCTTTTTCTTGTCTTTCTGTCCTTGTGATCCATCAAGTCCAAGTCCAGTAGAGGCCTGAGTCTGAGCCTCTACAGATGTAAAATGTGAGATCAGGGCAATGGACACTGTAACTTCTTCCCCTGCATCCACAACAGGTTCTGCTGGTGTCTCCAAACTCAAAAGACACAACCTGTGCGGGTTCTAGTTCTCAGCTTGGATGAGTCACTCAAAGTGCAGTTTATCTGAGCTGAAATCACAGTTTCTGTGTCTTCCTTTTACTTCTGCAGCAGTTGGTTTGCTGGGATCAGTTCTGGTTCATTACAAAATCTGTTTCTTGCTTTACTTCTGGTTCTGCACAAAGAATAGTTTTGGTGATCTCTGTTTGAATGTTAATTTTGCTGTCTGGAATACCAGAAGAAGCAGTTACAATGGACTTTGTATCCAGCATCTTCCTGACTTTGTTCTGTTTGGTACTGGATGAATCTGAAGATATCAAACTCTGATCTGCTCTGAGAAAGCGTGAAGTAACCTTTACTTTTGGTACTTTACCCTCTTTTCTTGTCTTTCTGTGTCCTTGTGATCCATCAGAGAGTCAAGTCAGTAGAGGCCTGAGTCTGAGCCTCTACAGATGTAAGAATGTGAGATCCAGAGACAATGGACACTGTAACTTCTTCCCCTGCATCCTTGATGGGTTCTGCTGGTGACTCCATACTCAAAGACACAGCCTGTGCAGGTTCTAGTTCTCAACTTGGATGGGTCCTCAGTGCAGTTTATCTGAGCTGAAATCACCAGTTCTGTGTCTTCCTTTACTTCTGCAGCAGTTGGTTTGCTGGGATCAATTCTGATTGTTACAAAATGTGTTTCTTGCTTTACTTCTGGTTCTGCAAAGGGTAGTTTTAGTGATCTCTGTTTGAATGTTGTCCTGTTTCATTAGCCTGCAAACCAGCCTCTGTGAGTATTTTTGTTCAAGTAAGATTTCTGTTGTTTTCCTGAACAGCACTGCTGACAGATTGTGTGTCAGAAACCAACATGAAGGTCGGTGCTGTTTTTCTGTGGATGTTATCTTTGCTGTCTGGAATGCCAGAAGAGCAGTTACAATGCTGGACTTTGTATCAGCATCTTCCTGACTTTGTTCTGTTGTTGGTACTGGATGAATCTGAAGATATCAAACTCTGATCTGCCTCTGAGAAACGTGAAGTAACCTTTACTTTTGAGTACGCTAGCACGCACCCTCTTTTCTTGTCTTTCTGTGTCCTTGTGATCCATCAGAGTCACCGTCAGTAGAGGCCTGAAGTCTGAGCCTCTGCAGATGTGAAATGTGAGATCCAGAGACAATGGACACTGTAACTTCTTCCCCCTGCATCCTTGATGGGTTCTTTGGTGTCTCCAAACTCAAAGACACAACTTGTACGGGTTCACCAGTTCTCAGCTTGGATGGAGTCCTCAGTGCAGTTTATCTGAGCTGAAATCCACAGTTTCTGTGTCCTTTACTTCTGCAGCAGTTGGTTTGCTGGGGATCAGTTACGATTTGTTACAAAATGTGTTTCTTGCTTTTACTTCTGGTTCTGCACAAGAATAGTTTTGGTGATCTCTGTTTGAATGTTAATTTTGCTGTCTGGAATGCAGAAGAAGCAGTTACAATGCTGGACTTTGTATCAGCATCTTCCCTGACTTTGTTCTGTTTGGTACTGGATGAATCTGAAGATCAAACTCTGATCTGCTCTGAGGAAGCATTAGAGTAACCTTTACTTTTGGTACTTCTTTTACCCTCTTTTCTTGTCTTTCTGTGTCCTTGTGATCCATCAGAGTCAAGTTAGTAGAGGCCTGAGTCTGAGCCTCTACAGATGTAAATGTGAATCAGAGACAATGTGGACACTGTAACTTCTTCCCCCTGCATCATGATGGGTTCTTTTGGTGTCTCTCCAAACTCAAAAGACACAACCTGTGCAGGTTCTAGTTCTCAGCTTGGATGGAGTCCTCAGTGCAGTTTATTTGAGCTGAAATCACAGTTTTCTGTGTCTTCAACTACTTCTGCAGCAGTTGGTTTGCTGGGATCCAGTTACAGTTGTTACAAAATGTGTTTCTTGCTTTACTTCTGGTTCTCTGCACAAAAAGAATAGTTTTGGTGATCTCTGTTTGAATGTTTGTCCCTGTTTAGATTAGCCTGCAAACCAGCCTCTGTGGTATTTTGTTCAAGTAAATTTCTGTTGTTTCCTGAACAACCAGCCTGCTGACAGATTGTGTGTCAGAAACCAACATGATGGAGTCCAGTGCTGTTTTTCTGTGGATGTTATCTTTGCTGTCTGGAATACCAGAAGAAGCAGTTACAATGCTGGACTGTATCACATCTTCCTGACTTTGTTCTGTTTGGTACTGGATGAATCTGAAGATATCAAACTCTGATCTGCTCTGAGGAAGCATTGAAGTAACCTTTGCTTTTGGTGCTTCTTTTACCCTCTTTTCTTGTCTTTCTGTGTCCTTGTGATCCATCAGAAGTCAAGTCAGTAGAGGCTGAGTCTGAAGGCCTCTACAGATGTAAGAATGTGAATCCAGGGATAATGGACACTGCTTCTTCATCACAACCCAGGTTCTGCTGGTGACTCCCAAACTCAAAAGACACAGCCTGTGCAGGTTCCTGGTTCTCAGCTTGGATGGAGTCCTCGAGTGCAGTTTATCTGAGCTGAAATCTACAGTTTCTGTGTCTTCCTTTACTTCTGCAGCAGTTGGTTTGCTGGGATCAGTTACGGTTGTTACAAAATGTGTTTCTTGCTTTACTTCTGGTTCTGCACAAAGAATAGTTTTGGTGATCTCTGTTTGAATGTTGTCCCTGTTTCATTAGCCTGCAAACCAGCCTCTGTGTATTTTGTTCAGAAGTAAAATTTCTGTTGTTCCTGAACAACCTTTTTGCTGACAGATTGTGTGTCAGAAACTATCGTGATGATTCTTGGTGCAGTATTTGTCTCTGCTTTAGAAGCTGTGACTGCTTCTTTGTCTAAAATTTGGATAATTTGAGTACAATCTATTGAAGAGTCTTCCACAGGGTGGCTCTGCCTGTTGATCGTGGCACTGACAGTCATGGATTCCCTCCCAGTCCTTTCGAAAAACTCCTGTTATCTGATTTTCAGACTTGAATGAGTCTGTCAGATTCGATGTGTTAATTGATGTCACTGTAGGTAGTTCTGTGGATGTTTGCTGTGGGCCCTGATTGACTGGACTGTGCTCATGTTTTCAATATGGCCTCGAGGGACAGTTTGAACCTTCATCATCCAAAGACTTCCTTCCTGGTTTTGTGCGACTTTGTTCTGATGCTGTTTCTACCGAAGTCAAAGGTGCAGAAAGAAGTGACATTTGCATGAAGACCTAAGACCCTGTGAAGAACAAGACAAGGACAAGAAGAATGGCAAGAACAGACCTGAAATTATTGTTGGGAGAGTGTAATGGTGCAAAAAGACATCATGTCGTAGGTTATGGATCTGGTAAGTTCTTAGCAATGTCATAGAATTTTCTAAACAGGTACAATGTTTGATGTAAGTGTTGGAAACCAGAGATGGATTTTTAGATTGTTAGAAATCGGTTGGTTTGCATGATCATCATCTCATACCCCAGCGAGCTCTGTCCCGATCCAGCAACCTCATGTAGACTTGTATCTCGGCCTCCAGTCTGGTCTTGACATCCAGCAGGACTCCAAAGTCTGCAGCCTGTGATATATAGCCTGTAGCACAGAGTCAGGTCTCTGCACAGACTCGTCAGCTGTCTGCTCCAGGAACCCCAACTCCTCGATAAGTAGTCATTCTGCTCAGACCAGAGGCCTCCAGCTCCATGTTCTACAGACAGACAGACACAATGCTAACTAGTCCCAAGTCATGGTGTCATGCTAACTGAGGCTAAGTACTTTTGTCGAGCAGCTTTATCTCTGAGCTTGCAGTTGTGTCAGCTCTTCCTCAGACACTCTGCTCTTCCCCTGGGTTCACCAACTCAGCATGGATGACCTCTGACTCTGGTGGAGGTCAAAGATCACCTCAAGGTAGACTCTCCATGGATACCTGCACACCTTACGCCCGATCAGATATTGTTTGGCATAAAATCCAAGTGAGATGACCTGTAGTCATATTTCAAAATAAGAGCGTGCTGTAGATGGTTGTCCACCTGGGTGTTGAACCAGCACTCGTTCCGGTTCTTGTCCATCAGCGTCTCATTTGTCTCTCTCAGGTTGTCCAGCTGCTGGATCAGGTTTGATGATGACAGGCTCCATCTCCACGGTGATGCCCCTGACATCTGTGTCAGGGCCCATATGTCCTGAACAGGTGAACAAGATCATGGCTGATAGATGCTGTTTGTTCCATTTCAGTCCAGGTGAGTGTTTGGTGTTTTACCTGTTGATGTTATCATCTCCACATCAGTTCTTGAGCTTGATCGTTGACACACTTTGGAGCTCCGGCAGTGTGTGGACGTGCAGCTCCTCGTCCAGCAGCCTCAGGTTGTTAATCTCCACCTCCAGATCACTACGACACTCGCGCTCTTTTTCATCTGTCCACAGAGCAGAGAATGATGGCATATGTTTAGATCTGCTGTTGCATGTGTGTGTCTGCTGTGTGTTGAGAAGGTGTGTGGGGTGTACCTGGTTGAGAGTGCGAGCAATGGTGAGCTCTCTGCGTTCAGCAATGCAGCTTCACACAAGGCCTGGGCAGAGACATTCACTGATCTGTAAATGCAAGAGAAGAGAGAGCTTGAGCTTTAGTAATTACAACAGCTGTGGTGCTTAGCCAGAGTGGTAGTGCGAGTGTTGAGTGTTAGTTGGTGTGGTGTCGTAGCAGGCAGAGGTGTGGACTCACTTTAAGACATGAAGGTCAGTCAGTGCAGAAGGTTTCAACAACTTGTTGACAGATTTTTGGACATGACTAAGGACGACTTGCAACCTGTTAGTCTTGACATGAAGATTCATTGGGACCAATCTTTAGGTAAGCAATAAGGATTGGTTGGTCCTAACTTGACTCTAGACTTATTCTTCACTCCAAAGGTGTGACTTGACTTTGTCTCCCTCGTGTGGCAGCAGCAGAAACACAAAAGAATATATTCATAATTGAAGTTAAATGTCACTTTATTCTCAGGTGTGTTGAACCACGGCGTCCTCTGAACCTTTTGATACTGTACAATGATAATAAACAATAATTACTCGTTACTAAAAACACCTGGATTTATTGTTACAGGGCAGTTAAGTTCAGATTTAATCTCAGTGACTGAAAATGTGAGTCAGATTAGTTTCAAGGCATGTCTGACCTTTAAACAGACCACGAAACAACCTGACAAAGTCCCGGCTGGCCTGACACCTGAGCATCCCCGGGCTGCCGGCCCCCCTCGATCTCTACATGCTCCTGGTTTTTTATCCTGGTTTCATCAGGACGGGAGGGTTTGACTGTGTGTCCTGTGCTTCTGTGCTTTATTGGCGTGCAGGCTGAAATATCGTGTGATGAAGGAAGTGTTCAGGTCATTACGTAAAGGTCCAGTGTGTAAGATTTATCTACGTCATGTCATGTTTACGAGCCTTTTACATCCACACACACTTTTCCTTTGTGTCGGAAGGACAGGCTGAGACGAGGGAGTTGCAACCAGTAACTACCCTGCACTGAATGCCACTGAATCGTTAAAGTTAATTGACCACATTTAGTGTTGATTGGATGTGTGTGTGCTGTGTTCGAGTGTTGTTCAGCCGACCTGGTCCTGCAGCAGCGACCGCGGGTCCTCAGATGTCCGTCCAGCACTCTCAGCTCTGGGACACTTCCTGTCAGCTCCATCTACGATCTCATACTCCAGCCTCTGATTGGCCTCCTCCAGATCTTGGACCTGCATCCACCAATCAGAAGAGACAAGACCGCGAGAATCAATTATCAAGGCGACCTCAGTTTGTTTTGTCTTTTAAACTTCTTCAATATTTTTATTTTAGTGTTCATCTACGTTTGCAAGTTCCTTCAGCAGCACTCACAAACATGAAATGTTGACTGTAATTATATTTATTTTGTTTTTAAGTTATTTAAACTCTAAAATGTTTTGTTAGGGGTCAGTTACATTTTGAGTTTAAATAAATAGGGCTCTATTTATGTGGAAAGTGTTGACAAAATAAATGTAATTAAAGTCAAGTTTTCATGTTTTTGGGTAAAATGTCCTTTAAAGGTTAGCTGGTCTGAAGTTTTACATTAAGACTCATAAAAACTGAAGTTTTATCTGCTTTGATCCAAACTCACAAAATAACACAAGCTAATGAAATGATCGAGGCAGCAGTGGACAGGTGAGGTCAAATGAAAATGTTTTTGTCAGTGAGAATACAAAGAAATATTCTGAACATAAATTGCACACTCACTGACTTAATACGTCTTTCTGTTGATCCTGCAGCTCACAGATCTGCTTCTGTGTCAGGATCTGTCTGCTTCTACAAACTGACCGAGCCGCCGTCGTCTCTGACAGTAACACACTGAAGCTGTCACTTTACAGTATGGATAGTATTGATTAAATATTGATAATTTAGTCTACAGAAATGCATCATGAGATCATCATATGTTTGTTTTCCCAGAAAATCAAAGTAAAGTACAAGTACCTTGAATTTTATGCAGGAAATTTTTAACTAAAATTAAGTACACATATATATATATATATACTATTTATATCTTTCATATTTTATATTTAATATTAGTAATATTGTTACCTTCTCATATCACACGAGACTTCAGCTCTCTGTATGTGTCTGAGCATTATTAGCAGTGCTGACAGTAAAGTTAATTGATATAAATATTAGATAGACAGAATCAGATCTGTGTTTCTGTAATTTGAACAAAGTCTACTTGATGGAAAAATAAATCTCTTTTTTAACAATTAATCATAAATAATTTAAATATCGGTCAGTGCATCAAATAAAAACAGCGAATGAATTCTATGAAAATAAGAAAGAAACTTTGCACATGAAGAAATCTGATATTTTATGTCGTCCTACTCTTAAAAACTCACTTATGAATGTCAGTTTAACCCTCTGTGCTCCGTCAGTGACCCAGTTAATGGTTTTGCAGTCGGGTGGTTGCTCCGGACCGCAGGGTTAAAACTCATCAGATGAGTTCATCGATGCTTCAGCATGCTTGATGTTCTGGTGTTTTTGTGCTGCGTGGATCCATCATCATCATCATCATCATCATCATCATCATCATCATCATCGTACCTACCTGCTGCGGGTACGAGGCCAGCCGGCTGTTCAGCTCCTGGTGGCCCTCTGTGGACGGACTGATGCTGAAGCTCCTGCTGCCACGCCCGGGCTTCAGCATCCTTCAGGAGGTGAGCTGTAATGAACAGAACCTCGAGTCCACGATAAACACGGTAACCCAGAGCCGCCTGGGTCGCTCTGCTCGCACGGAACCTGCAGTGACATCTCATCACTTTCACTCCTGTTTTACTTTGTTACATCGCGTCCGCAGTGACACTCGTCTGTCCTCCGCGTCCTTTCCTGCAAACATGACGATGTTCACGCAGATTATTCTGTGTGGATCGACAGCTCCATCTCTGAACCTCTCCCCTCAGCAACTGTCTAAACTCCCCGCTGTGATGTGAGCCCTCAGGTGTCTCAGAGGGAGGCTCTATTACAGGTGTGTCAGGACTTGATAGACTGAGCTTTGATCTGCATTAACCTTTACATGGTGATATTTTAAACAGGTTTTAGCAGGACGGCAGCAGCCCAACCCCTTCAGAGAACTTTAGTGGAAAGTTCAGAGAACATTAAGACAGTCAGGTTTTCACTTGTCCTGCAGATGTGCTGAAGTTCTGTATCCGGGCCAGTGACAACTGTTCAAATATTTGATGGTTTATGTGAAAATTCTCTCCAATAAATCAGCTTCAATAAAATGATTATCGGTTCAGGAGTAACAAGAGAACAAACTGATCAGGAGGAAAACCAAACTCCACCAGAGAGCTGATATTTAGACATCCTCCTGCTCTTTAATCCAACAATCAGTGTAAATCTTTATTATTATTTAAAAATCTAATTCTGGTGTTTCTGTGTAAGCTGCACTGATCCATCGGAGAAACAGTGACAAAGCAAAATGAATCATGTGAAGAAGAATCATGAACTCTGTGTTGAGAGCATTGAGCTTATGTAACATGTAATTAAAGTGCCCAACTATAGCTCGCTGACATTCATGCTTTCATATCCATTCATTCATATTTGATACTTTCATATTTGCATCCTGACTGTTGTGCAAGGCGTGTTCAGACTCATCACACACATGACCTTTCTGCAGAACATCTGAACAACATCTGAATCTAGTTTTAGCTTCACAAGACAGAATAAAAAATATAATAAACAGTTTAAACAGTGAAGAGACAGAGCAATAAAACATAAAAGTGGATCTTAAAAGCATCAACAGACTCTAATGAATGCATGAATTTAAAAATGTAAAGACAATAAATCATAAAACATTTGTGAAGATCTGTGAGATTCATGAAGGCTGAGATATCTGATAATCACCATTACACACGTCAATGCATGTTACCTAACTAAACTTCTTCCTGGAGTTCTGTTCTCTACTCATCCAGCAGGTTCTCGTGGATGTGGCTGCTGCTGTGGTCTGCTGCTGGCGTCCACTATATATAGCATCCACTGTCATTATTATACCATATCTCCCGGCCCAGCTTATAGTTTAGTTAATGATTCACTGCTGCTGTGCATCTGTGTCCCTCTATCTCTATCACAGGTTCCACTGCTACTGCAATCATTCTATCATTCATTGTAACTGTACAATATGTTTGTGTTGATTTGTTCTGTACACGTGACATCCATTTACGTCTGTCCGTCCTAGGAGAGGATCCCTCCTCTGTGGCCTTCTGAGGTTTCTTCCACCTTTTTCCCTGTTAAAGGGTTTTGGCCAGGCAAGTTTTCCTCACCTCGAACCGAGGGGTCTAAGGACAGAGGTGTCCTCCCTGTACAGATTATGGCCCCTCTGAGGACCATGTTTGTGACTTTGGACTATACAAATAAAGTTGGATTTTGGTTGTATTTGTAGTTCCGGCTGTGTCCAGCGGGGTCGCTATCCTGCGTCTCATCTGAACTCCCACACGAAGCAGAGACAGCAGCCCAATGAGAGAATATCGACCCAAACATGCATTAGCAGTATGCTAATCGTGTTAGTATATCCCGCTCATATGTTCGTTTAACGCGGTTTTTGCAGGTTTAAGCGTTTCAGCGGTAAATGTCCCCCGCGTGGTCCGGCCTGATGGAGAACCCCAGAGACCTGGTGAGTTGTGAGGCTCGTCCTGCCGGCGGGAAGCCTCGTTTCGCGCTGTTGGCTTTGTTAGAAGGCACTTCACAGCGACAGATGACAGAAAGTCAACGCCAATTCCCTTGAAATGTGGCACTTTAAAGTTTTCCCGCTCTCTGACATGAACATAAACATCACTGGGGCAGTATCTCACATGTATATTAAAGACATGGAGATAGACGCAATCGACTCGTAAACTGTTTATAATATTTAATAATCGGCTCCAATCACAGTTTTTGTAGAGGATCTGCCGTTGTTGTGTCATCCTGCCAAAGTGCACTGTACAATGCTGCGATATTAAGATGGACTCCATGTAAACAGAGGCAGACACGTCTCTGACTGACACTTTAATAATTTACCACTTTATTATCTTCTCCTCTTTAATTCGGCTCACATTTAATCCCTCCAAACAGCCTTTAATTCAGGCACATTTCACTTTCTTATATCATGGTGTTCCACTTCATCCGCAGTAGATCTGTAATAAATCATTTGTTTGAGTCATACCACTGTGCTGTTAGGTGTGTGTGCTATTGGGGTGTGTGTGCTGTGGGTGTGTGTCTGTTAGGTGTGTGTGCTGTTAGGTGTGTGTGCTGACGCCAGATACCCAACACACAGTCCTGCTTTATAAGATGTCACACATTAGCGTCTCCAATCAGAGGAACTTAAACTTGGCAGGTTTCTGCAGGGAGTTTGGTGTGTGTGTGTGTGTGTGTGTGTGTGTGCGCGTGCACCGCACCGCACCGCACCGCACTGCAGTGCGCTGCTGGCTGCGGGTCAGCTTCAAACTCACGCGTGAGGCAGCAGCTGTCGGGCTCAAGGGCGCGCGCGTGCGTGCATGCATGTGCGTCCGTTTTGCGATGCGTGTGCGATGTGCAAACAGATAAATATAACCAGTTCTGTCTCTGACCATCAGTTGAGTTCACAGCTGCATTGATCAGGTGACGACAAAGTTGAACTGTAGTAGATTATAAACAGGCGTCTGTGTTTGATCAGAGAGTGGAAGAGAAATATTCAGAGCAAAGCACCCGAACGGCACCACACACAAGTTACAGCCAGACCATTCAAAGCGCCGTGTGGAGTACAGCTCCACCTGACTGACGAACAGACAGGCAGGCGAACTGAACAAGAGCGGACGGACAGACAGGCAGGCAGACAGAGAGACAGACAGGCAGCGGGGCAGACAGACAGAGGGCAGACAGAGAGACAGGCAGACAGGCGGACAGACAGACGAACCAGATGCTATTGTTCTTTGGTATTGCACCACAGTCGTGTCAAAGTCTGGGCATACATACAACACCATAACATAACTCACGATGTTAGCGATGACTGAATGTTTTCTCTGTGGACTAGAAGTAAAGAAGTACTTTGCACATAGACATCTCGCCGTCCTCAGGTGGAGCGTCCATCAGGAAAGCGCCCGTGACTCGTTCGGGATGCTGGACGGTTTGGGCGAGATGAACGCTGCAGCACCGGAGTCCAGCGGAGGTGGAGCCTCCAGCCCAGAGGACGGTGACGAGGAGCTGGGAGGAGGAGGGAGGGGAGGAGGAGGAGAAGTGTGACACAACTCCCCTTCACTCCTCCTCCTCCTCCTCCCTGGCTGCTCATGAACCAACGGACAGGTGTACACCTGCACCACAGCGGAAGGCCGGCATGGGTCAGTCAGGCTACCTCGATAACCCGCCCGCTGAAAATAGTCCCCACACGGTAATCTCTGAAGTTTGTCTGTCTGTGTTTTCCTCAGCGACCTACCAGCCAGAGATGTATGCTTGGGATGAGTCGGCATCAGAGATGCTTTCTGCAAGAGTAAAATAAGCGCTTCTGCAGTGTGTCCTGCTCCAGGAGTTACTCCTCCAACTCCAAGAAGGCCAGCATCCTCGCCAGACTGCAGGTACAAACACACAACGCACTCATCTCAATGAGGGCCTTTGCCAGTTCAGATTTTCTCACCTTTGTTTGACATCTTGGTTGTTATGAGGTGGTGTAGTCTACTCTGCAGAGATTTGCTGAAGTCGGTTCTGTTGTGAAAAAGAGTCAGAATTTTAAGAAAAAACTTTTTGTTGCCCACTTTTAGCAGCTACACTTTTAGCAGCTTGTCTGTCTTGAAGGTGAAGTCTAACTACGTCTCGCTCTCTGTAAGGGAAGCCGCCCGCGAGAAGAGGCCAAAGTTCTGCAAACAACCGCTGATGACCAAACTAGCTGCCCCTACGCTCAGCACCAGAAGCCAACCAGCATGGTGGAGTCAAGAAGAGCGGTGAGACCTCAAGAAAGAGTTAAAACAACAACCTTCGTGAGCTTACATTAGCTAATAACAGCTGATTTACTTCACTGTCGTTGGTCAGTCTGTGTTTTGCTGCAGTGACCGTGGAGAGTGTTTGACGATGCGTTACCTTGGAAGCGGGGATGTGATGGGAGCACCAGTCAGCTGCTTCAAGCATGTGAGTTCATCTGTTCATGGATGTTTTTGTCACATTCAGTTCAGTGAAACTATTTATTCCTTTTCAAAATAGATAACTGTCAAATTTTGAGAAAAAAAATCAAGAAAAGTCAAAATTTTAGAAAAAAGTCATTTTTGAGAAAAAGTCAAATTTTAGAGAAAAGTTCAAATTCAAATTTCAAATTTTTGAGAAAAAGGTAAATTTTGAAAAAAGCCCAATACTGATTTTTTTGAGTCTTCTGACTTATTTTCTGGCTCAATTCTGACTTTAAAACTCGAATTCTGACCTTTTCACAAAATTTTCTGTTTTTCTTCCTGAAAATTCTATTTTTCATCAAATTCAGTGTTTTCTGAAAAATCTGACTTTTTGGAGAAAAATTGCGGAATCTTAATGAAAATTGAATTTTGAGAAAATTGCAGCTTTGTAACAAATCTGACTTTTTCTGAGAATTCAAAGCTCAGAATTAGAACTTTTTCTGAGAATCTCTTCTAACCTTTTCACAGAATTCTGATGTTTCCTCTTTTTTTGGGGGGCCGGAAAATTGCGATAATTTTTCACGAAAAATATGCCTTTTTTTTCCAGAAAATTTACTTTTTCACAAAGAATTCTGACCTTTTTCTGGTGACTTATTTTTCTGGTTGTCACCTTTCCAAAATTCTGACTTCAAAAATCATAATTCTGAACTTTCCCTAGAAAAAAACATTTTTGGACCATTTTTTCATTTTCTTCATTCTTTCGAGAAAATTCTGACTTCTTGTTTTTTTTTTTTTACAAAGAATTCTGACTTATTTTCTTAGAATTCTGACTAAGTTTTCTATTTTTGTGGGGTTTTGTTTAGAATTTTTTTTTTTTCCCTGAAAATTCTTTTTTTTTTGGAAAATTGCAAATTTTTTTTTACAAAAAAACGGAAAAAATTTTTGGTAAATTGCGTTTTCTTTCTCTTTTTTTTTTGAATCTGATATTTTGGAAAATTGTGACTTTTATTTTATAAAGAATTCTGACCTTTGTGACTTATTTTCTGAGAATTCTGACTTCACTTTTCCTAAAAAAAAAATAATTTTTTTTTGGAAAATTGCAACTTTTTCTACGAAAAAACACTTTTTCAGAGAATTCTGAAGTTTTTCTGAGAATTTTTCCATTTTTTTTTAAAATTGCGACTTTTTCTATCAAAAATCTGACTTTTTTTCAGAAAATTGGAACTTTTTTAATGAAATTTGCAACTTTTTGTTTGTTTTTTTTTTTACAAAGAATTCTGACCTTTTTCTGAGAATTCTGACTAAGTTTTCTGTTTTTTGGGGTTATTTTTCAGAAAATAGCTTTTTTTCCCCCCGAAAATTATAATTTTTTTTTTTTGAAAATTGCGTAAAAAAATAAAATAAGTCACGATTCTCAGAAAAAGGTCAAAATTCTTTGTAAAAAAAGTCGCAAATTTCGTTAAGAGTTGCATTTTTCTGAAAGAAGACGGATTTTTCGTAAAAAACATTGTAATTCTCTGAAAAATGAGAATTTTCAGGAATTTTCAGGAAGAAAAAAAAAGAGATTTTTCATAGAAAACGTCACAATTTTCCAAAAGGAAAAAACCCAGACAAATCCAGAATTCCAACTTATTTTCTGAGAATTTTGACTTTAAAACTTTTTCTGAGAATTTTTCTCCTTTTTTGTGACTTTTTCTACAAAAAAATCTGACTTTTTTCAGAAAATTGTGACTTTTTAAATGAATTTTTTTTTTTTTTTAAGTCACGATTCTCAGAAAAAGGTCAAAATTCTTTGTAAAAAAAAGTTGTAAATTTTGTTAAGAGTTGCAATTTTCTGAAAAAAGTCAGATTTTTCGTAAAAAACATTGTAATTTTCTAAAAAAAAAAAGAGAATTTTCAGGAAGAAAAAAAAATCAGATTTTTCATAGGAAACGTCGCAATTTTCCGAAAGAAAAAACCCCAGACAAATCCAGATTTCCAACTTATTTTCTGAGAATTCTGACTTCAAAAGTCAGAATTTTGAACTTTTTCTGAGAATTTTTCTCCTTTTTTTTGCGACTTTTTCTACAAAAAATCTGACTTTTTTCAGAAAATTGCGACTTTTTAAATGAAATTTACAACTTTTCTTTTTTTTTTTTTACAAATAATTCTGACTTACTTTCTGAGAATTGTGACTAGGTTTTCTGTTTTTTGGGGTTTTTTTTTCAGAAAATAGTTTTTTCCCTGAAAATTCTAATTTTTCTCGGAAAATTGTCTTTTTTTTTTTTTAAAAGTCATGATTCTCAGAAAAAGGTCAAAATTCTTTGTAAAAAAAAAGTTGCAAATTTTGTTAAGAGTTGCAATTTTCTGAAAAAAGTCAGATTTTTTATAAAAAACATTGTAATTTTCCGAAAGAAAAACCCCCAGACAAATCCAGAATTCCAACTTATTTTCTGAGAATTTGGAGAATTCTGAACTTTTTCTGAGAATTTTTCATTTTTTTTTTTTGAAAATTGCGACTTTTTTAATAAAATTTGCAACTTTTTTTTTTTTTTTTTTTTTTTAACAGTTATTTAACAGAGTTATTTTCTGAGAATTCTGACTAGGTTTTCTGTTTTTGGGTTGTTTTTCAGAAAATAATTTTTCCCTGAAAATTCTCATTTTTTTGGGAAAATTGCGTCTCTTATTTTTTTTTTAAATAAAATACGTCAAGATTCTCAGAAAAAGGTCTAAATTATTTGTAAATAAAAGTCGTAAATTTTGTTAAGAGTTGCAATTTTCCGAAAAAATTCTGATTTTTCGTAAAAAACATTGTACTTTTCTAAAAAAAAACTGAGAATTTTCAGGAAGAAAAAAATCAGATTTTTGTAGAAAACGTCTCAATTTTCCGAAAGAAAAACCCCCAGACAAATCCAGAATTCCAACTTATTTTCTGAGAATTTGGAGAATTCTGAACTTTTTCTGAGAATTTTTCTTTTTTTTTTTTTTTTTTGAAAATTGCGACTTTTTTAAATAAAATTTGCAACTTTTTTTTTTTTTTTAACAAAGAATTCTGAGTTATTTTCTGAGAATTCTGACTAGGTTTTCTGTTTTTGGGTTGTTTTTCAGAAAATAATTTTTCCCTGAAAGTTCTCATTTTTTTTGGAAAATTGCATCTATTATTTTTTTTAAAATAAAATACGTCAAGATTCTCAGAAAAAGGTCTAAATTATTTGTAAATAAAAGTTGTAAATTTTGTTAAGAGTTGCAATTTTCCGAAAAGAGTCTGATTTTTCGTTAAAAAAACATTGTACTTTTCTAAAAAAAAATTGAGAATTTTCAGGAAGAAAAAAATCTGATTTTTGTAGAAAACATCCAAGTTCTCATTTTTTCAGAAAATTGCAATGTTTTTTTTTTAAAATGACGTTTGGAAAATTGCAACTTTTTTTTTTTTTTTTACGAAGAATTCTGATCTTTTCTAGGAATTCTCAGAAAGTTGCAAAATCAAATTTACAAAAACTCTCAAAAAAAGGTCAGAATTCAGACATTTTTCTGAGTTTTCTGTTTGTTCTGAAAGTTCTCTTTTTTTCAGAAAATTGCGATTTTTTTTTAATGACTTGGAAAATTGCGACTTTTTTTTTTACAAAGAATTCTGACCTTTTCTTGGAATTCTCAGAAAAAGTTGCAAAAAAATTCTTAGAAAAAGGTCAGACTTTTCCTGAAAAATACATTTTCTTCATTTTTTTTCAGAGAATTTTTCTGTTCTTTTTTTTTTTTTTTTTTTTTTTTACAAAGAATTCTGTCTTATTTTCTTAGAATTCTGACTAGGTTTTCTGCTTTTGGGGGGTTTTGTTTAGAAAATAGTTTTTTTCCCCTGAAAATTCTTTTTTTTTTTTTTTTTTTTTGGAAAATTGTGTTTTCTTTTTTTTTTTAAACAAAAAATCAGATTTTTTTGGAAAATTGTGACTTTTTCTTTTTAATAAAGAATTCTGACCTTTGTGACTTATTTCCTGAGAATTGTTACCTTTTTTCTGAGAATTCTGACTTTATAAATCCTTTTTTTGCGACCTTTTTCTACAAAAAAATCTGACTTTTTTTCAGAAAATTGCGACTTTTTAATGAAATTTGCAACTTTTTTTAACAAAGAATTCTGACTTATTTTCTGAGAATTCTGACTAGGTTTTCTGTTTTTGGGTTTTTTTTTTTTCAAAAAACAGTTCTCATTTTTCTTGGAAAATTGCGTCTTTTTTTTTTTTTTTTAAAGTCACAATTCTCAGAAAAAGGCCAAAATTCTTTGTAAAAAAAGTCGTAAATTTCGTTAAGAGTTGCATTTTTCTGAAAGAAGACGGATTTTTCGTAAAAACCATTGTAATTTTCTAAAAAAAGAGAATTTTCAGGAAGAAAAAAAATCATATTTTTCATAGAAAACGTTGCAATTTTCTGAAAGAAAAAACCCCAGACAAATCCAGAATTCCAACTTATTTTCTGAGAATTCTGATTTTAAAACTCTGAATTCTGAACTTTTTCTGAGAATTTTTCTTTATTTATTTTTTTTTGAAAATTGCGACTTTTTCTACAAAAAACAACCTGACTTTTTTCGGAAAATTGCAACTTTTTTAATGAAATTTGCAACTTTTTTTTAAACAAAGAATTCTGAGTTATTTTCTGAGAATTCTGACTAAGTTTTCTGTTTTTTGGGTTGTTTTTCAGAAAATAGTTTTTTCCCTGAAAATTCTCATTTTTTTTTGGAAAATTGTGTCTATTTTTTTTCTAATAAAATATGTCAAGATTCTCAGAAAAAGGTCTGATTTTTGTAGAAAATGTCGCAATTTTCTGAGAATTCTGTCTATAAAACTCAGAATTTTGACATTTTTCTGAGTTTTCTGTTTGTTCTGAAAGTTCTCATTTTTTCAGAAAATTGCGAGAAGAATTCTGATCTTTTCTGGGAATTCTCAGAAAAAGTTGCAAAATCAAATTTACAAAAATTCTCACAAAAAGGTCAGAGTTCAGAGAATTTTTGTAAAAAAAAAAAAAAGTTGCAAATTTTCCGAAAAAAAAACTAAAAAAAAAAAACATTGTAATTTTCTTAAAAAATGAGAATTTTTTGTTTTTTGTTGCATTTTTTGTAGAAAACGTCGCAATTTTCTGTCTTTAAAACTCAGAATACAGACATTTTTCTGAGAAGTTTTCTGTTGTTGGTTCTGAAAGTTCTCTTTTTTTTTCAGAAAATTGCGATTTTTTTTTTTTTAAATGACTTGGAAAATTGCAACTTTTTTTACGAAGAATTCTGACCTTGTCTTGGAATTCTCAGAAAAAGTCGCAAATTTTCGAAAATCAACTCTTAACGAAATTTGCAACTTTTTTTTTTTTTTACAAAGAATTCTGACCTTTTTCTGTGAATCCTGACTTATTTTATTTAAAAAAAAAAAAAAAAAAAAAACCCCCACAATTTTCTGAAAAAGAATTTTCGAGGGAAAACACAATTTTCTGAAAAAAAAAAAAACAAAACATCCAAAAAACGGAAAACTTAGTCAGGATTCTCAGAAAATAAGTCAGGATTCTTAGAAAAAGGTCAGAATTCTTTGACAGTTTTTTTTGCAAATTTTTTTTTTTTGTAGAAAAAGTTGCAAAAAAAGTTTTCAAAAAAAGTAAAATTCTCAGAAAAACAGAATTGAGTTTTAAAGTCAGAATTCTCAGAAAAAAGGTGACAATTCTCAGAAAATAAGTCACATTTCTCAGAAAAAGCTCAGAATTCTTTGTAAATTTTTTTTACAAAAAGTCAGATTTTTTGTTTAAAAAAAGAAAATAAAATTTTCCGAAAAAATGACAATTTTCATAAAAAGGTCACAATATTATAAAGAAATTGCAATTTTCCAGACCCTGAATTCTGAAGTTTTTTTTTTTGAAAATTGCGAAAAAGAATTCTAAGTTCCCCGTTTTTTGCGTTTTACTTTCAGAAAATTGTTTTTTTTCCCCCGAAAATTCTACAAAATTTTTTCGTTTTTTTTTAATGATAAAATCTGACTTTTCAGAAAATTGGCTTTTTTCTCCTTTTTGTTTTTGGAAATGTGCTTTTTTTAAAATGAAAAATATGACTTTTTCGGAAAATTGTGACTTTTTTTTAACAAAGAATTCTGACCTTTTCCTGAGAACTGTGACTTATTTTCTGAGAATTGTCACCTTTTCTGAGAATTCTGACTTTAAAAATCAGATTTTTTCCTTTTTCCTTTTCATTATATTGCGACTTTTTTTTCGCAAAATTCTGAGTTTTAATGAAATTTACGACTTTTTATTATTTATTTTTTTTTACAAAGAATTCTTATTTTCTGAAAATTGAGTTTCCCATTTGTTCTTTTTGGTTTTTTTTCCAAAAAGATTTTCCCCCAAAAATTCTTTTTTTTGTTTTTTTTTTGGGAAAATTGCGGGGTGTTTTTAAACAAAAAATCTGACTTTTTCCTGTTTTTTTTTTTTTTTTTTTTTGGAAAATTGACTTTTTTTTAATGAAAATTCTTTTTTTCAGACAAAGAATTGTGGCCTTCTGAGAATTCTGACTGACTAACTGATTCTGAGTTTCGGAAAATTGTGATTTCTTTTTTTTTCTGAGAATTCTCAGGTCAGAATTCTTCATAAAAAAAGTTGCAGTTTTCTGAAAAAAAAAAATCTGACTTTTCATAGAAAACATGGCAATTTCCAAAAGAAAAAAAAAGGAAAAATTCATAATTCTCAGAAAATAAGTCACAATGCTCAGAATTCTTTGTAAAAAGAAAGTTGCAATTTTCCGAAAAAGTAAGATTTTTTTGGTTAAAAAATTCACAACTTTCTGAAAAAAAGAATTTTCAGGAAAGAAAAATGGAAAAATTCTCAGAAAATAAGTCTGGATTCTCAGAAAAAGAATTTTAAGAAAAAAGATTTTTCATAGAAAGTCGCAATTTTCTGAAAAAAAAGAACTTTATATTATTTTAATAAAAATTTAATCTTAATCTAAAAAAAGTAATCTTTTTCAAAAGTAATCTATTACTTTAGAAAGTAATAGATTGCCTGCCTGAGTGTGTCATGTGAATCAGAAACAGAACCAGAACCAGAATCAGGTTTATTGCCAAGTAGATTTTCACACAGAAGGACTTTGTTTTGGTAAACTTGGTGCATAACAAACATTACATTTTTAATACTTCATGTTCTTTATCTTCCTTATATTTTTACACAAACAATATAAATATATATACACAATATGATCATCATCGTCTTCGCCACCGTCATCACTGCTGTCGTCCTCATCGTCGTTGTCATCATTGTCGTCATATTTTATATTATGGTCACTTACCTTGCAATATTTATATCATGCCACTTTTATCTTCAGTACTTGTTTTGCACGCTGGTTGGATGTTTTTTGTTTATTGTGTAGGTTATCTGCTCTTTGTGTTTTGCCTGTAATAAGTGAATTTCCCCGTTGTGGGATAAATAAAGTATAATCTAATCTCTAATCGTCATCATTATGTCGTCGTCTGCATCACCACCGTCATCATCGTCATCATTAAACATCAAAATCATCCTGATATATTCAGAATATTTACGGTGCTTCAGCTGATTCATCAACAAAACAAACTGTCCTCTACGGTGATTGTCCCTCGAGTATATGCTCCACCACCAAAAGAACAGTACAGCTGTGCAGGAATTGTAAGCACCAGGTAATGTGCAAACGTTGACTGTGCAGAATATCTGAAATGTGCAGTTCTTTAACAAAACAAGAAGTCCAGAGATGCTAAATAAAGGCTGAGCGTTAATGTAACACATCAATGTCAATGTGACATACAGAGGCTCACAGAGTGTGTCCTCTGCTGTGCTTTCTTAATGAGGGAGCTGATGTTCAGGTCCGACTGGAGCTCCTGGAGATGAAGCTGCACAGCAAAGAAAGACTCCACAGTCTCAGTGTGGGAGTTGCAGGGGGTGGTGGAGGCAGGCGAGGCCACAACCATCTCTGATACATTGTTATCATTTATTGACGTTGTGTATTTGTTCTTGTTCAGGTCCCGATGGGGAAGTCATGGGGCGACATCAGCGAAGGTGTCCGGGTGGAAGTCCCGAACACTGACAGCGGCCTGCCCATGAAGGTTTACTGGATTGCTGGGATCATCAAACTGGCCGGTACACACCAGATATTACTGTGCTGCAGATCTATATGATGATGATGATGACGACGATGACGATGACGATGATGATGTCGTCTCTTTGCAGGATTTAAGGCCTTGCTGCGGTACGAGGGCTTCGACACTGACTCCACCAGAGATTTCTGGTTAAACCTGTGTGTGCCGGACATCCACCCTGTCGGCTGGTGTGCTGCTGGAGGAAAACCCCTGGTCCCCCCTCAGAGTGAGAGAGTGAGACAGAGAGAGAGACAGAGAGAGAGAGTGAGAGAGAGAGAGACACAGAGAGAGAGTGAGAGACACAGAGTGAGAGTGAGAGAGTGAGACAGAGAGAGAGAGAGAGAGACACAGAGTGAGAGAGAGAGAGAGAGAGACAGACAGACAGACAGAGAGAGAGAGAGAGACACAGAGAGAGAGAGAGAGAGACAGACAGAGAGAGAGTGAGAGACACAGAGTGAGAGAGAGAGACAGACAGACAGAGAGAGAGAGAGTGAGAGACACAGAGTGAGAGAGAGAGACAGACAGACAGAGAGAGAGTGAGAGACACAGAGTGAGAGAGAGAGAGAGACAGACAGAGAGAGAGTGAGAGACACAGAGTGAGAGAGAGTGAGAGAGAGAGAGAGAGAGAGACAGACAGAGAGAGAGTGAGAGACACAGAGTGAGAGAGTGAGACAGAGAGAGAGTGAGAGACACAGAGTGCGAGAGAGTGAGAGAGAGACAGACAGACAGAGAGAGAGTGAGAGACGCAGAGTGAGAGAGAGAGAGAGAGAGACAGACAGAGAGAGAGTGAGACAGACACAGAGTGAGAGAGAGTGAGAGACACAGAGTGAGAGAGAGAGAGAGACAGACAGACAGAGAGAGAGTGAGAGACATAGAGTGAGAGAGAGTGAGAGAGAGAGAGACAGACAGAGAGAGAGAGTGAGACAGAGAGAGAGTGAGAGAGAGAGAGAGACAGACAGAGAGTGAGAGACACAGAGTGAGAGAGAGTGAGAGAGAGAGACAGACAGACAGAGAGAGAGAGAGAGAGAGACAGAGTGAGAGAGAGAGAGAGAGAGAGACAGACAGACAGAGAGAGAGTGAGAGACAGAGTGAGAGAGAGTGAGAGAGAGAGAGACAGACAGAGAGAGAGAGTGAGACAGAGAGAGAGAGAGAGAGAGAGAGACAGACAGACAGACAGACAGACAGAGAGTGAGAGACACAGAGTGAGAGAGAGTGAGAGAGAGAGAGAGAGAGAGAGAGAGACAGACAGACAGAGAGAGAGTGAGAGAGAGAGAGACAGAGAGAGAGTGAGAGACACAGAGTGAGAGAGAGTGAGACAGACACAGAGAGAGAGACAGAGAGAGAGAGAGAGGTCACAACATACAGAAGTTAATGGTTGTATAAATTGTGTGTGTTTGCAGCCATCCTGCACAGATTCACTAACTGGAAAACATTCCTGATCAAAAGACTGACGGGATCCAAAACACTGCCGCCAGACTTCTCCTCTAAGGTCTCTCTCACACACACACGCACACACACATCCTTGAATGTGAACCACTTTATCCAAACCATTTATTTCATGGGGGACAGTATCAGGCGGGGTCATGTTCTCGTGTCCTCGTGTCCTCATGTCCTCATGTCTCACGTCCTCGTCTCAGGTGCAGGACAGCATGCAGGTTCCCTTTAAGAAGCAGATGAGGGTGGAGGTGGTGGATAAGACTCACCTGTGTCGCACTCGGGTCGCGCTGGTTGAACAGGTGAGACTCACACAGCCAGCTTCAAAGATCATCACTTTGTATTGGTATTTATGTGTGTGTGTGTGTGTGTGTGTGTGTGCATGCGTTGTTGCAGGTTATCGGCGGTCGCCTCCGTCTGGTGTACGAGGAGTGTGAAGATGGGTCGGACGACTTCTGGTGTCACATGTACAGTCCTCTGATCCACAGCATCGGCTGGTCCCGATCCATCGGACACCGCTTCAAGCGATCCGGTGGGTTCAGAGTTTAACGAGCTCCAACAGATCGTCATTTGAGGAACTTTGACTCGTTGTGTTGAGTTGTTGCTTGAAGCTGACGTAGCAGCAGGTTTGATGAGTAGACAGTCAATGTGGTGATGAAGCTGTTTGTGTTTCCAGACGTGTCGAAGAAGCTCAGCGGTCAGATGGACGCTCCCGGACAACTGTTTGCAAAGGTCTGTCTGTCTGTCTGTCTGTCTGTCTGTCTGTCTGTCTGTCTGTCTGTCTGTCTGTCTGTCTGTCTGGACTGTTTGTTCCATGTTGTTTCCACAGGAGGGTGATATAACACCACCCAGAAAACACGTGCACTTCCTGTCTGTCTGCCTGTATTCTCAGTGTGTGTCTGTGAAACACACCGTGACCTTTGACAGATCTCAGATCAGTGTGTGTGTGTGTGTACCTGTGCAGGTGAAGGAAGTGGATCAGAGCGGTTCCTGGTTTGAAGACGGGATGAAGCTCGAAGCCATCGACCCTCTGAACCTGTCAGCCATCTGTGTGGCCACCGTCAGGAAGGTGAGGACCAGAACCTGAAACAGGTCCAGAAACAGTCCATAAACAAGCTGAAGACCAGAACCTGAACCAGGTCCAGACTAAGTCCAGTTCTGGTCTCTGTTCCAGGTCCTGGCAGACGGGTATCTGATGATCGGTATTGACGGTTCTGAGGCGGCTGACGGTTCAGACTGGTTCTGTTATCACTCCACCTCTCCCTCCATCTTCCCTTCGGGGTTCTGTGAGATCAACAACATCGAGCTAACGCCGCCCAGAGGTACGTCGTCATCATCATCACCGTCATCACTGTCATCGCCGTCATTATCATTGTCGCCGTCATCATTGTCGTCGTCATCATCATCATTGTCATCGTCGTCCTTGTCGCTGTCGTCATCATTGTCGTCGTCGTCGTCACTGTCGTCATCATTGTCGTCGTCGTCATCATTGTTGTCGTCACTGTCGTCATCATTGTTGTCGTCGTCATCATTGTCGTCGTCGTCATTGTCGCCGTCATCATTGTCGTCATCATTGTCGTCGTCACTGTCGTCATCATTGTCGTCGTCACTGCCGTCATCATTGTCGTTGTCGTCATCTTTGTCGTCGTCACCGCCGTCATCATTGTCATCGTCGTCATCATTGTCGTTGTCATCATTGTCGTCATCACTGTCGTCGTCGTCATCATTGTCGTCGTCACTGCCGTCATCGTCATCATCATTGTCATCGTCATCATCATTGTCGTCGTCACTGTCGTCGTCGTCATTGTCGCTGTCGTCATCATTGTCACTGTCGTCATCATTGTCGCTGCCGTCATCGTCGTCGTCGTCGTCATTGTCGTTGTCACTGTCGTCATCATTGTCATCATCATCATTGTTGTCATCATCATCGTCATTGTCGTCGTCGTCCTTGTCGCTGTCGTCATCATTGTCGTCGTCGTCATCATTGTCGTCGTCGTCATCGTCGTCGTCATCATCGTCGTCGTCGTCATCATTGTTGTTGTCACTGTCGTCATCGTTGTCGTCGTCGTCATTGTCGTCGTCACTGTCGTCATCATTGTCGTCGTCGTCGTCATCATTGTCGCCGTCACTGTCGTCGTCGTCATTGTCGTCGTCGTCATTGTCGCTGTCGTCATCATTGTCGTCGTCGTCGTCATCACTGTCGTCATCATCGTCGACGTCACTGCCGTCATCATTGTCGTTGTCGTCATCATTGTCGTCGTCACTGCCGTCATCATTGTCATCATTGTCATCGTCGTCGTCACTGCCGTCATCATTGTCGTCGTCGTCATCATTGTCGTCGTCATCATTGTCGTCGTCATCATCATTGTCGTCATCATCATTGTCGTCATCATCATTGTCGTCGTCATCGTCGTCGTCACTGTCGTCATCATTGTCGTCGTCGTCATCATTGTCGTCGTCACTGTCGTCATTGTCGTCGTCATCATTGTCGCTGTCGTCATCATTGTCATCGTTGTCGTCATCATTGTCGTCATCGTCCTTGTCGCTGTCGTCATCATTGTCGTCGTCACCATCATCATCATTGTCGTCGTCATCATTGTCGTCGTCACTGCCGTCATCATTGTGGTCGTCGTCATCGCCGTTATCATTGTTGTCGTCGTCATCATTGTCGTCATCGTCACTGCCGTCATCAGTGTCATCGTTGTCATCATTGTCGTCGTCGTCCTTGTCGCTGTCGTCATCATTGTCGTCGTCATCATCATTGTCGTTGTCACTGTCGTCATTGTCGTCGTCACTGTCGTCATCGTTGTCGTTGTCACTGTCGTCATCATTGTCGTCATCATTGTCGTTGTCGTCGTCATCATCATTGTCGTCGTCGTCGCTGTCGTCATCATTGTCACCGTCGTCATCATTGTCGTCATTGTCGTCATTGTCATCATTGTCGTCGTCATCATCATTGTCGTCGTCACTGCCGTCATTGTTGTCGTCGCTGTCGTCATCATTGTCACCGTCGTCATCATTGTCGTCATTGTCATCATTGTCGTCGTCATCATCATTGTCGTCGTCGTCATCATTGTCATCATCACTGTCGTCATCATTGTCGTCGTCGTCGTCATTGTCGCTGTCGTCGTCATTGTCGCTGTTGTCATTGTTGTTGTCGTTGTCATCATTGTCGTCATTGTCGCTGTCGTCGTCATTGTTGCTGTCGTCATCATTGTTGTTGTCATCATTGTTGTCGTCGCTGTCATCATTGTCGTCATTGTCGCTGTCGTCGTCATTGTCGTCGTCATTGTTGTTGTCGTCGTCATTGTCGCTGTCGTCATCATTGTCGTCGTCATCATTGTCGTTGTCATCATTGTTGTCGTCGTCATCATTGTCGTCATCATTGTCGTTGTCATCATTGTTGTCGTCGTCATCATTGTCGTCATCATTGTTGTTGTCGTCGTCATTGTCGCTGTTGTCATCATTGTCGTCATCATTGTTGTTGTCGTCGTCATTGTCGCTGTTGTCATCATTGTCGTCATCATTGTTGTTGTCGTCGTCATTGTCGTCATCGTTGTCGTTGTCACTGTCGTCATCATTGTCGTCGTCACTGTCGTCATCATTGTCGTTGTCGTCATCACTGTCGTCATCGTTGTCGTTGTCACTGTCGTCATCATTGTCGTCGTCACTGTCGTCATCATTGTCATTGTCGTCGTCATCATCATTGTCGTCGTCACTGCCGTCATTGTTGTCGTCGCTGTCGTCATCATTGTCACCGTCGTCATCATTGTCGTCATTGTCATCATTGTCGTCGTCGTCATCATTGTCATCATCACTGTCGTCATCATTGTCGTTGTCGTCGTCATTGTCGCTGTCGTCGTCATTGTCGCTGTCGTCATCATTGTCGTTGTCATCATTGTTGTTGTCGTTGTCATCATTGTCGCTGTCGTCGTCATTGTCGCTGTCGTCGTCATTGTCGCTGTCGTCGTCATTGTTGCTGTCGTCATCATTGTTGTTGTCGCTGTCATCATTGTCGTCATTGTCGCTGTCGTCATCATTGTCGTCGTCATCATTGTCGTCGTCATTGTCGTTGTCATCATTGTTGTCGTCGTCGTCATTGTCATCGTCGTCATTGTCATCGTCGTCATTGTCGCTGTCGTCATCATTGTCGTCACTGAAGTTGTCCCTCAGCATGAAGCTCTGATCTTCTTTGTGTGCGTCAGGTTACACCAGCCTTCCCTTCAGGTGGTTCGAGTATCTGAAGGAAGCAAAGTCTGTGGCTGCTCCGGTCAACCTCTTCAACAAGGTCAGCTCAGAGACTCATCAACAATAATTATCTTTAGATGAACATGATGTAACCATAGTTTACAAACACTCACACGTCTTCTTCCCTCCTGTCAGGACGTTCCTAACCACGGTTTTAGGCCTGGTATGAAGCTCGAGGCCGTGGACCTCATGGAGCCCAGGCTGGTCTGCGTCGCCACGGTGACCCGCATCGTCCACAGGTTGCTACGGATACACTTTGACGGCTGGGAGGACGAGTACGATCAGTGGGTGGACTGCGAGTCACCTGACCTGTACCCGGTCGGCTGGTGTCAGCTGACTGGGTACCAGCTGCAGCCTCCAGCTGTCAATGCAGGTAACACACACACACACACACACACACACACACACACACACACACACACACACAGAAACACTAAATGATAAATGAATTAAATAAAAATGTGTTTCAGGCTGCAGAGATCTTCAGTCAGCAGCATCCAAACAGAGGAAGAAGTCCCAACAGTACAAAGGACAAAAGAAGAGTACGTCTCTGATATAATATGAAATATATATAAATATTAGGGCTGCAACAGTACATGTGTCTGTATTGAACGTTCCATACAGTGCTCTCGGTTCGGTACGTGCTATGAATGGAACAATGCGCAGTTTTCTATATATTTTATCAGCCTGACGATGCGCTCTGTGCTGAGAGCTCAGTGGATCTGCGCTCGAATACTCCGCCTTAGGCTGCATTGTCGAGTGCAGATCCACTGACAAGCTGACAGACAGAAGCTACACATGAAGCTAGCTCGTTGCACATCGCTAATGCCTTAAATACACCTGAAATCAAAGATCCTCCTTCAGATCTGCCGCCTGGAACTTCTTTGGTTTTCGACCCTGACGGACAAAAATCCAACATTTAATTTAATGTAAAAACTATTTTTGAGGTGAAACATTGGTAATTTCCGTAAACTACAAGTTACAAATGGACATTTCTCTTTTTTGTATCGAAAAAATATCGAACCGTGACACAAAAGTGTTGAACCAAACCCTGAATTTTGTGTATCGTTGCACCTCTAATAAATATATGAATATTTTATTCAGCAGCAAAGAAAGACGGAGAAAAATTAATTCATTGGAAGCATCACAGGTCGATGTGATAAACGTGTTTCACCGATTTCTTCTCTCAGAGAGGAAGTTGCCCATCGCTAAGCGACCCGTGAGTCTCTCCGGCGCCATGGTAACAGGCGTCCCCAGGAGCCTATCAGGAGACGAGAACGAGACTCCGCCCGATTACCCATCACCCCCTACTCCTGCCTCAGCGGCCCAGCCGGCATCCGTCGACCCAGAGAGCAGCCCGAACGCCGAGGGAGGGGCAGGTACGCAGACTTTACTCTGAGATGTAATCGAGTACGGAGAGCTTAAAGCGTCCGTGCTGATCTTGAACGTCGTTTCGTGTTTCTGCAGGTTCTCAGATTAAAGAAGAAAACCTGGACGGACCAGAACCAGCTCCTGAACGGACTGAGACAGAAACCAACGGATCATCTGCAGAGTTCTTCACCAGCCAGGACCAGTAGGCCTCATCCATCCCCCCTCCTTCCTCCATCCATCCCTCCATCCATCCCCCCTCCTTCCTCCATCCATCCCTCCATCCATCCCTCCTCCTTCCTCCATCCATCCCTCCATCCATCCCCCCTCCTTCCTCCATCCATCCCTCCATCCATCCCTCCTCCTTCCTCCATCTGTTTCACTCCTCATGAAATTGTTTACTGTGATGAAATCAGAATTTACTTTATTAATGATGCACTTCTCTTCCTCCAAACTTTCCTCCATCTTTCATCCTTCCATCTTTGTCTCTGGGCTCAGTCAGACCAGAGTTCGAAGCTCGGTGCTGTGGTCGCAGGACGTTGAGGTCTCGTTCTCGATCTGAATTTGGGGCTTCAGTAACCTGACGGGAGTTAAAATATTTGATATTTCAAAAAACTACATTCAGATGATGAGATAATGATAATTAGTTAATTGTTAGCAAGGTGTTTTATTTGATTCAGAGCTACATGGCTGTAGCTGAAAACATGCTAACGCTAAGCAGCGGTCTCTGCTGGTCTGACCGGGCTCATCATCACTCTTCATTTTCCAAACTCCGTCCTGTCGTCTCCAGTTTTTGAACAAATTTTCTTTCACTGCGTTGGACGTACTTCTGTCTGAAACATTACCACACAGTCTTAAACTCTTCTGACTGAGTGACAAGAGCAAAGACGAAACAGAAGAAGAGGAAGGACGAAAACTAACGAAAAAAAAACATGAGAAAAACTTTTTTATGACTTTTTCAACGCCAAGATCTTTGTGGTTTGTACGTGTTCATGTGGTGTGTTCAAGGGTCAAAACTCTTGATGTAATAATCATAATACTGGATGCTGTGTAATGTCATGTTGAGATTAGCAGTCATTTAAAAACTGTGTGTGTGTGTGTGTGTGTGTGTGTGTGTGTGTGTGTGTGTGTGTGTGTGTTACGGTGTGGAGGAATGTTTAAAACCAGCCAAAAGTTTGTTAAAACTGTCAAACTTTCACCTTTTGTTCCAGAATCAGTTCAGTCATCTCGAGTATGCAATAAATAAATGTCCAAACATTTGCAATAAGAGATTAACGTAAGTCTGAGTATCAATACTGGCATTACGTCCATACTTGACTATTTTATTTACCAGCAAGTCTGATGTTGTCTTCACAGAAACAAAAATAGAAATGTAATGAAATGATTGAAGTCAGGAGTTAAATGTTTAAAAATCTGAACGGAGCTTCGTATCAAACGAAATATTGAAAAATAACAAAAGTTGGTTCATATTCATAAAAAAGAAAAAAATTTCTTTCTAAAATTCCTGATTTAAAATCAGATTTGAACAGTTTAATTCTCAGTTACATTAAAAAGTGACACAGCAAAACCTGATCTGTGTATTCATCACAAAGTCTTTAGCTAACGGCTAACGCATTAGCCAGCTGTGGACGTGTGCTACTGTTTTATTTTCTCTGTTTACTGACGCTAATATTTTGTTCTCACAGCTGTACATTCATTAAAGCGTTACTAAATAAGGAAAGAATAAGACTTTACGTTGGCTTCCTGTTTCTTCACTTGATGTGTTGAGCCAAAAACGTCGACTTCTTTTGTTTAATTCAAACGTTAACAGTGAGAATTGGAAACTCGGAATTGGAAGCGTCACAGATCAGTAATAATGAATGAAATGTTCATTTTCTTTTTTATCTGGTGCAGAGTGTGCTTCGATTCTTCCTCAGACTAAAAGTTGCACTGGGATCTTCCCAGCAAGTCATCAGTGTGTTTAAACTGGCAGCTCAGTGTTGAAGTGTGCAGACGTCGATAAATAACAAAATACTACAGTAGTTTAGCAGCTAACGCTAATTATGTCTTCTACTGCTAACTACATTGATACCTCGCAAAAAGTTTATTGAATAATTCTTAAAATAATCTTGAGCATTGTGAAACTGTAAAGACAAAATAATATAATTATGAAATTATAGAGATTACTTCAAAAAGACTGCAGAGTATATTTGATTTCAAAATTCTAGTAATACAGATTAACCTCGTGATTTAACGTGTCTAATAAATCAATACAAAATAAAATTAATAAATCTACAGAAATAAAACTGAATGAATTCAGATTTAAAACTACAACAATATAATTATACAAACAAATATTTTGTTAGCTGTTTGTCTTGTTGTCACCTACAGAAAGCAAAGTCAACATGCTAACGTGTCGTTTCAGTCCGGTGTGACCGCATGCTAACACGCTAAAGTAAACACGTTTTATGGAGAGAAAAAACAGTTTGAGCGTGTCGGAAGGCCAAAATGACGAGAGAAGACGCCTTTTAACGTGTTTGTGTTTGTGTCAGCGTGGCTGATTTATCGACCAGGATCAGCTGATTCAAACATTTCTGTGACGTTCAGTGTTAGTGTGTGTTTATGTGTGTGGCAGGAGTTTGTAGAGACAATAAGATAGCAGTAATGTCGTTTACAAATGCCAGGAGTGATTATTAAAATATCATTATGAATGTCGTTTGTGTGCATTAGATTCAGGCCCCTTTTTATGACTCTTACTGTCAGTATCAGCCTGATGTGATCAGAAGGAAAAGTTTGTCTCGTTAACAGCAGAGCTAATCAGACTGCAGCAGCGATGCTGTAAGAGGCAATCTAATCTAATTAGTTCTGTGAAATTTGTCGAAGAAAACTATGACAGAAAATATTAATTACCTTTTGAAATAAAATATAATTGAAAAACAAAATTATGCTGAAATATATAAACAAATTAACAATTAACTAGATTAGTATTTTTAGAGTGCCAAAACTGACACTGCTAATTACATTATAATCCAAACATATGTTTTAATCCAGTTAAATCTAATCAAAAGTATGGAAGCTCATTTATGCCAAGAAAAGAAAAAGGAGATTAAAGTCTCCATAAAACATGAAGTCCTTGTTTTTGCGTGTTTCCTGTATAATCTCATGACATCACATAGGTGACATGTAACAAAAACACTTTTACTTCATAGAAACTTTTATATTTTGGCCTAAAAACACAAAATTTTGATTGGATGTCACATTTTTGACATTAAACACAAATTTAATTTTTTGTTGTGATTTTTATTAAGCAACTCAGATTTTTGTCTTGGAATCATAATTTTGATTTAGTTACTTGAAATTGACTTGCTGACTTTGAAGTTAAATTTCAAGCATGAGTATTTTTGTCTTTTCTCGGCAGGAATGGACTTCCATATAAAACACGAGGTGCCTGTGTTCTGGAGGGAAAGGTTTGATGGTAACGCACAAATCAAATGTCATAGGGCTCGCAGTGTATAGCAAAAAGAAGTGTGTGTGAGTGTGCGTGTTTTGAACAGTGTGCATGCATCGATCGGAGCGTCTTGCACACTAATGTAGCTCTTTTAATTTCACACTGTGTGTGTGTGTGTTTGTGTTTGTTGTCTTTTGTATGTGAATCTCCAATAATGTCAAACTGTCTTATTTGTATTACGGTGCTATCTATTGATGATATATATACACACACATTTGATAAAGTTTTTATGGGGTGACTTTGACAGACTGTGACCGAGGTGAAGAAGTTCTTTGGACGCAGCTGTTTGCGATAGATTTTGTATCCGGTGAAAATCGATGTGTGAATAATGCTCAATGTGAGGATTCATGTTCTCTGTGACGCCAGTTGATGATTTAAATGTTTGAATCCTTCCTCGTCAGTTTGTGATGTTCTGTGTGTGTCAGCAAAGGGAAGGAGGACGTCAGAGGTTTTCTGTGGATTTAATGTGACTCGGTGAGGCGACAGAGTTTTCTTTGACTGGTTTGGACAAAAAGTTGGAGTCAGGAAACCAAAGATCAGCTGTGGTTGCTTTTTAGTTTTTTAAGGCACGTTATCTCGAGTGTGGATTAAATGACAAAATCTGTTACATGTTAAACGTGTTACTGTTACCCACTGTCAGAGTTAAAGTCAAGAGTTTTGAATTACGAGGTCAGAGGTCTTGGGTTGGGTACAAAATAAAATCACAGGTTATTAAATCGGCGAGTTTGTAAGAGTTTGTGTTGAGATTAGACAGCTGGAATCAGATACAAAGCCACAATTCCAAGACTGTAAAATACAAAAGAATGAATTCAAAGTCACGAGTTTGATGTCTTGATATAAAAACGTCTGGACAAAGACTTGATGAGTTATTATCTAGAGATTGTGCATTTATTCGGAAAGACATTGGTATTGGCTGTCACACAGACCAGCAGCAGTACCCGTCTAGATAAAAAGATTTGCATGGAGCCAAAGTTTGTGGATGATCTGAAGAATCAAGATAATAAAAAAAAAAAACAATCATGGAAAACTTTAAACTCGACATAACGTGTTCGTAAATGATGCTGACGAAACACGGCCGACCACGGCCGCTCTCTGGTTCTGACCGAGACTTGGGCTGCGTTTGTTTACATTGTTTGAATTTGATCTGACAAATAATGGAGCTTTCGTATCGTCTTGTGTTTTTGCTGTTAAATGAAGACTGCAGTTCTTCACCGGCAGCCTTTAAAACCTGCAAGACCGAGCCAACAATAAAACAGTTTGCAGAGACAAACCCAGACGAGAACATTTAATTTATTTTTCTTTAATTACATGTGCCATTGGATAAAAAAAATGAAGTTGACCTGTTTGTGTCTGTTGATGTCCATTTGGTCCACATGTTCGTGCTGTGAACACGACGTTTACTGAGCTCTTATCAGAACATACGAATGTTTAAAAAAACTATAAATAGATCAAATCTATATACGTGTATGACAAAAGAAATGTAGTTATTACTGATGTTAACTTTCATGAAGCTTTTTTTAATACATTGTGCAATTTTTTGGCAGCATGATTGTGAAAAAATTATTACATTTAGATGACTCACTACATTTTTTATGCAATAAAAAACGTTATGAGAAAAACAATTTAGCGAATGTAATTCTTATTAAATTGTTTGCTGATGACGTTGTGCATTATTTGTGCATTATTTGTGCATTTGTGTTGTTTTTATTTCAGAACTTGACAAAGCTTATACAAAATAGAAAATTATACTAATTGCATAATAATTATTTCATACTGTAACTCCAGATCTGCTTCGCCTTCTCCAGACTTCACGGGGCACCGTTGTGTCATGGCTGGTTTACTGTTCACTCGTCGCATGAGGACACAAAGAAAGAAAATAGAATGTCAGAGCAAGTTTACACAGAGCCATGCCATCAATGTTAAAGTGCTGCACATATACAAACTAGAAGTTAGGTTTCATGTTTTAAGGCATTTTCTGAAATTTTAAATTGTTTGTGTCCTTCTAAATACTTTGTCTTCGCATTAACAGGGTCAATTATCTGTTTTCTGTTTTTAGCATTGTGTTGATAGTTTTTTTTGAGACTTTCAAACAGTGAAAATTGTTCATATATGTTGATACCTGGACTGTTGGCAGCTTGAAACAAAAAGTTTGGAAGTTTCAAAAGTTGTCTACGCCAGGCTGTGCAGATGCTAACGGGAAATAGCAAAGTTATTGCAGAGGTAAGTGTGACTATCATCAGCAAAGCTGCATTATCACTGCTGAAGGTGTGACTTGGATCCTTCTGTCTGCTCCCCACATTCAGGCCTCTAAAAGGGAATGAAAGCAAGTTCACCAGCCGGGTCTGGATCAGAGCCTGTTTCCACCCTGGACCTCTGGACTCCACCCAGCAGATCTGAGGTCAGCGGGTCACCTGATGTTTGGGATGATTGGCTCAGCTGCTGAGGAGGGTAAGATTCAGCTGATGGTTCTGTTTGGAGCCCAGTGACTGAAGCTCCCGTTACTGATATTCAGCCTGAAACGTGTAGATTTACCCGTCAGCCCGAAGTCGACATGTGATACGCAGACCAAGTTTCTGGCCCACCAGCAATAACACTTTGGCCTTGATGTCCCAAAAGGAATCAGATTCAACAGTGGAGTCATGTCAAGGAGGCAAAATAGACTCCAGATTTTCGAGGTCAGTCTTGTTAATGTCTCACGTACACCCTCACTTGAGCAGCAAATGTGGATTAATCCACCACTGAAAATAGTCCCCAACAATCATCTATGTCCTCCTGTTTGTTTGACAAAAACTAGATCCAGCAGCCGGTACATGTTAACATGCTATCATTAGCAACATGTATCTGAGACAGAAATTCAGTCATTAGTTTTAGTTTCAGTTTCTTTGTGTTGATTGGCCTGCTGATCAATAAAGTGAGGTAGAAGGTTCAGAGCTGAAGGCCAACGTTAACATCAGAGATGAGCAAGTACACCGTTATCTTTAACTGTCCAACCAACTAAAGTATCTATCGTAACTGTGCTCTGAATGAGCGTACGGGTTGATCAGAAGTTACTGTATTCATTCAAAAACTATAATGTGTATTAAAAATGTATATTGACACATTTTACTCTGATAAAAAAGTAAAAAAAAGTGTGTTCTCTGTACCGGATGCTTCCAGTCGAGTATTTCATCAGGATGCTAACGTTCACATCAATGGTGCAACAATGAGATTTTCACGGTACGACGGTAACGTCTCTGAAAATAGAAAATGACGAATTACACAATTAAATTATTATTTAACAGTATTATTGTAGTAATATGATGTCCTGTATTTTTAATAACACTAAAACACAGTTCAATACTGAAGATGAGCAATGATGGTATGATGATTTTTATACCACAATATAACTTAAATTTAAATGTAACAGACTCTGAATATAATGTCACGTCAACAGTATTCTGTTTGGATATAATGGGCCTTATTCTGAATGTAACATTTTCTTATAGGATGTGGAATATATATAATATTTATTATTAGTGTCTTTGGTGCTAGCATTGCTCACATGTTGATGTTTACCATGGTCACCATCTTTACACCTTTAGCATGCTAACATTTTTTTCAGCTGGGGCGTTCAAATGTTGGCCTGATGATGGCGCCATGACGGGAACATGACAGGGATCATGTTTCATCACAATCAATCAACTCATCTTTCATCTGATCAATACTTTGGTTCAAGACCTGCAGAACTACAAACATTCCCATCAGCCTCAGCTGGACTTTGTGTTTAGCGCTAATTAGCGAATGTTAGCCTTCTTAATTTCACTAATAGGAAACTAAGATGGTGCTAAGACATGAGCATGTTAGCATGCATCATCTCAACTTTGTGCCTACAGTAAGGTTAGCCTCATGGAGCTGCTAGCATGGCTGCACTGTGGCTAATAACTTGTAAACAGAAAAATGACTCACTCAGACAGCTGATGTTGTTAACATGAGACTTTATTGATAAGTGCTACATGTTTTGGGTTGATTAATGAAGACCAAGTCAGAGGATCGACTACAGGGAAGACCAGTGTGACGGGGGTGGGGTGGGGTGGGGTGGGGTGGGTGGGGTCCAGTTGGGTGTAGTTACTGGTTGATGATTGGACAGTTTACTCGTACAGCCAAGGCTGGGCGGCGGGGGTGTAGTTGACGAACTCCTCGGCCTTGAACCACAGGTCGATCTCAGTCTTGGCATTCGCCAGGGTGTCGCTGCCGTGGATGATGTTCCTGAGAAAACGGAGGACGGTTAAAATACATTTTAAAAACTTTACAGATACTGGTTCAAGATTTCTGACAGGTGTGTGCGCGTGTGTTTACTCACCTGCCGATGTTGATGCACAGGTCACCACGGATGCTGCCGGGCTTGGATTCAGCAGGGTTGGTCTCACCCAGCATCATCCTGACCAGCTTCACAATGTCCTGTCCCTCCCACACCTGTAAGCACATCAACACCTGTAAACACACCTGCCACCTGTGGGGGGTTAATGACATTCATGGGCCTCCGTTTAATACTGACAACCCTCCGACACAAAGCCAGAAGATTGACTCTTTATGGCCACTTGAAAGGGACCGAACCAGGCAGTATAATCAGTAACACTTTTGTCCACACGGGGCGCCAGAATCAATGGAGAAAAAAGTTCTCCATCTAAACGATGCTGCTGAGTTTAATCGTATCAGTTTGGAGGAATGATCTGAGCGTCCTGTCGCAGCGGTCACCTCTCAAACATCCCGACGGTGTTCGCCCGTCAGATCCATGAAAGGAGAGAGACCTTGACAACAAAGAGGGTGTGAAGAGAGCGAGCGAGCTGATGGAGAGCAAAGAGATAAAAAGAGAAAGATATGCGACTGACAGAGTGCCAGAGATGTGTGGGATGTCTCCGTGTGTCTGTTTATTGTACACATATATATATGTATATGTATGTGTATGTGTGTGTGTGTGTGTGTGTGTGTGTGTGTGTTACCATGGCAAGGACGGGTCCAGAGGACATGTATTTGCAGAGTCCACCATAGAAAGGCATGTCCTTCAGGTCCAGGTAGTGCTGCTTCATGTGGTCCTCAGAGGCCTAAACACACAAAATCTAAAACTGTAACACAGCGGCAAAGTAACTGACTATACTATATATGATGACTATAAGGTACTAGTACTTTACTGCAGTGTTTCCATTTTCTGCTACTTTATACTCAGTTATATTGTAGTTTTTCTGACAGCTCGAGTTTTCAGATTAAAAAATACTTTTAATACCATTTTAGTGTTTATAAGGAGTACATAACCGCTTCATTAATGTTCATAACACTGTAACGAAGGTGCTGCAGACTTCATTAGTGTGTCACAGGAACTAACGGAGGCGTTCATGAGTGGTCAATAATAATAAATGAACCTCAGTGTGAGTTCATCCTCGCTGGTGTGAGCTTGCATATGGATTATTAATCCACACAGACAGTGGAGGTCACATCACTGTGGGATTAACAGACACACACACACACACACACACACAAACCAGCTGGGAATAACTGCGTGATAGTGTGTGATAGTGATATGAGTGTGTGTCCTCTAGTGCCACATTCAACAACTCAACAGCTGTCATCAAAAGTGTGGGTGTGTGTTCTTGTACTTCTATCGTTGTGGGGACTATGATCGTCTACACAACATGTGGACGTCGCGTCCTCGTAAGGCTGTTTGATCGTATTTTCCCCCGTCGCCGTGGTTACCTGCATGAATTTGGCAGCCACCAGCCTGAAGCCTCTCTGCTCGAAGCGCTTGATGATCTCGCCGCACAGTCCTCTCTGGACGCCATCGGGCTTCACAGCAATGAAGGTACGCTCCATCTTTACTGACAGAAGGCTGCAGACACCCACAAAGAAGAAAAAACACGTCAAGTCATGAAACCAGAACGCTGGACGCTAGCAGATAAATCAAACATTAAAACTTTTGGCCAGAAACTGTTTGTTTCCGTGAAGGTCCAGATCATACGATCATACGTAACCACTCAGTGTCATCGTCCCAGCATGTCTCCACCATGGAGATATTGAATTTCCTCATTAGAGTAACTTCATTCTGCTGAATGTGAAATTAAAACTTTGGGCGGCGTTTCTTCTCTCTCAGCACGGAAACCATCCACTGTAAGCAGACACCGGCTCGTAGTGTCGGACAAAGCTTCGGCTGCCCGGCTTTCTAATTTTACTGCCTGTCGGCGTCCGTTCATGTGAAGCTGATCTCGGCTGTGAGCAGCTGGCTCGGGCAGGAATTCAGGCTGAGAGGGCGGAAACAGCGTGAGGAGGCTATTCGAAACGCTCACACACTGCAGGGCTGGAGTATAATTAGGATTCTGGGTCACATATTGAGGTTTGAGTTCTGCTGATTTATCAGACTGAATCATAACTGAGCCGCCTGGTGCTGGTCCAAAGCACTGCATCTGTACCCGGACGATAAACTTTAATCTCTTTTCCTGTAGCACCACCATCAGGTTCTTCCAAGAACTCAAGAAACAGCTAACAGTCAGGTTTCTATTAGATTTTCATTCATGCTCCTCAGAGGATGAACTCTGAGCAAATCTGACTTTTTGCTGCATTATGAACACACTGAGCTGCTGGTTGTATTTCATCGGTTAATTTGAATTTTTGGAGGATAGTGATGTCTGCAAATAAAATACATGAATCACAGAGTTAGAATATTACGCTTTTGTAACTTTGACTCTGAAAGAACGTCTGACTGGTCATGTTTTCAGTGTGTGGCGGGGGAGGGGACGTCTGCAGTTAGCAGCTGTTTGGCAGCACGCGGCGCTTCAGAGCGAGTTTATGAATCAGTTTGTGTTTACATTCACATAAAAAATAAGACTACTACAAATGTTTGACAGATTTTGAGACGAGCAGCAGAGGCAGCAGCTCCATACAAACATATTAAAGCTTTGAGCTTTTATTTGCTCTTTAACTTAACGTCGTGTGTTCTCGTCTGATTTGTTACTTGAATAAAGATTTCTGATTTATTCTGAAGTTTTTCTCTGGATACTTTGAGCTCGTTCATAAAAAGGAAAGTTTGGATTATGAATGGTTTCTGGTTCGTCTGTCACACGCGTGAGCGCCTGCAGCTGTCCAACACGTCTGCACGTGCTGCAGGATGACACATGGCCATGACACAAAGTCAGCCGGGTTTGTACTTACTCATGCTGACCGTGTATTACTTCAAATATGAGATTATGTTGTTGCTGCAGGAAGTGCATTATGGGAGAAACAGCGAGCTGTTTGGAGAAGATTGTTGACGTCAAAATGATTTTATGAGCAATAAATTATTTAAACTAAAAAGTTACACATAAGCACTAAGTAATGCGTTGTTGTGTGTGTGTGTGTGTGTGTGTGTGTGTGTGTGTGTGTGTGTGTGTTGATATCTACCTTGGTTTCGGGTTGAGGAGAACTTGTGAAGACGAGCAGCGGGGATGCGATCACCGAGGCCGAAGACCCGAAGAGGAGCTCTATTTAAAGGGGTTACTATGTGGGGGGGAGGAGGGAGAACACGAGGAGGGAGGACACGAGGAGGGAGGACACGAGGAGGGAGAACACGAGGAGGGAGGACACGAGGAGGGAGAACACGAGGAGGGAGGACACGAGGAGGGAGGACACAAGGGGGTCCAAAAATATGTGTGTGTGTGTCTTAGTGTGTGTTTTGTGTGTACAGTTTGAGTGAGTGAATCAGTTCAGATGTTTTAACTTAATACACTGACGCATGTTAAATCCTGATGATGCTACACCGACTTATAATCAGCTGACAGGGAGTGGAGCCAGTGTCGTGCCAGAACCGGAGCTGTTCTGTACACGGGCTCAGCAGCCTCTATGGACATCATGGCAGAGGAGAGAGTGAAGGACGCTGACGGAGGAATCTTTAGTAACTAAATCACAATCCGAGTTTGGCATGTGCATCTTCTCTACAGACTACAGTACCCATGATCCTCAGCGTGCCAAAGGAAAGATCTGTTCTTTTAGAGACATTCAGAACAAAACGCTGCAGCGCGATGTGACCCACATCAGAACCAGTCCGCTGAGCGAGGTTCATGGAGGTTCTGCGTCATCACTTGGACTCAGGCTGAAGCTCCGGCTGAGTTTTGTGTTGAACAGCAGGAGATCTGATATCTGATGACAGAGTGAGGCAGCAGGTGAACAAGTTCAGACGGAGGGTCAAACATGGCACTGCTGACGGGGCTGTGCCGCAGCCACACACACACACACACATATATATATATGTACATATGTGTGTGTGTGTGTATGTGTATGTACATATATATGTACATATACATATATGTACATACACACACACACACACACACACAGTCAGTCACTTCAGGTTCTTCTTCATCTGATGACCCCTCAGATTTACCTGGTGACCCTTCAGAGGGCCCAGGGCCTCAGGTTGGACCACACTATCTAAGTGTATGTGGAGTATTTGAAAGCTGCTGTAACATTGACGCATCAGGACAAACAATCGAACAAAGTCACAGAGACTCAAAAAAATACTTCAGCGCATTAACAGAGTAAAAGTACTTAGTTACTTAGTTACTGTACCCTCAGTTTGAACCTGCTGCTTCAGCCGCTCACTCAGGTATCAGGTGTGTTCTGCTGCCTCATGTAGCATCTTACAAACTGCTATCAGGACTACGAGTCCCAGAGAGCACTGCTGTAACAAACGTCCAATCAGAGAGCGTCTGCTTCTTGTTGCCGAGGTGAAGTTAGAGTCGATCGCTGAAGAAATGTATTCAAATTCGGAAATTTGAACCACCTGGCTGTTCGCTAAGCCCCGCCTCCTCCCTTAGTTACTGTTGCTAAGGTGTCAATCATTCGTCTGCAGCACATCACACACCTGTAATGACTGCAGGTACATTAACGCGCACACATGAATACGTTAATAATAATAATAATAATACAGACAGTACAACACACACCATGCTTTCTGCACAGTGTGTACTTTTACTTCTGACATGCTCTCATTTTTCAGGTAGTACTCAGAACTCAGTACTTCTTCCTGTGATGGTATTTTTACTCTCTGCAGGCTTTGAATACCCCTCACCTCACCTCACCTCTACTGTACAGTTAACAGGTGTAATGTATTATGTAAGCGTCAGTAACTGTCTCATCCTGCACCTGTTATATAACAAGTGAATTTAGACACACACACACACACACACACACACACACACTCAACACTCTCTGCTGCATGTCTTTAATCTGGAGCTCCAACCTTCACCCTTCCCCCAAATCTGATTTGACCCTAAATATAACCCTTGTCCTAATCAGGGATGGAAAGCTGCGTCCTCGGGGGGGACGCTGGTCCGGTCTGGAGTCCTTGGGGGGGTGATGGTGATGCAGGGACCCTATCAGCTGAAGTGAAAACACGCCTCCCCTCACACACACACACACACACACACACACACACTCAAGAGCCATCTTACATGTCGATGCATTCGGACCGCAGGAAGCTGCGCGGACACGGACGCGCTGTGTGAGCTCTGCAGCTTCAGGTCGTTTTCCTGCTTTGAGTGGAGAAGACAAAAAGCAGAGCGAGGTCATCAGGTCAAGTTCACTTATATAATCACACAGGAAGCATCACAGTGACAGTCTGCTCAATTAACACATAATCTGCAAAGTAATGAAGTAAAAATGTACCAAGGTCCAGACTTTATCCGGGTCGTCTCCTGGTCCTGGCGTCCTCAGAGACATCGATGGTTGCATCCTGGTTGCTTCTGATTGGTCCGTCTCGCATCACTGTATTGAAGTTTGTTTACAAATCTAAGATGTCCACCTTAAATCTGAGCCGTCTTAAAGCTGCGCTCTTCTTCATGTCCAGCAGGGGGTGCAACCATTAGCTCTGTTCGTATAGTCTTATGGAGACGGGAGCTGATTCATCGTCTCAGTAAACACGTTTCTCGTCAGTTTCTGGTCTCAGTCTCTAGTTTCAAGTCTTCATGCTCGTTTAGTAAACTAATATAATGGATAATCTGGATAATCTGATCCAGATTCTGTCCCAGACGGGACCGCGTTCGTACGTCACCCAGCAGCTCCAGGTTCTTGACTCAAGACTTCAAAATGGTCGTCCACAAACTAACGAGTGATGTCAGTGTCATGTACAGGAAGTCTTTTCAATCTATAAACATAAGTGCTGAGTGTGTGTGAGTGTGTGTGTGTGTGCAGAAGATAAAAGTCAAACAGACGAGTGTGTTTTCGTCCAGAGGTTTTATTTCAGTGTCTGTAAGTGTGACAGCAGACGGAGCGACAAGTCTGGAGGAAAGATTCAATGAGATCAATCATCAGTTCATCAGACACAAACTTCATCATCTGTTCATGATAAACCGGTTTGTCTGATTTCAAAATATGATTTCAATGAGGTCAAAATATTATAGAATATTGATTATGATGATTATGAGAAAAAAACAAGACGTGTGATTAAGTTGTCATTTTAATTGAGAACAAAATAATTTTACAAAGAAAGTCAACATTTCAAGATAAGTTCAAATTCTACTAGAAACATGAACAGGACTTACAAAAATAAATCAGATGATGAGATAACTGAAGACGACAAAGTTTTTCTAGATTTTTTATCATTTTTATGTGATGACATGAAATATTAAAACTTTTGTCTTTTTATCTTAGAACGAAACTTTAATACAACTTCTTCAAAACTGCAACATAATTCTGTGAACACGATTTTTTCTCGTAAAATGACATTTTCATAATATTCTACTTAAAAAATTATCTTGAAATATTATGACTTGCAAAAATTACAACTTCTCAAAATCTTGATTATTTCTGACAAAACTGTAACTAAACTAAATGTTTTGAGTTTTGTGTAAAATGACAACTTAATATAATAATTACACCTCGATTCTGAAAAGAAAGCTTATTCTTCAAATATTGACTTAATGTTTGCACGATTAAAACTTTATTTTAACAATATTTAAACAAAAAAACTCATTTTGATCTTTTTCTCTGAATATTTTGAATCTCAGGACTGATTTTTTCCCCTGACCCTCCAGGCCCCGCCTCCTCAGGCCCCGCCTCCTCAGGCCCCGCCTCCCCGGGCCTGTGCTCCAATCACATCGTCTGTCTGACGTTCACAGAAATAAGGACTTGTATCGATGTAAACAACCACTTCTGTACAAAAAACCCGAACAGAACCGACCCAAGCTTTAGATAGAAAACAACAGAACGCTCAAACTGAAGAAGTTTAACTGTACAATTCATAAAGTCAGAGATCCGTCGGCGTCTCTCTTCCGGTCGTCTCTGTACACTTTCTGTCACTTTGACAAATAAAAAACATCAAACCAAATGTTTCTCCTTGAGTTCACATCACTCTCTCAGCTCATACATAAAATAGAGTCTCCGTTAGTATTTGCGTATTTACAGGGTTGCACTATATACACATTTTTATTTTTTCAGTGTTTTCATACGGGCGACTGAGCGGACAGCCTCGACCCAAGAGGCCGCCGCCTCCCACGATTATGAATCCCAGCAGAGTTCCAGACAGAAGCTGTGATTAGTCTGCAGAACTAGTTTTAGATTTAATGTTAAGACTTCTGATTCTGACCAGAACTTCACGGGGATCCATAACAGGGCACCCGACACCCAGGAAGTGGTCCTGAGAGAGCCACCGGCAGACTAGTGATGATGTCATCTTCGCTGGGTTTCACACTTTGTACCCGACCACACCGCCGCAAACGTCTCCGCCTCGACAAGACCGACTGCAAATACAGAGTTTTGGAGACTCGTTCTGGTCTCAGAGACGAGAAATGAACTGAACTGAAGACAACTGAGGAACTACGACAGGAAGTACGAACGTTCATGAAGTCACTCCTGTCCTGAGGTCAAACTGTTTTTGGGAGCTCCAACTTTTGTCAAGTTTGTTCTGGAGAATTTGCTAAAGTTTTTCAAGGGTTTAAAGTAACGTCCTTGAGTTTAAACGAGTGTTGGGAGTTCAGCCTTGAACTTTATTTCTGTTGTTCTCAGAACTTGAAGAACTCGAGCTCCTTCTTGGTTAACTTCTCGTAAAGATTTCAGACTCCGTACTCGGTCAGATTTTGTCAAAGCGGAGAGGTTCTGCAGGTTTCGTCCCGTCCAGAGTGAAGCGGTCTCAAAATCTGAGGAACATTTGGAGGTTCGGTAAAGCTCCAAACACCAGGTGACGTTCTAACCGTGAACTTTGAGACGGTACCTGCTCTTGTGCCGTGGAGACGAGGTGAGCTTTCCTCTGGACGGGATCAGCCTCTGAGCTTCTACATACAGGATGTTATGGTACAGATGGAGAATGACAAAGTCTCACTGGCCACCAGAGCTGAGCACAGACGACATTTTTAAAAACCATTTACACATTTTCAAACGTTTTTACAAACACGTGAACCGTCCTGAAGAGTTTCACCCAAAGCACAAAGAAAAAAAACGACTGGACGTGGAACTGAAGATGACGTCAGAGATTCAAACTGATGTCCATCAGGAAGGGATGGATCACAAGTCAGACACTTCCAACAACGGAAATCATAAAACACGACGACGTCTTTCCTCATAAACTGTTTGTGAGAAGCTGAAGGCTTTTATTGTGAAGGTTAGAAATGATACGACGGTTCTTTGTTGATCTTGGGGTCAAACTCTTCAAAATAAAAACCTCCATCTTTATTCATTTTGTCTCGAGTCTTTAAATCTTGTTTTCATAGAGCCTGTCATCAAACAGCAGGCGGAGCCTCGCGGAGCCTCGCGGAGCCTCGCGGAGCCGCAGATGATGATGGAAACTTGTTTTTCAGCGATCTGAGCCGCTGCTGTGTGTCGTGTCGTCGAGCTCGCTCCACGTTTGGACTCGGACTAAATGACTTCACATGAAGGTTTTTACAGCGTTCGCGGCTCAACTCAAAGCAAACCAACGTTTCCGTGGTGACAGGCTGGACTCAGACCTGGTGGTGATCACAGCAGAAAAACAACAACTGTAGATTTCTATTATTATAGTAAATATGACTGAAGTGTGATCAGCTGTACAAACACAGAACCAATCGATCGCAACACAAACTGGACTCAACTGAACCAGAACTCTACTGAAAACCGAAGAATAAAGAGTAAACAAAACCTCTCTGTGTCTCTGAGCCCTGAGGTTTGGCAAAAGTGCTTCGTTGCTGCGATAAGTTGACCAACCAGCTTCAACTTCCCGTCGCTCGGTTATTGCCTCAGACCTCGACCCGCCCATCCACCGAGCCGACCAATGGCGGGGCAGCTCTGCAGGGCCGGGGCGGGTCCTTCCTTAAAGCTGATTGGTCGTTCAGCAGTTAGATTCCAAACAAATGTGAATGTTTGTATTCGTCTCTCTGGTGTGATGTCATCCAGTGAAGGCAGCCGATTGGCCGCCACGTGATGAGCAGTGAACGTGTTTGCATGTTTTAACGTCAACATCAAATCACCAAAACAACTTCCTGCCATAAACTCACCTTCGTTAAAGCCAACACATCGTTACACTTCATAAGTTCATTAATGAGGTCGTTAAAGACACTCTTCAGGTTCAGTCATTAAAATGAGCAATGATCAATAATTTAAACCCGTTCTGGTCTTAATAAGCTGCTTTGTGTTTGTCTGGTGGACAAACTGTGAATCAAACATCTTTCTGCTGATTCTTATTAACCTGAAGCATCGTCCGATAACGAGCTCGCTCTGTCGATCAGTCTGACCTGCAGGTTGAGTTTAGAAATGAATCTGTGATTTGAAGTAAACTGGTTCAAACACACAAACAGCGGTCTGGTCCTTTAAAGCGAGCGCGGTGGGATTCTCCAACCGTCCTGTTGGATCGTCAAACACTGTGAGACGTTCAACGACGACGTCTGTCGTCAAAGTTTGAAACAAAAAAATCTTCAGATCACGTTCTGTAGAAAACCAGCATCTACACTCTGATCCACGACGTCCCGACATGTCGTCTGAGTCCATGAACGCAACACGTGTCCGTACGTCCACTGCAGGTTCGCGGTCAGTGAACGCATCGTTTTGTTCCTGATTGCTTTGAGTGAAATATGGCAGCTGATACAAACCACAGATCAGAGGTCAGCCGACAGCCCTTACCACTGATGTAAACCGTGGACGCGATCGACCGGAACTGAGTTCAGTTACGGATCGGTAACGTGTCCGTTAGAAAGAGTTGGTTATTATTCTGATGGAAAAATAGACTCGTGATGATCTCTGACTGTAAACTCGTGACGGTGGAGCGCCGTCGTGCGGCCGCCTCCACCCGCAGGTCCACCGTCCTGCAGATTTAAAGTTTCAAAGCTCAGAGAAGAAAAACTCTGCTGCTGTCTGAAGAACGTCCTCCGAGCTCGCTCAGACGTTGACGTGTTTGTTGGTTCTTGTCCAGATTTTTGGTGTCAGCTCGAACACGTCAGCTTCAGCTTCAGTTTTTAAATCTGCCTGTCGAGTACCCATAACACCCTTCTCTGGGTGGATCCACACAGAAGTTCACGTGCATCCTCAGAAATACCGTAATGACCCAAATATGAGACGAACTTTTTCCAACAGTTTCCTTCAGATACGTTTGGTCCAATAAGAAGAGAGTCCTCGTCCTTTTAGCCAATCAGAACGGAAACTCCCGCTTTGTGTAATTTGTCCTGTCAGCATGTTACCAGCTCTGAAAGGTCGAAATAAAAGTGTCTCGTTACGTGATATAAATGTTCAGACTGCCGCACGTGATGGAAACGAGCATTTTCCAGAAACTCCCAAAAACTTTGAGCTGAATCTGGAAACACAAACTTAAATTCTTTCCTGATTTCTGCAGGAAGGTTTTCGATACAGAGCAACACAGACGACACGCCGTGCTGTCCAAACATTCCAGATCCTGGAGAAGAGATCGTCTCATATTTGGGCTGACACGGTACACTTCCTGTTTTTCTGTGACACGCTGACAGATTGTCTCTACTCTGATTGGTCAGCCGCCACAGGAAGAGGAGGGAAAGTGCAGGAAGTGAGGACACAGGACGGTCCAATCAAGAGGATCAATTTCTTCTATGGAAGCAGCGATTGGTTCAACCGTCCTGCAGATCATCACATCACCACGATGACACGTCTGTCTGTCACAGACTGATGAACCTCCACACTCCTTTATTTTCAATAAAGTTTTACTTCTTATTACATCATCACAGTTTGCTTCTGGATCGTCGGCAGACCTTAACGAACCTTAACGAGCGATCTGACGGACGGACGGCGGGCTTCAGGGATATCTGGAGGTGAAAACACAAACTGATCATGACGTGACGAGTTTTTTTGGTCTCCTCTGGGAGGTCGGACTGCTGGCAGTGTTCAGACTGGACCGCTGCTGATGGAGGGATGACGGAGGAAGAGAAGAAGAAACTGAACAGATGGTCAACATCGTGGGTGGAGGAGAGTTTGAAGGTTTCCGTCTCTTTCTACCTGGACTTCCCTCCAGCATCTTCCTCTTCCTCATCTTCTCTCTTTCCTTTCCTTCCCTCCCTCCTTTCCTTTCCTTCCCTCCCTCCCTCCTTTCCTTCCCTCCCTCCCTCCTTTCCTTCCCTCCCTCCCTCTATGTGTCTTTGGGCTCCAGCTTGCAGGACATGTCAAACAGCAGGTTCTGGTTGTCGATCACCTGTAACTGCCGGACGTAGGCCTTCGTCTGCAGGTGGGAGGGGGACGTCTCTGTATCCATGGCTACCAGGTGACACAGGAAGAGGCGGGAGGAAGGAGAAGAGAAAACGTGCTGTCAGTCAGTGACGACAGGAAACCACAAGATGGAGACAGAGCTCATCACACGTCCTTCACAATAAAAGCATTTTAGTGTGTGTGTGTGTGTGTGTGTGTGTGTGTGTGTGTGTTACCTAGCTGGCTGCTCCTGTACCGTCTGATGGTTCTCACCATCTCGGCCACTTTATGCTGCACGAGGAGAAGAAGAATCAAAGATCTGTGACATCATCAGGAAACGTAACGGGAACGCTTCCACAACCACTCTGAAACGTTTGAACGTGACGGACTCACCATCTTCTCGAAGTTGACGAGTTCTCCGTGAAACGTTTTGCAGCTCTCGTGAAGAAACGTCAGATCTGACAGGAAACAGATGATCAATCAGCTGTTCATCAATCACTTTATGAACCGACCAATCAGAGGCAGACTCTGCTAAACCCCTCCTCTCCCTGCTCTTCTGGTTGGTTACCATGGCAACACTGAGCTTAAGACTGTACACGCACACACAGGCATACAGTGTGTACAGATGTGTGTGTGTGTGTGTGTGTGTGTGTGTGTGTGTATATGTGTGTGTGTGTGTATGTGTGTGTGTGTGTGTGTGTGTGTGTGTGTGTGTGCAGCAGTAACCATTAGCCAGAAGTGCTAATTATTGAGGTGGAGCTAACGTGCTAACAGCTTCACATCTGCTCACAGCAAGACGAGGTCATGTGACGTCAGCGAGCGAGGTCAGTGTGTGTTGTCAGTGTGTGTGTGTGTGTGTGTGTGTGTGTACCTTTGAGCAGCAGAGGTGTGAAGGGGATCAGTGGAGGTCTCAGGCTGGTGATCAGGTCTCTGTAAGACTTATGATTCCTGGACGGGTCCTGAAAGAGACGAAGCGATGATGATGATGACGACCTTCATCATCATGAACCAGATCAGACACACACACACACACACACACACACACACACACACACACACACACACACACACACACACACACTTTTACTCACCGCGATGCTCTCAAACTGCTGAAACTGCTTCCTGAACTTTCCCGGGAGACCCTGAACACAACACACACACACACACACACACACACACACACACACACACACAGTATTGATCATTAGTGCTGACTCAGCGTCTTTATTTAAAATCTGTCGGGCTGAACGTGGAGCGACCTTTACTGTGACGTGTTTTCAAACAGGAACTGGAGCTGTAACGCTCTGCAGCCTTTAAACAAACGTTCATGTAACGTTGACTTCTGCTTCCTGTTTGTTTTATTGTTCCTGTGCAGCGGTGTGTCAGGTGACTCTCGTACCTCCCAGGTGAGTCGTAGTCTGTTGACGGCCGGGTTGTCTAAACCCAGAACCACAGCGAGGAAGGAGAGCAGGTCCTGCTGCTGCTTACAGCTGAAACACACACACACACACACACACACGTTAAGACAGGAAGTCCGTCACATGACGTGTACTCGCCGACGTTGCGTGTGCGGACTCACAGAGCTGCGATCTTGATGAACTTGCGCAGCAGCTGGACTCTCTTTGGCAGCGACTGACACTGCAGAATCTCCGTGGCGACCCAGTGCTGCACCTCACTGCAGCGCTGCAGTACCAGCTCCAGGTTCAGGGGGCGCCAGCGGGACTGCTCACCGTGAAACACGTAACACACAAACTCCACCTGCAGGAGACACCAACGAAGAAGACAAACAGCTGTAAAGTCTGCCGGTGTTCGATAGGCGGCCGTCTCAGAGTCACGCCACCGACCTCGTGCACGCAGCTGAACAGCTCCCAGTCGAACACCACCAGCTGATTGGACACTTCCTCTGCCGACATGTCGTGGAGTTTGCTGTCGCCCGGCGTCCAGTGGATCTCCTCAGGAAGAGGAAGCTGAGCGGGCAGGAAATGACATCATCAGATTAACACACACCTGAAACAGCTTCCCATCCTGCCTCGTTTGAACGGGACGTTCTCATGACCCAGTGATCTCAGTCTGGTCTCAGTCTGGTCTCAGTCCTGGTCTCAGTCCTGGTCTCAGTCTGGTCTCAGTCCTGGTCTCAGTCTGGTCTGGAAACTGACGCGGGCTGCTCGCGGCGTCCGTTGAACATAGAACAGAACCGCTCGGAGGCCCGCTTCTGGGACTCCTGAACCGGGCTGCGGCGGAGCCGGTGGAAGTTTGAAACATTGACTAGAAGGACGCGATCTCTGACCTCCAAACACCTGGTGGAGTTTGGAGGTCAGAGATCTGAATGTAATGTGGGCTGCTACAGGCAGACAGAGGAGCTCCATGAGCAGGTCCATGAACTTCCTCTACAGTCAGCAAATCAATAAATCAGTAAATCATTAAATCATTAAATCATTAAATCAATAAATCAATAAATCAGTAAATCAGTAAATCATTAAATCAATAAATCAATAAATCAATAAATCAGTAAATCAGTGCGTCTGTTCCTCACCAGAGACTCGAGCTCAGACGCTTCACAGGCGAACAGGTGTGTGTTGACTCCCAGCGTGGTGAACACGGCCTCATCGCTGGGACGGAACACGGCCTTCTCTGAACACACACACACACACACACACACACACGTTAACAACATGTGCTGTGTCAGCATGTTAAAGGTGTGTGTGTGTGTGTGTGTGCTGACCTCCGGCTGACGTCACAGCCACCAGGATGAGGTTTCCGGGCAGAACCGGTTGGTCCTCGCTGTACTGGAGCTTCTCTCGGACCAGAGCCAGAATCTCTCCGACCCGACAGGACAGACGGCTCCTGATGGTGACGTAGGAGTGGTCCGGAGTGTAGACCCGGCAGAAGACTGCACACACAAACACACCATCAATCATAACAGATGCTGCAGCGCCATCTGGTGAGCTCAGGTGGGACTGCAGTGAGAAACCTGCTTGATGTTTGTGTACAGCAGTTCACCTGCTGTTCACCTGCAGTTCACCTGCTGTTCACCTGCAGTTCACCTGCTGTTCACCTGCAGTTCACCTGCTGTTCACCTGCAGTTCACCTGCGTTTAACAGTTGTACGGAGTCAAAGAAATGTGTGAGTATTTCCACATCTGTAGTACTACAGATGTGGAAATACTCACAGAGAGCTTCAGTGCCCCGTGGGGAAACTACGAGCCTCCTGCAGAGCAACATGTGAACCAGACAGAGCTCTCTCTCTTAGTGGAGCTAGGCTAACAGTTTCCCCCCGCTTCCAGTCTTTGTGCTAAGC
>CM053994.1:518269-658269 GCA_028641955.1 Protonibea diacanthus
AACACAACAGCACAACAACACAGCACAACAACACAACACAACACAACACAACAACACAACACAACAACACAGCACAACAACACAACACAACAACACAACAGCACAACAACACAGCACAACAACACAACACAACAACACAACACAACAACACAACAGCACAACAACACAGCACAACAACACAACACAACACAACAACACAACAACACAACAGCACAACAACACAGCACAACAACACAGCACAACAACACAACACAACAACACAACAACACAACAGCACCGGGATTCAAACCCACGACAGCACGAGGACACGACACATTCAATGATCCTCAGTCAGAAGAATCAGAGAGTGCAGTCAATAAGTGTGTGTGTGTGTGTGTGTGTGTGTGTGTGTGTGTGTGTGTCAGACAGTGAGCATTAGCATGTGTATGTGCCAAACGGGTGCTGTTCATTGATGACATCACATCCTGTCACATGTTTTCATGGTTTCATCATCAGCTGATTAAAGTGATCGACGTCCTGCAGAGACTTCATGAAGCTCTGGAAAAACAACAGTCAGCCAGCCGTCGCTATGGGCAACGTCTCTCCCACCCCATAATATTATCACTGTGTGTGTGTGTGTGAGTGTGTGTGTGTGTGTGAGTGTGTAAACAGCTGCCTCGCAGGTAAAACAGAAAGATGATAAGTTTCCTGACAGTTTCATAAAAGAGAAACAAACCTGCTGAAGCTTCTTACATAACACACACACACACACACACACACAAACACACACACGGGCGTGTTGAGGCAGGCAGGTGTTCAGGTGTGTTACAGAACAGTTCAGGTGTGACGCAGAATGTAAATAACATTTCTACTGAATGAAGTTTTTAATGCTGAGCTCCACCAAAGTAACTGAGTACATTTACAGGTTTTAGACAGTCTGCGGGGACGTCTCAGAGACTACGTCCAGGTTTTAGACAGTCTGCAGGGACGTCTCAGAGACTACGTCCAGGTTTTAGACAGTCTGCGGGGACGTCTCAGAGACTACGTCCAGGTTTTAGACAGTCTTGACAGCAGTTTAATTAACCTGCCGTCCTGAAACAGTCTTGTAAAGAGACACAGAGGTGTGTGTGTGAATTGTGCACATACTCGAGCAGGTAAAACCAGACAGGTGAGAATCATCATCAGTGAAACATAAAGAGAAAACTAACGTTTAAATTCTCAAGACAAACCTCTGTGTGTGTGTGTGTGTGTGTGTGTGTATGTGTGTATGTGTGTGTGTGTGTGTGTGTGTGTGTGTATGTGTGTGTGTGTATGTGTATGTGTGTGTGTGTGTGTGTGTGTGTGTGTGTGTGTTGTGGGTGTGACGCAGAGCTAAAATAAAGCTGGATGTGGGTCACACTGACTGACGAGGATCAACAGGCTCAGGCTCTGCAGTAATTAAATATGAAGCACGGTGTAATTTTCAGAGCTGTGGAGACAAAAACACTTCAGCAGCGACGTGGATGTCTGACGGAGACACGAGGAGACAAGGAGACGAGGACACGAGGATACAAGGAGACGAGGACACGCTGTCTCTGCTCTCAGGCTCACAGATTTGACGTCTGTTTGCTTTAATTAGCTCGTTGGCGTTCAGGCTGATGCTACGTTGATTCCTGACTGAAGTCAACAGAACGTTCACTTAAACATGCTAACTTAAACATGCTAACTTAAACATGCTAACTTAAACATGCTAACGGCACAGCTGTAGCTTCAGTTAGCACCACTGCTACGTTAGCTTCGTGTCCAATTAGCCAACAATGTACCAGTGACATAACAAAGCTAATGTTACGTTAGCTTTGTGTCTCGCTGACAATGATGTTAGATCCTTAGCTTCCTTAGCGTAGCGTTGTGTCCTGTTAACTGACACTGGATTGCTAATAGTTTAGCATGACTTATGTTAGCTCTGTGTTAGCTGACGGTGGAGTGTAAACAAGCTGTTTTCAGTTTGTTAGCGAGTGAAACCAGTTACGGTTAGCTCCTCTTTAATTAGCCTGCTCGCACAGCTCTGCTCTGAGACGCTGTAATTAGTGAGTTTACGCGGCGATGCTTTAGCGTGTTAATCTTTGCACAAAGTGACCGACAGAGAACTGTCTGTGTCCACAGACAATCACAGACTGCAGACTCAAACGTTTAAACAACGTTTTCATTGGTTTCTGTCGCAGAGTAAGTTGTGTTCTCACATTTCATCATGTCATGCTCTGTGACTGTCTGTCCCCTCTGGGCCACCGTAGGTGACACGAAGAGATTCACACCTGTGAAAGGGGACGATGACCCAGCAGCTTTCATCAGTTTTATCAGTTTTCTCTCAGTCTCTGAGACTTTCAGTTCATGTTTGTTGATCGATCTTCACCGAGCTGATCGATCGTCTGAATCCAAACCCGCCTCCCGCCTCGGGTCAAAACCCGACCGGTCAGTCCAGTTTGAATTCCACAGCTCACGAGTTCAGCCTGTTTCTGAATGTCGGATCAGAGAGGCTGAAACATTCAGAAACATTCAGAAACAAACACACCGAGCAGACGAGCAGCAACAAACTCAACCATCAATAATCAACCGATCGATAACGGCATCACGTTCCTTTGATTGACCCTCGACGACACGTCACGTGTTCCACACACGATCGTCACAACATCTGAAGAACGTTTTAAAATAACAAAACTCAAATTAAACTTTAGTGTAACAGGGTGGGAACCACACATACAGAGCCACCTCCACCCAGAACCAGAACCAGAACTGGCGCTGCCACCGAGACCTTCACCTAAGACTGTGCACGTACGTGTCAGAGCTGAAGCTCCTCAGACACACACTGAATATTCAGTGTTATATAACACACACACACACACACACACACACACACACACACACACACACACAGCTGATGTTTAAGACGTGCTGGATTATTCATGAACGTGATGAAGATTCAAATCTTCAGCTCATTTGGACATTTTAATGTGACAAGCTGAGGCAGAACCAGAGAGAGACGACCCAACCCAACAGAACCATCGAGCCCAGAGTCAAAGCTGAGAGACGACCCAACAGAACCATCGAGCCCAGAGTCAAAGCTGAGAGACGACCCAACAGAACCAGAACTGTTCCTTTAAAGCCTTCATGTGGCTTCACACGGTGAAATAAGTCTGATCCGTGGACCGTCTCTGTGTGAGACTGTGTTCAGGGTACAGAACCCACAGACTGTCAGGTCCACCGGGACAGACCGGGTCAGATCCTGGAGGACCACCGGACCTGCGTTGCCATGTTCAAAACTGAATCTGATGACGTAGTTTTATATAATGTTATTTATTATGTTAGGATCTTCTAATGTTTCATTAATATTAAACATTATTTGAATATTCTGGATTTTAAATTCTTGTTTTTAAATTGATTCTGCAAAAAAAAAAGACTAAGACGTGGACACACACACACACACACACACACTCCTGCAGGAACACATACGTACACGCATGCATGCACACACCCACTTCAGCTGTAATAAGCAGGCTGCGTTTCTGAAAGAGGACGGCAGTGATTATGTAACCACACACACACACACACACACACACACACACAGTATAAACTGAATATTTTCCTGCAGTAAACGGCTGAATCTGAACCCGTTTCTGCTCTGGCTCTTGGTCTGGTTCTGGATCTGGTTCTGGATCTGATGGATCCTCGTTATCACTCTCTGCAGGTTGCTGCTGTTTCTCTGCACGCGACGTCGTGACGACGCATTGATCTTTTATCTTTGATGAAGGAAGCAGCTCAGTCAGTTAGCCGTTAGCTTAGCATCAGCATCAGACATTTGTACACACGTTGATGGACAGACGCTGATGTTAGCATGTCCAGCTAACTAGCATAGCAACCAATGCTGAGAGTTAGCATAGCATTAGCCAACTGTGTTACACTGTGGGAGGTTACCGAGCTCTGACACAACAGGAAGCTTCCTGTCTTACCTGTGCAGTGTCCGTAACGTTTTCCCGCCACGCTGTCGAGCACAGAGAGGGTCAGGTTGTCCGGTGTGTCGGGAGGAAGAGGCGTCCCTCCTCCTCCTCCTCCTCCGCTGGTCTCTGTGATCAGGCTGGCCTCGGAGCTCTGCTCATCACTGGACAGAGACGGACTGCGGATGTCCCCTCCTCCAGAACCAGAACCAGATCCAGAGCCGTTAGTGCTGCTGGGTGCCGTGACCAGACCGGTCCCTGTGGCTGACGGCCAGGAGGGGGCGTCCTCACTGTCTGGACTGAGACGGACAGAAGACAAAGTTTGTTTGAGACCCGATCGATCAAAGAGTTTACCAACCAGAACATAAAACAGACAGACTGTCTAAAACCTGGACATAGTCTCTGTGACGTCCTACAGACTGCCTAAAACCTGGATGCAGTCTCTGTGACGTCCTACAGACTGTCTAAAACCTGGATGCAGTCTCTGTGACGTCCTACAGACTGTCTAAAACCTGGATGCAGTCTCTGTGACGTCCTACAGACTGTCTAAAACCTGGACGTAGTCTCTGTGACGTCCCTCACAGGTTTCAGGGCTAATCTAAAAATTGACCTGTCAATCAAAGCGTCCACGCTCTTAATCCTGCATAACTTTAAGCCTTAATATAATGTGAACAGGTGAGTTGTATATAAATTCACCCTCAGTACAGTTGTCATGAACGGGGAAATTAGCTATAGAGACCAAAACTGTTTTTTGTACCAGGCTGTAAACATGTTTATTTCTGCTGTGAAGTTGGACATTTGAACATGGGGACTTATGGAGACTGACTCACTTCTGGAACCAGCCTCAAGTGGACGTTAGAGGAACTGCAGTTTGTGTTTTTTGTTTGTTTGTTTTATTCACATGAACTGGAAAATGGATAATCTGGGCCTGGTTCTGTCATCCAGCATGTTTCATAACATAATATCGAATGTCATAATAATTTAAATTTAAACTTCAGTTTTCATCCAGAAAAACATCAAAAATCTGGAAGTGAACTTTGATTTCTCCACCCTGCCTCACCTGTCAGAAAACCCGCCCGCGTGTCTCACCTGAACACCTCACGAGCCTGGCCGCTCTCCGGTGACGTCTCCCTGAAGAAAGGTACGACCCGGGACAGGCTGGCCCTCCGGCGGGACGCCCCGGTCCCCCCGCTCGCCTTGTCCGCCACCCCGCCAACAAAGCCCCCGGCCCGGGTCAGCGCCGTGGTCTGCTTCTTCAGGAACTTCTCCAGCGGTTTCATCCCCGCCGGCATGGTGGGACGCTGGGTAGAGATACAGTGATGGGTGGAGGTGCAGGGTGGATGATGCAGAGAGACGGAGGTGGGGAGGGGTTCGGGGGGAGGGGGTGTCCTACATCATACAGGCCCCGCAGGTCGGGGTGGGCAGGTATGGGCAGGTGTGAGCGGACCCTGCGGACGGTGCTCTGCAAGAACAGCCGATTTTAACCCATCTGTGGAGGTGGAGGTCGGTGCTGGTGGATGAGTGGTGGAGGTGGGCGGTGTACAGAGCTTCTCTATCTGCTGTCGGATGTCACCGCAGCGCGACACGAGCCCCGCTTTCCTCCCAGAGAGCCGCTCCGTGCGGCCGCAGCGCTCGGCCGCTCCTCCCCGTCCGCAGCGCGTCCTCCTCCCGCCTCTCCTCTCTGCTGCAGCCGCGTAAACACCGAGCGACGGCTCCGGGACCGAGCGCAGAAAAACCCCGAGAATATGACCCCACACGGCGCTCTGCCTCTGCGCGGCTCCCCGGTGATTCCTCCGGGAGGTGGACCGGTACGCCGCGTCTGGGCCGGGTTTTTCTCCGCGATATCTCCGATGAACGCTCGACGTTACCGGATTATTTTCACCTCCGCGCACACCTGGAGCAGGAACAACCCGCCCGGCCGGTGCGTTTGTGTGTCGTCGGTTTTCTGAGCCGCCGCAGCAGCAGCACAGCAGCCGTGCTCGTCGCTCTGTTTTCAGGTCAGACACTGCAGAGGTTCCGACGGTCCGCCCGCCTCACGGTGCCCGTCAGGCTCAGTACACCGCCAGCCTCTCTCCACCTCTCTCTCTCCTCCTTTCTGCTAAATTAGTGGAATGAGAAGTGACTCGTAACATTCACACTCCTCCCCCCTCCTCCCCCTCTCTCCTCCCCCTCCCTCCCGCTCTCATCTGCTGCAGTTGCGCGCCCCCGACACAACGACGTGGACGCGCATGCACACTCACTTCCAGTGCTGTAAAATTGATGAAAAAATCCCAGAGACAGAGTACAAATACTCCATTACTCCAGCAGAGAAAAGTTACTGCAGCCGGCTACTCTTCGCTCTCCTCTGCCATCGTGTCCACAGAGGCTGCTGAGCCCGGTTACACTGCCCGCTCACCCAGCTCCTGTTCTGGCACGACGCCGGCTCCGCTCCCCCCGGCCCTGCCACCTTCTTCTTCTTCTTGGTCCAAACCTCCTGTGGACAAACACCAACACTCCCCCGGTGCTCTGAGCTCACAGTCCAGGCTAACAAACTGAGCTAACATGAGCTAACAGCAGCTACAGCTGGCAGCAGTTTACTTCACTGTCCATCAGGAAACTCCGTAAATCACAGAGTTGATCTGTGACAGGAAGTTCAGCTGAAGATAAACGATCAAACGTTTTTATTTCCGTGTCGTTGGACAGTCGTCATGTGTCACGCGCTGACTCGTACATAATGAATGAACCGTTCACCGTGACGACACACCGATGACACAAAAACAACCACACGACAACACACCAGAGCTGTGAGGAACAGACCTGACCGTCCACACGGGGACTGCAGGTCCAACCCGTCATCAGCTGATGTTTGACGGCAGGTGAACCAAACACAGATCTACCTGAACACACACACTCTGACATCAGCTTCACATTCACACCTGTCGAGTGAGAAACGCTGATCACATGACCGCTGATCCACACTGACCTGGACGCTTCAGTGTGCGTGTCAACATCAACATGTAATGTCTGCAGGCTATTGATCCCCGATAGTCACATGACCTTTGATTGATCTGTGTGTGTGTGTGTGTTGTAATCCGACCATGTCTTGTCACAACAATCAGCTGAACAGCAAACTGTAACTGGAGACACACGTCTTACTTCAGCGCACACACACACACACACACACACACTCAGACTCCACTCATCATCATCTTCATCATGTCCTCCTCTCGTATGCATGGCCAACTCCTCCTGGAGGAGCAGTGTGCAATATGTCGCCGTAAGCAGACACCTCCTCCGTCATGTGGCTGAACACAGGGAGGAGAAACTCATCCAAGCTTCATGCCGACACCGACCTCCATCAGGTCTGCACCCTGAAACTTGATTGACTGACAATGTGGGGACATTCTTTCTTTTATACCACAAAAAACAGGTCGGTCCTCGTAATGTCTGAAAACAGACGTACGTCCCTGTAAACACACAGCAGAAAACTGTAAAACTCAAAATCCAACAAACGCTGCACGCTAACGTCATCCTGACAGGAATACTACAAGACAGTTACTGATGCTCTTACAGCACTCTATGATATACTAATAAATACTAATGATAAACAACAAAAACTGTCAGTAAAACAAAATGTGAATTTCTGCTCGTTTCTGTCCATGTATTATATTATATATAATTATATTATATTGTTTAAATATTCAGAGTTATGGTGGACTAACAGCTGACACATCAGACGATCTCTGCTCCATTATCACAACCAAAATAATTTATACTTGAATCCATTAACTATTTACATGTTTACACTCTAAATCCTAGCTTCTGATTGGTTCGTTCAGTCATGTGATCTGACCACCACACATTACAATATTACATCAATATAAAAGTTAAATTCATCTTTACTTTGAGTATTTTTTTAAGTTAACTGAAAATACACAGAACACAGAGTGGGAACCACACATACAGAGCATGAAGAGAGAGGGGCTGTTAATTACAGGATATGATCGTGTGTTTCATTTTTTTAAATCTCACGATTATCATCAATACTCATATCGTGCAGACTGCTCAGATTGGTGTTGGAAAGTTATAAAAATTGTTAGTTTTGTGTGTAAAACACGACAAATATCAGAAGAACGAACGTTATTATAAACGTCAGATGTTTCCACATTGAAGCGTCTCAGGAGCATAAAAGTCATACTTAAGAAACAGTCAAACTGTGTGTGTGTGTGTGTGTGTGTGTGTGTGTATTCAAACAGTATGCTCAACGCATCAATGAATGAGTGTGTAACAGGCCGGGGTTGACTCTGTGTGACATCAGCAGGTTCTTCTGCACACGCTCAGCGACACATACGCAGATGTTACGTGTGTGTGTGTGTGGATGGTTTGTATGTTCTGAGGTCATCAACACACTAACAGGGAAACAAAGTGTTCATGTTGAGCTGCAGAGGTGTTGGTGACAAGATGTTTGCTCCTGCTTAAACTTCATTGTATTTCTATTTGCTTTCATTCTGTGCAGCCATTTGTAGTTCAGGTCAGATTTTTATGAAACATTTTTATCGGTCGCTTTCTTCTTCTATATAGTTTTTGTACAGATGTTTAGCACGGGTTAACTTCTTAACAGTTATGTTTATTTTCTATGCAAATGTTTAATTTTGCTAAAAATGTTTAAAACACATTTTTAAGTTTTAGAGTTTAACGCCTGCCCATTTTTAATTCCTCCGTACATATTTAAATTTAGATTGATCTCAGGTCAATTTTAACATGTGGTTACTGTGTTATTGGTTCATTCTAATGTTTGTTTAATGTTTGTTTAATGTATGTTTAATGTATGTTTACTGTATGTTTACGTGCTGCTACTGGATGCTTGATTTCCTTCAGGATCAATAAAGTATCTGCATCTATTAGCTTGAGCAGCAGTGTATTTCATTATTATTATTCAAACATGTCGGCCTGCTAAATGACTCAGGTTACACCATTATATAAAGATTAATATAAAAATACAGAAGGAAGCAATAAAAACAAGATATGAACAAAGAAAATGTGACAATGAAAAGAATAAACAGGAAACATGAAGGTAGAAAGGAGGAAATAAAAAATAAATAAATAATATAAATATATATATAAAATAAAAGAGGTCAGCGCTGCATGTGAGAGAAAACGCTGACGTACGAGTGGTCAAGGAGCTGCTACATCATCGATAATGAGCCAATTAGAAGGCAGCAGGCTCCACTTCATGTTCTCAAACCTACGCGGTTACATCATCATCTACACTCAGCTGTCAATCACATCACCATGGTTACCGCAGGGCATGTGACCAACCAGGAGCAGCAGCTGAGACGAAGTGAAAGAGAAAATCCTCAAATTCATCTCCACTCCTCCTTTCCTTTCTCGTTTCCTCCCTCCTCCCTCGTTCCCTTCCCTTCCACACTTGTCCGTGTGCAGTAAAGGACGAAGCGTGTCGTGTGGCTCCGTGTTGGAGGCTCGGGCAGTTAAAGGGTTAAACCACACAGAAATGTGCGGCCTGCTCCTTTAACAGCTGAGCTGCTCTTTGTGTTCAGCAGCTGCTGCTGAATATTCATGAGCAGGAGACACCGTCTGCAAGCTGATTGGCTGTTAGAGCCTGTCACTCGCAGCGTTTACATAATGACTCCCCTCCCCCCATTTATGAATATTCATATTAACGGTCAGAGCAGGGGTGTGTGTGTGTGTGTGTGAAAGAGAAATTAGATCTTTTATTTTAAATCAACATTTTATAACTTTCCTCTTAAATCTGTTGTAGCTTCACTGCAGCTGCCGTTAGCTCAGTCTGTTAGCTGCTGTTAGCTCAGTCTGTTAGCTGCTGTTAGCTCAGTCTGTTAGCTGCCGGTAGCTCAGTCTGTTAGCTGCTGTTAGCTCAGTCTGTTAGCTGCTGTTAGCTCAGTCTGTTAGCTGCCAGTAGCTCAGTCTGTTAGCTGCTGTTAGCTCAGTCTGTTAGCTGCTGTTAGCTCAGTCTGTTAGCTGCTGTTAGCTCAGTCTGTTAGCTGCTGTTAGCTCAGTCTGTTAGCTGCCGGTAGCTAACGCTGGCCTCGACTGTGATTAAAAAGAGACGTCACATGATCATTTTTATTATTATGATCTTTATTGATCTTCTGAGTGGACGACAAACAAACAGAAACAAAACCATCGATGCACTTATCATCATCATCACCATCGTAACATTGAAACAAACAAACTGCCGTCACAGTGAACACAGTGTGGTCAGCTCAGGTTAACAGATATGTCAAACTGATCAGCGGTCAGCTCACCTGCAGCTCAGGTGAGTTTAGAATTTAAAACATGAAGAAAGTTAGACGACGTTTGATCGACGACATCAGAATCGACCGATACGCGAGCTCTTCTGAGCTGAAGCTGCCGTCAGCTCTAATGAGGAAGGACGGATGGACACCCTCGCCTCACCCTCCCCGACTCCTCCTAAAACACCGTCTTCAAGTTTTCATCGTCTCTTTTTGTAAATCAGAAATTAAACTCTCGCTCATAAATCAGGTGGTAACACGCCGTAATACTGCTGGTAATAATTGTTCAGAATAAATCAGACACATGCAGCCGGACCGGAGCTTCAGAGGTGTCGAAACTCAAACTGACGTCAGGTCATTGTGATATCGTCTCATTTTCAGGTGGTCGCCGGCTCCATACCTGCACTCGCTACGCTAAAGGAGCGGTTCCAGTTACAGACAGGGAAGAGGCTCGAGGAGCGGCTCCATCAGAGTCCGGCGTGTTTCTCTGACATCACAAAGTGTGACGGAGGCGGCGGCTTCATTTCACCAACACGTTGAAACATCTCTGCGCGACTTCGACTTCAGTCCACGAGTTTCACGGTTTCCCAACCGAGCAGCGTCTCACTGACGACGCTGCGTCAACATTTTCTCTGATATACTTTAGACGGCGACAGACTGCAGAACCGTTACCTCGCTGCACAGGGACTGAAAATCGAGACAAAGTCACAAAGACGTACAGCAGGTCACCTGATCGACCAACTGAGTCGCCTTCTTTGTTTCCACAGTCAGTCTGGACGTTCCGTGTCGGGTTGAACTCGCAGGTCTGATCTGGATGACGTTCTTTTATTGTGAAGTGAAGCAAACAGGAAACAGAGGAGAAACTTAACGAGCATCCGTGGTTACCTTCATGTCTGAAAACGGACAAATCAAAGTGGTTTCCTCTGCGCGTCTTCACGCCGTGAACACATGAAACAAAAATGTATTACTAATAAAAGACAAGCAGTATTAAAATGAAACAAACGGTGGAAGCTAAAGCAGCTCCTCTGTCTTCGTCTCTACATTACGTCCACGTTAACGTTGGAGTCCCTGCCGATGCGTCTCCAGCAGAAGCTGACTGCTCTGTAGATCTACGAGTATTAGAATCTGTTTACTGCTAAAGTTTCTGTTCAAGCTTCTATATACACATTTTAGAGTTCTATGTACAGCAACGACAAACGGCTCCTCGCCGACCGACTTTTGTGCAACTTTTCATGTCGAGTTTTAAAGAGGCGGCGCCGCTCGGTTTGACAGCACACAGTGAGAACAGCCACACCGACCGCGTCACGGGAAAACCTTTCAGCTCCACAGAACCGCCACAGAACCAGTCCAACACCGTGTCTGGATGATCTGTTGACATGGTAACGCTCGCTATTTGCATAAACTGTGTGAAAGAAGGCTGGGGTTGGTGTAATGTGACGATGTGAACAAAAAGGTGATTTGGAGTGACGTCACAGTCCTGTAAGCTGCGCCCTGATTGGTCAATCTGACCTGCAGCAGTTTGCAGACTGGACCGGGTTCAGCCCGTCTACCTGCTCGACTCCACCAGGTGCTGATCGCAGCAGGAAGTCAGTTCAGTTTTCAAAATAAACAACATGCAATGTACATACTCTCTCATGGTAACCAGAAAATAATCTGAGCAAGTTAAAGTGTGGAAGGAAACGGACCAGAACATTCAGAGCCGAGCCTGGCGGAGTGGAGCTGTCAGTCCACATGTGGGATCACGTGTGTTTTCTAACACGGGACGCTGCAGCTTCAGGAATAAACTGTAGATAGAATTCTGTTTGATGAGCGAGCGCGGAATATATTTTATATCTTTAAACATCTTTGAGACGTCACGAGACGTCTCAATATATCTGAGTATATTTGAGCTTCTGGTCCAGGACACGACAGGTTAAAGTAACGTTACAGTAACATTACTGTAACGTTACAGTAACGTTACAGTGACACACGCAGAGCAGACAAAGAAATGTTAATATCTGACGTGACAGGAACACGTGGACGTTTTCAGGAAAACGACACGTGAACCTCCAGAGAAGAGCTGACGTAGAGGGTGGAGCCACCTCCACCTCCACCAACCGTTTATATTGCCGCCAACGCCAAAAACAAACCCTCAAAGAAAAAAAGCTCCGACAGGACGTCACAGCTCTGATCCCAACACGAGCTCCAACTGTGACTCAGCAGTTTTCAGGGTCAGAGACACGCTGGTGGGATCAAACCTGCGACTGCAGAGTTACAGAGCGGCCCGATCGTGACGCGCCGACACGCAGCCGACCCGCCAACGGACCGCTACAAGGTCCAAAACAAAGAGGAGAAAAAAGAGGAAAGTCTTTCCACCAGTGATGCTGTGGGTCACCTGCAGAGTCCGTCTTCACCTCCGTCCATCCACCCATCTGTCCATCCACCCGTCTGTCCGTCCCTCCCTCCCTGGATAAGGTTGGTGGTTGCCGTTGGACCCTCCCATCCCTCCTACAGACACAAAACCATGAAAACATTTTTTTTTTTTCGATGTGAAATTTAAAGAATAAAAATGTTTTAACGTGACGGAGACGTCACATTTCAGGACAATTTAACGATGTTTGATGAGCTGTGTCTGGTTTAATAAAAGCTTCACTAAGAGTCCTGAACGAGCCCGCGTCGTGTCCAGACCCGTTTGAGACGTGGACGTGAACTGATCGCCGTGTCGGGCGTCCTGCCGCCCGCCGTGCGCTCACCTGTAGTTCCGTGATCAGGGTGAGGCTGAGACTGGGTGGTGGGGAGGGCGAGCGGGCGGGTCACTCTGAGGCGAAGTGCACCTCCGGAGGGGGGGGCTTGACGGTGACGGGCTGGGACGTGCGGCGGGGCGGAGACGGTTTGGGCTGAGCCTGCTGCTGCATCGTGTCGTAGTACGTCACGCCTCCGTAGGTCACCTGGGTCTGACCCTGAGGCACATTCAAAGAAAACTTTATTATACAGAGACGCTCACAGGGCGGCCGTGCCATCACGTGATCTGCGCCGGCAGACTGACCTGTGGACTCGGGTACATGGCGGGGTAAGGGAAGGTCATGACTCCAGGCGGAGGGTAGAAAGGCGGTGGTGGTAGCAGCTGCTGTGGTTGCCCTGGCGACAGAGAAACAGGTGGGCCTCCGTACAGGGCGGGGTTAGCGATCGGACCGCCTGATTGGTGGGGATGGAGACCTGAGGAGGAGGAGGAGGACAGGTGAGCAGGTCGTACACACACGCTGACAGTCGATGTTCAAAGCGGAGCAGACACTGACCGGGGTGAGGGAGGTGCATCTCCGGCTGGACCAGCATGCCCTGGGGCGGGATGGGGGCGGGGCCATCCCCATGGGCGTAGATTGGTCCCTGATAGGACACTGTGAGACAGGCAGAGAGAGAGAGACAGACAGGCAGACAGAGAGAGACAGACAGACAGGCAGACAGAGAGAGACAGACAGGCAGAGAGACAGACAGACAGACAGGCAGAGAGACAGACAGAGACATTCATCCATCGACGTCAATAGAAATTCAAACAGTTAGTTTGACCTTTACTGACCTCTGCTGGTGAGCAGAGGAACTACACAAACTACAGAAACTACAAGTCCCAGTCAGAGTGTTCAGTGACATCACACAATGTTTTTAATCATTCTACAAGGAGGAAATGTTTTTAAAATGTTTTTTAAATGTTTTTAAAGTCGTGGGGTTCTGGTCTGATGGTTCTGGTCTTACTGGGTTCATAGTAGTGTCCCTCCATCACCCCCAGGTGCATGGGCGGTGCCGGCTCGGGTACGGCTCGCTGTCGTTGAGAGGAGTAACGTTTGGCCCGGTTGGAGCCGACACCCATCTCCTCCATGCCGGAGAACTGAGGCTGAGCTCCGGGCATGTGCATCGGGTTAGGAAGGCCTGCGGACAGATTTATGATTACTGTCTGAACTTCATGTCTCCTAATAATCGATGAGTAATGTTGATGTTCAGGCTCTGAAGACACGACATGCTGCTGCGTCGCTCTCCTGTTTTGCAGCCGGACGTTACACTAACGTTAGTCTAATGTTAGTCTAACGTTACACTGACGTGACTCAGCGATCATAAACTCACCTCTCATCTCAGAGCGCATGTAGGATGTCGGGCTCTGACTCCAGCTCTGTCCTGCCAGACTCAGTCGAGCTACGTCCTGGTCCAGCTCTGTGATCGCTCCGCCTCCTCCACCACCTCCACCCCCTGTGTGACTCGCCCCTTCACTTGCTCCCGCCCAGCTCTTCCCTCCCACGCTGCCCGGGGAGGAGGCGTTGTTCCCTCCGGCTGCTGACTCCTCCACAGACGCCTGTTTGCTGCCCAGGTCGGCAGGTCGAGAGCGAGTCCTGCGAGCCAGCGAGTACGATTTACGCTCCACCGGCCGCTCGGTGGGAGGAGAAGCTTCCCGATTGGCTGTTGCAGCTGATGACTGGGGGGAGGGGTCAGAGGTGGAGGAGGAAGCAGCCAATCCTGACGCAGGTCTGTCGCTGCTCCCTCGTTGCTCCTGCTGCTGCTGCCGCCTCGGCGATGCAGATTTGTAACCGCCCGGCTGTGACGCCGTCGTCGTTACAACACTGAGGTCCTGTTCCCGAACGCCTCCTGGGCTGACTGTGACGTCCTCGATGACCACAGAGGAACCGCCCCGCCCACCACCACGCCCTCCTCTGACCACACCTCTGTCTCTGTCTGTGTGCTCGGGTGGAGCTTTGGGGCCCTGCCGTTCTCTGGGATGCACCTGGGGTGCGTTTGATTCATTATTCCTGTACTGCTGGGGCAGGAGGTGCATTTGATTCTGGTGGGGCGGTCTGCTGCGGGCGGGAGGCGGTCTGGAGGGATTGTTGCTGCGTTGAGCGTGGGACAGTGGGAGAGAGGAGGGGGATGTAGAGGAGGGGTGGATGGATGAAGGTGGAGCTCCTCCTCGGTTCGGACCTCCTCCTCCACTCTGCCAGGACCGGACCGGACGCTCTCCTCCGTCTCTCCATCGCTTGTCTCTGCTGGGAGACGTACTCTGTCTGCAGGGAGACAACAAACCACGTTAGACTCAGTACATTTTTATAGAAACCTCCTCCCTCCTGCTTCTCCCTCCTGCTACTCCTCCCTCCTCCTCCTCCTCCTCACCTGGGCCTGCGCTGCCGGTACGATCGGTCTCCAGAGCCGCCACCGTTTCGGATGTCGTAGCCGTAGATGGCGATGAGCTCCTCGCGGCTCTTGGGCGCCTGCTCCTCCTCTCTGAACTTGTCGTGCTCCCAGCGGCCCTCGTCCTTCCACAACTTCCTGTTCCGGCCTTTTGGTCTGAGAGGGCACAGACAGGAAGTGATGCGTTAAAACCTGTCGCACTGTCCTGAAGAGACACGAGGTGAGCAGAGCGCCCCCCAGTGGTTTTATGAACCGCTACAGTTACAGACTGTCTCCCTCTGAACGTCATTCAGACACATTGATGCTGCAAGACAGACAGACAGGCAGACAGACAGACAGACAGACAGACAGGCAGGCAGACAGACAGGCAGACAGACAGACAGACAGGCAGGCAGACAGACAGGCAGACAGACAGGCGTACCTCTCCTCCTCCTGAGCGTGCCCTCTGACGTCGTGCTCGAAGAACAGACCCTTCCTCGGGATGTAAGCCGGGTTCTTCCTGTCCTCGTCATCGTCGAGCTTCTGACCAGGTTTCCCTCCGGCCTTCGTCTCGGGGTCGTCTGTCGACTCCTGTGAGAGAGAGAGAGACAGACAGACAGACAGAGAGTGTGTGTGAGTGTTCATCAATTAGAAATCAACACGATGATGTCAGTGTGTAACCATGACTACAGACGAGTGTGTGTGAGCCCATCAGTCGAGCTCAGACTGACTCAGTATGATGAGTTATCAGTGTGTGTGTTCACGATCATCCGCTCCTCCGAGCAGGAGGTGGAGCAGACCACCATGCTTCACCGTGGGTTTGATTCCTTCAGTAAACAGGTCATTCAGTCGTCCTCTGGGAAATGTATTCCTCAGTCCACCTACAGGTGTTTGGTCATGTTTCTGTCCTCAGGGGCGGTTTACAAACCGATCCTCATCCTCTGAGACCACCACAAGACCACCACAAGACCACCACAAGACCACCACAAGACCACCACAAGACCACCACAAGACTACCACAAGACCACCACAAGACTACCACAAGACCACCACAAGACCACCACAAGACCACCACAAGACTAGAAGACTAGCTTCTTCTGACAGGACTTCTGCTCACTGGTGTTTGCTTGAAGTTGCTGTTCTTCTTTGTGATGGTGTGTGTGTGTGTGTGTGTGTGTGGTCATTTCATTGTGGTCTCAGACTTTTGGACCCTCCTGAACATTATGTACAGACTGGAGGGCTGAGATCAGAACACACACACACACACACACACACACACACACACTCTTTAGCACTCTGTGCTGGATGTACAGGTGCGGTGAGTCTCACCTGTCCGTCCCCACTCTGTCTCTCTCCGGCTAGGTTTCCTTTCTCTTCGGCCTTGTGCTCCTCTTTACTCTGTCCTTGTCCCTCCCCCTCTGTCGCCGCCTCCTCCTCCTCCTCCTCCTCCTCTTCACCGTGCTCCTCCTCCTCCTTCACTGGGCCGTCAGCAGCAGTGGGGGGTTTGGGCTCGCCGGCTGCTGCTGCTGGAGCTTCTTCATCGCTGTAATGTTCGGCCTCCTCTTCCTCCTCCACCCCCTGAGGGAACACAGGAACACGCCTCATTCAATGCACACTGATGACGGAGCGCTGTGAGGGCTTTATTAAGAACGTGACAGTAAAATGTTTGAACAGCGTTTCATGTGTTTACCTCTGAATGGGAGCCGTTCTCTTCTGGATCTGCACTGTCGTAGTCGGAGAGGACAGCTGGACAAAACAGACAGAAAGCAGTCGGTCATCAAACGTATCGTCACGTTACGTCAGCTGAGTGCGAGCTTCGATACGCTGACTTAAAGTCTTACCTTCTCCGACTCCGTCTTCACTCTCCTGCAAAGAGAGAAAAAACTGTCAGCACCAAACAGGAAAGAACACGGCGTCACACGGCGAGCTGAAACTCAGTCAGTTTATCCTGACTTCACCTTTCTGTGTGTGTGTGTGAGGACATAAAGCAGGAGAAGAACGAGTGTGACCGTAAATATACGACTCACATCAAATAAACAGACTGACTCAGTCAGCTGATCAGGTCACGTCTGTGTTTACGTCTGCTCTAACTGAAAGGTGCCGCAGCGTCCTGCGGGTGGAAGGAAAACGACGATGAGTGAGAGGTGACGGTGAGACTTCGTCCTCGTCTCTCCGTGGAACAGAGTCTGTCCCAGAGCGAGGGACGTCACAGAGGGAATGAGTTCACATTCACATCAGAGCCGCCTCACACTCACAGGTAATAACATCATTTCATACAAACGGCTGAATGTAACCGCAGAGAAACAACCAGGAAAGAACTTTTTATTCCTGATTAACGACTTTATCGAGGCCGGCGCTCGCTGTCCTCAGTCTGTCTGTCTCAAACCATCGGACACCAACCAGATCAAACTTTGTGTTTCAGATTTAGAAGCTGCTTCATGAAACAAACACAGACTGTAACAATGCAGGAAAACGCTGTACCACGACTCAGAGCGAGCGGAGGCCGGCTTCTGAACCGGACCGGGCGCTGCGGTGAGGTTTAAAACTTTGGCTGGAATGGCCGTGTATCGCTGAGGTGACTGAACCCTCACTGTCGTCTGTCAGGTTACTCTCTGATATAAAGGAGACAGGTGTGTTGTTGTACCTGACATCCTCTATCTGCCCTCGTGGTCTGACTGTAATAACAGAGTAACAAATAAAAGCAGAACACGTTAGAACTGTCTGTGTGAACCGAGCCCGGGCAGCAGGGCCCCCCTCGGGCAGCAGGGCCCCCCTCGGGCAGCTCTCACAGCCGTCCCCGTGGCGCACGATGGTCGCGGTAGCAGCATTAGCCGGGGCCTTAGCGGTGTGTGTGCCAAACACACACACTCCTCCTCCATACCTGCACACCGACACCACGTACACACCTGAGGCGGGACTCCTGTCCTCGGCTATCAGCTGGTTTACGGGCCAGCTTCGTATTTTTCCGTAAAACCTCGAAGTGAACACGAGCCGGTGTTACGGCTGAACGTGCGACCCCTGTAAACGCGCCCCCCTCCCCCCGACTGGCGCCTTTTCGTCTCAGAAAGCGGGAACAAAACGACAAGAAAGGTCAACTTACTGTGTGTTTAACGTCAGAACCGAACCGACCGAACACACCGAGAGTGAGAGTAAACATCCAGAGTGTCCGTGAGACAGGAGTGACGACAGACAGCTAACCTCACGGCTAACCTGTCTCACGTTAGTTTCCTTCGAGCCAACGCCGCCTACCGTCGGGACATCCCGGTGTGTGTGGAGAGACAGACGGCTCCACAGCTCCGCTATCCCCGCCACGGAGAAAGAGAGAGCGGGGCTCGGCCCCCGGGAGAAGCTCCTAACAGCAGCGGTGTGTGTCGCCGCTCCCGGCCGGACACGGAGCGGTCAGCCCGGGGAGCTAACCGTTAGCTACTCACACACTCGGACTCCACGTCGCTCTTCGTCTCCGCCCGGGTCGCTGTCGCCTCGGGCGGGTCGGGCTCTCTCCCCCGGCTCTTGGTCGCCGGGGAGCCGGACCTCCCGCTGTCCGAACCCGAGCCGGACTCGTCGTCGTCCTCGCTGTCCTGCGACGCGCGCCTCCTCCTTCGCCGCCGGTCCGCCATCTTAGGTCTGTCGAATGGTTGGAACCGGAAGGACGCAAGGGACTGTGGGTAGACGAGTTCTTCTTCGCGGATGTTGTTGGGCGTCACTAAACGCCTCGTATTTTATCTACCGCCACCTAGCGGAGGCTACAAGAACAGCACGTTTAATATATAAACATATATTTAAAAAATTAAAAAAGTATCATCAGCAAAATGAACTTAAAGACTCAGAGAGGAGAAACACACACAAACACTGATTATAAGATTGACCAGGTGTGTACACACACTCCGGTTCACTGTGCTCTCAATTGTTCATACAGGTATAGACATAAGTAGAGTTTAAAGACAAAGGACAGGTAGGCGCAAACGTAAACATAAAAAATAACTATATACATATTTAAAATGTATATGTGCATAGTTATAGATACATACACACAGGTGTATCTATCTATAGACTTTTGTAAACTGGGTAAAGGACTGATGATGGTGCAGGTGGAGGAATAAATATGGATTGTGCAAACGGTCGTGTTCAGAGAAATGTTATTTCCAGCTGTTGATCACAGAGACAGTCTGAGGGAAGAAGCTGTTCCTGTGTCTGTTTGTGAGCTCTGTAGCACCGGCCGGAGGGGAGAGCTTCAAACAGGCTGTGTCCGCGGTGTGAAGGGTCTGCACAGATGTGTCCTGACTCTGATGGAGGGCAGGCTGACACCCTCTGAAATGTAGCAGTCGTAGAAGATAGATAGCATCAGGTACCTCACACTGTACAAGGTGTGAATAGTACTGTTGTTGAATAAATGTTGGTTCGTTAGAACATTTACAACCTTCATCAGACTCTCGAGGTCTGTGGGTCAAAGTGTTACTGGGACATTTGATCAATGAGGACGTCCCGTCACAGTCAGGTTCAGATGGTTTATTGGATCAACCATTACAGTTAATAGATGATGTCTTTTTGGGGCAACGGCAAAGCATATCTGGGAACTCCTTCAAGACTGTTGGAAACCATGTGAGGTGACTGAGAGACTGAGAGTGTGCACAGCTGTCATCAAAGAAAAAGTGTCTCTCTCTGCTCGGCCTCAGCATGTCATCGAGCCGCCCTTTAAGGACCGCCCACAAAAATCCTGGACTGAAAACTGGTGAAAAACTGTTTGAACCTCTGACTCCACGTCAGTAATACATCGTTCAAAGTCTTTTTTTCTGATCCCAGACCTCGGAGGCCTTCTCTTCAGCAAACACACATCGCAGAGCGTTCTTCATGTCCTTAGAAGAAGAAGTGGCAGAGATGACGTCGATGAAGACGTCGATTGCCAGCGCTCCGAGGCCGGCCATCTTAGGATTCTTAGACAGACTGGAGAGCTTCTCTGCGAGTGTCCTGATCCAGGCTGCGTGGGGGAAGTCTTCCTGTCTCCTCTTGTCGAAGTGCTGCTGGAGGCTGTCAGAAGACGAGAGGCTGCAGAACATCACGATGGTTCCATTCACCGTCACATCTGGACATTTCTTATGTTTCTTTATTGTTTCCTGCATGTCTCTTTGTCGTCTCTCTCTACACTCCTCTTCACTCATCGCAGCACCCATTCTGTCCTGGTAAAACATCAAACATGTTATCACATTTCATCAACAGCTGGAGTCAAACATGCAGTTAAAGCCTCAGTCTGTTATTCTCTATATCAGCACTCGTGGAACGTCCAATCACATTACTCAGTCTGAACTCCTCATCAGCCTAGAAACGTTGGATGTTAATGTCTTTGAATACTTGTCATATCTTTTATAACATTTGTATTTTTGAATGTGTAGAAATAAAAAGAAGCGTGGAGACAGCAGGAAGCTGGATTCATCTTTTCTTAGTGACTCAGCTTCACTGACACGCAGGGGGCTTCCCGTCACACGGCTCGTCTGCACTGAGAGTTTCCTTCAGTCTGACGAGTTCTCAGATCAACACGACAGTAAAACACAACAGAAGCAAACCTGTGCTGACGAGTCCAGCTGGAGCAGAGTTCAGTCTCAGAAACAGCAAAGACTGAAGAACACTCTATACAAGCATGACTGATCACAGGTCAGCTGACTCTCTCTAACGCAGGGGTCTTCAACCAGGGGTCTGCGACCCTTAAGGGGTCCACAAAGGTACTGCAGGGGGGCCGCCAATTCTTGTCCTAATAATTGACAGTTTTCAGTTATCCGTGTTTGTCTCTCGTCCTCTCGACTCGCGCTATGCATTTATCAAACATTATTTTCAGTAACAGTTATTATTTCTCCTTCAACTTAAAAATGAAAAATGGAACTCATTTTAAAAATGTGATTGGACAAAAAACAGATTTCATGTTTTTAGTAGGAAATACTTTAAAATAAAAACTTTATTTTTATACATTTCTTCTGTTGAAGCGACACTTTGATGTACAAAATGTGATTCATTTAAAACGTGTAAGATCAGTAAGAACGTGAAAGTTTGAATGAACACATGATGAAATAAATTACATGTATAGATAAATAGAAAATATAAAGTCTGTATTTCAAGTACTTAATAAAGTAATCAAATACTTTTACCAGCAGCTACTTCACATAAAAACAAAAAGGTCAAATTCTCTTATTAAGATTATAATGTGAATATACATTACAGTCTGTATATACAGGACTGCAGTGGCAGCCATGGCGCTCCTCGTGTAAGACATGAACATCATTAAAGTTTATTATCATTGTTGTTGTTGAGTGTTTAATGTTCCAGATGAGCACAGATAAACTGTGTTTGCTCCTCTGACCACCAGAGGGCAGCACATCACTGAACAGCTGCACACTGACTCAGAGCAGTCATGAACAAATGTTTAAATAACGTTCACGTAACGTCGGCATTGACCTTTTCTTTGTCTGCATGGACTCAGGATGAAGACTTCCTGTAAACGTCCAGTGTGTTTAGCTGCATCTAGTGGACTAATTGCTGCATTGCAGTCTCCTCACATCACCCTCACCTTCTTAGTGTAAAGGAGAAACAACATTTAAAGGCCCGGTCAGTGTTTAGTTTGTCTGTTCTGGGCTACTGTAGAAACACGGTGTTTCAACATGGCGGCCTCCCTGAAGGGGGACCAGCTGCCACTGTAGATGTCAAAGGAGAATTTATAAGTCACAAAAACAAAAAGATTCTTATTTTAAGGTGATTATACATGCATGAAAACATAGATATGAATATTATATTCCATGTCTGCTTTATTCTGAAAATAAAGTCCCCAAATCTGACACACTGCACCTTTAAAATCCTCCAGATTAACACACTCTTTAAATCTCCTCTTTACTATCTGGGACAGTTTCTTCTTAGACCATGATGCATTGCTGAAGATAAAACTATGAGCTCAAAGTCGTAACTGAAACTTGAATGAAGTTTGAATATGAATCCAAAAAAACATCAGAGAGAAGAAAAACACGTCACTGAGCATCAGTACTTTAAATACTTTAATAAAACATAGTTTTACTGAAAACATCTCGTATAAATCTGTATTTGTTGTGATTTGAGCTCTGGTGTTAGTGTTTGTACCACAGGCGTGTTGGACCACCGCGAAGACGAAGAAGAAGAAGAAGAAGAAGAGGACGAGGACGAGGACGAGGAGGACGAGGACGAGGATGAGGAGGACGAGGTTTACAGGCTATGCTGCTGAGGAGTGGAGCTGGTGTCATGCCAGAACAGGAGCTGGGCGAGCAGGCTCAGCAGCAGAGGAAGCAAAGGAACCTGGGAGCGACACACCACAACAAATCCTGATGAACTACGAGTATGTCAACACACTGGAAGTAAGAAGGCCGTGCAGTGTCTGCTGAGTGAAGCAGTGACCAGGATGTCTCTAATTATGAAATATCATCTCATAATTGATCTTCTCTCCTTTTCCAAATGAAATGTGGTTTTAAAGTGATGATGACCTCACTTCACCTTCTGCTGTCTGCAGCTCAGCTCGGGATCACAGTCTGTCTCTCTTCTTATCAACACGCTGATGGTGCTGACTCAAATGAAACTCACCTGGTTTCTGTCCTTGAACTGTCTGGAGTCATTCTGTTTTATCTCATGTCACACTTTGATCTCACAGGTGGCAATAACTACACATGATGAGGGCCGACAGTCCATCAGCAGACAGTCCATCAACAGACAGTCCATCAACAGACAGTCCATCAGCAGACAGTCCATCAGCAGACAGTCCATCAGCAGACAGTCCATCAGCAGTCAGTCCATCAGCAGACAGTCCATCAACAGACAATCCATCAACAGTCAGTCCATCAACAGACAGTCCATCAACAGTCAGTCCATCAACAGACAGTCCATCAGCAGACAGTCCATCAACAGACAGTCCATCAGGCCCAACAATGTGTTTTGGTATCTGTGTGGCTACGTCACATCTGTACATCGACTACATCATCGTTTACATTAACTGTGGTGATGTAAAAGCTGAATGTGACTCACCTGTCAACAGGTGAGTCACATGACAGAGAGGCTGAGTGTTTGTGAAGTGACTCCACCATGACTCCTCCACCACTCCGGCGTGGTGGCATGGTGTTTTGTTTGGTGAATTATGAATCATAAAATGAACAATAAAGTTTCAACATTTGATGATTCTGTGTGTCATTTTCAATTTGTACATATTTTTTATTTTTGATCTGTGAGAGCAGTCAGACGGAGATCTCAGTCTGATGAATCTTATCAACATGGCGCTGATTCAAAATGGGCTGTAATCACGAGTTGATTATCCATTGTTTTATTTATTGGTTTGATTTGATCTTTGACACGCGATACGTGATGATATGTTTCAGTTTTGGCAGCTCGTTTGTCATCTTTGATAATCATTAAACATTTTGTGGCTCTCAGCTTTGGCAGAAGGTTAAAGGTGCCATAAAATGTTTAAAACTATATTTGATACTATAGATGTTTTGTGGTATGTTGTGCCATACATATGTTATGTTTTATAAAAATGTAATGTTTGAGTTTGAGCTGTTTTATTTTGCATTTTCCATGTGCAGCCACAAAAAGAGCTCCAGAGTGTTGAAGCTGATTTTTTATGAACCTGATAACATCAGCAGTATCAAATGTCCCCAAAGCTGAGAGCCACAAAATGTTTAATGATTATCAAAGATGACAAAACGAGCTACCAAAGATCAAACCAAACCAATAAATAAAACAATGGATAATCAACTCGTGATTACAGCCCATTTTGAATCAGCGCCATGTTGATAAGATTCATCAGACTGACTTCTGTGTCTTTCAGTCGACACCAAAACTCAAAGTCAGAAACACTCAGATCTGTTTCATGATTTATGGAGAAAATGTTTCCTGATGGACTGTAGCTCCTGTTAGCTCTGTTTGTTAGCTGCTGTTAGCTCTGTTTGTTAGCTCCTGTTAGCTCTGTTTGTTAGCTGCTGTTAGCTCTGTTTGTTAGCTCCTGTTAGCTCAGTTTGTTAGCTGCTGTTAGCTCTGTTTGTTAGCTCCTGTTAGCTCTGTTTGTTAGCTGCTGTTAGCTCAGTTTGTTAGCTGCTGTTAGCTCAGTTTGTTAGCTCCTGTTAGCTCAGTTTGTTAGCTGCTGTTAGCTCAGAAGTCTGTGAAGGTCACCTTCCTTGGAGATTGTGATTGTGAATCTGGTGCAACTGGACTTGGATGTAGATCTGTGTAGGCATTTCACCTCTCTCCTCCAAGAGGCTTCTTTAGCTCTGACTGACCGGTGCTGACTTTGTTTTCATTCGGTTTGTGAGGTCCGGTGTTAGCGACAGAAGCTAAGGCTCATTCTGAATGGACAGTTAAAGCATTGCACTTTCTCTCTTGGTCTGTGTGTCACACTCTAAACGTTCCCCTCCAGAACCCCACAATATAGGAACAACAGTCTCATTGTTACAAAGGTCACCTGAGGTCTCGTTGTTGGAGTCACATTAGGCCAAGTGTCACTTTCTGTTCAGTCTCCTGGGAAGGAATGAAAGGAGAGCATGGAGATGGAGACGCTACAGGAGGCAGAGTTTGTGCAGTTCAGAAGTGATATAATAACACAGAGCATAAAACTTGGTGTCCGCCATGCGCTCCTACTGAGGCAGCACCGAGAGCATCCCGACCAGCTGCATCACTGTGTGGTACGGAGGCTGCACTGCATCCTGCTGTGAGACCTCACAGTGCACAGAGAGCATCATCGTGCCCCTCTGCCCTCTCTACGACATTTACAACACACCCCTTGCCCGCAAACCACTCATTTAGACATTTACCTGACGCTTTCATCCAAAGCGACTTCCAGAAAAGGGAAACAATGAAGGTACAGTGTGATAAGAAGTGTTAGTGCAGCAGGCAGTGCTGTGACAGTTGAAGGGACAGGTGTGTCATGTCCAGGTGTTGGTAGTGTTGTAGAGGAGGTCCTCTCTGAAGAGCTGGAGGTCTTCAGGAGGTCTGTGAAGGTAGAGAGGGACGCCCCTGATCTGGTAGGAACTGGTAGGACGTTCCACCAACGGGGAAAACAAACAGAAAAGTTTGGATTGTCCTGAGCGTACAGGTGGCGGAGCCAGGCGTCGCTCACTGGAGGAGGGAACATCTGTCTGTATGAGGACGCTCAAGAACCGCAGACTGCTTTGGAGTCAGTGTCAGAGATCTGAGTTTAATGTGGGCTGATACAGGTAGACAGGGGAGCTCCATGAGGGAGTAACATGTTGAAGAGCAGGCGAGCCACCACGTTCTGGATCATCTGAAGAGGTTTCACTGTGCAGGCTGGAGGCCCGTCAGGAGGACGGTGCAGTGATCTGGTCTGGAGATGAGCACAGTTTATGTCAGGTGCTCAGTGCTGTGTTGAGTTAAGTAAGGTCTGATTTTTATCAGCAACTGAGGCGACATGATTGGAGAAGGTTAGCTGGTCATCAATCATCACCCATAAGTTTGAAGACACAGGGAGTCAGTTCTGATGTTGATGTCGTGGTGTGTTGGAGGTTTGTCTGGGAGGAGCAGCAAGTGATGTTCCTTCATCGATGTGGAGACGTTCAGAGACCAGAGCAGAGAGCGAGGGGTCTTCAGGAGGAAATGAGAGATAGAGCTGAGTGTCATCTGCATAGCAGTGATAGGAAAAGCCATGTGAGCGGATAATCAGACCCAGAGAGGTGGTGTAGAGAGCAAATAGAAGAAGCCCAGCTCCGAGCCCTGGGGGACCCCTGTGGTGAGGTGATGAGAGCCAGAATACACTGAACGAGCGCCCTGTCAGGTAGGATTCAAACCAAGAAAGAGCCCAACCAGAGCTGAACTACTCAGCACTGCCGGCGACTTCACCCACCCCTCATGCTGCTTCTTCAGTCGAGTAGCTCCTGGGCCAGAAAAAGAACCAGAACCAGCATCAGCATACACTGATCAGACATGACACGATGACCACAGACAGGTGGAGGGGAATATTGATTATCTTGTTATCATGGCACCTGTCAGCGGGTGGATGTATCAGGCAGCAAGTGAATATTTTGTCCTTAAGGTTGACATGTTAGAAGCAGGAAAATAAACAAGCATCAGGATTTAAAATTCATTGAGAAGAACCAATGGCTGTGTGGTCTGATTTCCTGAACTTTCCTCTGATAAACTGACGTCTGTGACCTCCTGTTGATCCACACTGACCTGTGATCAGGTGAACGGTGTCTCTGTCATTCATACATCTGTTCTTACACTCACTATGTATGGGGGGAGTGAAGCCAGTGTCATGCCAGAACCGGAGCTGGGTGAGTGGGCAATGCGGGCAATGGCAGAGGAGAAGAGTCCGAAGAGGACGTTGATGGAGGAAGCTAAGTCGACTCACTAGTTTTTGATCAGATGTATGTGTCGTGTTAACCACAGAGGGGTCACACTCTGGACCTGGAGACACTAAATCACAAAAACACCAGTTTCTACATAGTGTTGCTCTATGGCAGCCCATTTACCTGAAACTTTGTTAGTTTAACTTGATTCCACATACGGCATGTGAAGAGTGAAGCATACAGTAATATATCAAATCCTGACTGTGGAAATACATAGAGGTAAATATGCAGGACTTGTATGTACTTTTATTTGATGCACTTTTGTCTGGCCTCTGATTCGCTGCTTGCAGCTCCATTTTGGTTTCTGATCTGTGACTGGTTGGCTCTCTGTGCCTTCTCTTCTCAAAGTGGCTAGGTAACAAATGACATGAGTTTAAGGGGGTGGGAACTTTACAGACTTTATAATATATAAAGATGAAACAACAAACTATTCAACAACACAACTTCAACAGCAACAAGACAGCAGATATCAACTGCTTTTACAAGACAACAATGGACTGCAGACCTGGTAAGTATATTTCATATACAGTCCTCTTACTCTGTGTTTGATCAAACTTGTTCACTTTTAACTGTTTTCATGTTTCATTAACATCAGTGATGTTCTACAGAAACCTCCTCTCTATCATCACATTCAAGCACTCACTTTGAGTTGTTTTACTGAACACCTGCTCAGTTTTCTGCAACTGTGAACTTCATTTTTTCATTTATCTGTTTTGTCATTTTAGTTTTTACAGAACTGATTTTTTGTTACACATCACTGAGCTTCAGAACAACATTCACATTTTGCAGCATCTCATTATTTATATTTCCTCTATTCATATATTTTGTTTCTGTTTGCAGTAATTGTGTTATATTTGATAGTTTTTTTAAGAATATGTACAAATCCTCTTTATCATTGATAACTTAGCATATCCAACAACTCCACTTTTAACAATCTGGTTCAACAATTAGTTTGTCACAAATTAATTTCAAAATATATTTAAATATGAATTTTTCACCGTGATTAAGTTTTTTTTAGATCTGGATCAAAAATAGAAATGAACATTTCCATTTTAGATTTAAGTTCATGATCATTTAAAGTCACACTGCCACTTTAATCAGTCAACAATCCAACTTTATTTGTGCTTGGGATAAACAAGCTGCTTTTAGATTATTTATGAACAATAACAAGCATTAAAATCTGTATCTACGTTAGTGCTCCTGTGATGCTGTGTGTTCTGGTTTAACCCTCAAGAACACACAGCACTGCGGAGCGCACATCACATTTTAAAATCCTTCCTGATATTTGTATTGAAGATAGTTTAAGCTGTCATCAATATACATACATACATATATATATATATATATATATGTATATAGCTTTATGATCTTCTGGAAGCTGTAAGGTTGTGTTGTGAGGGAGATCCTGACCCTCCAGGCTTAGTGGGAAGTTTTTTTTCTAGTCTAATGATGATTTTTTTTTTAAGTGTTCAATCAAATTACAAATTCCACATATTTGGTATCAAAATAAAGAGGAAGTTGTATTTTTTTAATAAAACAGCTTGTGATTGTCAGTTTCTTTCTGTTTGTGATATAGAGCTATTTGCTGAAATATGATCATTTTTCCAACAGAATCAAAGGATGAGCTGAGGATTGTGCTGTTGGGAAAGACTGGAGTTGGGAAGAGTACGTTAGGAAATGCCATTCTTGGGAGCGAGAAGTTTAAGAGTGAAATGTGTCCTTCATCTGTGACAACAGAGTGTCAGAGGGAAGTACGAGAGTTTGAAGGAAAATCTCTGGCTATTGTTGATACTCCAGGTCTGTTTCACACAGACAAAAGTGTGGAAGAGTTAATGAAGGAGCTCCTAAGATGCAGCGCGTTGACTATGCCCGGCCCTCATGTGTTGCTGTTGGTGCTAAGCTTAGCTGAGTTCTCGAGAGAAGACAAAAATGTGCTGGAAGTCTTCAAGAAGGTCTTCAAAGAGGCAAAACGTCACACAATCGTCGTGTTCACACACAAAAATCTAAATGCGAAAGAATGTAAGGACTTTATTGAAAGCTCCCAAGCTCTCAAGACCTTCATCAATGAGTGTTGTGAGACGTACCTTGAAGTTGGCAAAACCAACAATGAGTCTCAAGTCAAAGATCTCCTGAAGAAGATTGAGGCCATGGTTAATGAAAATGGAAGCTTCTACGAGGGTGAAATGTTCGAAGAGGCTTGGAAATTCTTTGAAAGACAAACAGGAGGTGACACCAAAGAGGCAAAAAAAATGGACATATGTTTGCTTCAGCTTTTGGATGCAGTGGATACTCCAGAAAAGCTGTCAATGAAAGTTGTGATGAAATTCAGTGATAAAGTGGAAGAGGCCGCATACAGGTGCATTAAACTTCTCCAAAAATGTAGGCAGACAAACATATGATACTCTCATCTGAGTCACCTTCAGTTATTATCAGTCAAAGCAATAAACTTAACAGAAAATGGCAGGTGGGTTTTACGGCCTTGTTTTGCCCTGGGTTTTGCCTCTCAGGCCCGATCATACTATGTGGGCTGCAGCTTTAGACTGCATGAGTTTTAGCTAAGTGGACCTAATAAACTAGAATGATGGTTTTATATAGTATAGTAGATTGGTAGTATGGAGCAGGGGTTCTATCATATTCATGTCCATTCTCTTTGAATATTTCTGTTCATGTGTTAAATTGTTGTTTGTGTAGTGAGAGTCTGACGTTATATCAAATGAATAGAACATATCTAAATCAAGTACTTGTCTAAATTCATTTTGTGTATGAGGAGAAACCTTTTATGCTCTCCGTATCACCGTGTAAAGACATTCCAGATGTTTTGGTTCATTTGAGACGACCTGTAATCAAATCCTGTCAATTCTTATTTTAAACATGTTTGTGATTAAAACGGCTTCCATAATTCAAATATTGTTGGATAGCACTTAAATGATAAGGCTGGCATGATGTTATCTTGTATTACTGTCCACTCCTTTGTGTTGTGTATAAGTGATTTGATTTTGATGAACTGAAATCAAGGGCTCATGTTTCATTACCTGTGTATGTTGGTGTTTTCTATCTCTGTTGCATCATATGAATAAATTAGTCTAACCCATCTTTGTCTATATGAGGTTCATTATTTTGTAACACATTTACAACTTCTGACATTAAATAACACCTTATATTTTGTCAAGTACTACACTGTACAGGTGAACAACTGCACCTATAGCCAATCAAAATGTTTTGTTTTGAGCTGTAAACTTCACCTTCGTCACTGTAACGTCTTCATCAGACAAAGTTGGGACAAAAGGACAAATGGAGAGCTTCAAGTTGCAGGTTTGTTTGTGACGGGCGTGGAGCATGAAGCTGTTGTGAAATCTGGCTGTTCTGCTTTTGATGCTGCTGAACCTCTTACCAGAGGGCAGCATGAGAACAGTCCACGGTGGAGGAGGGAGAACAGTTCACGGTGGGGGAGGGAGAACAGTTCACGGTGGGGTGGGAGAACAGTCCACGGTGGAGGAGGGAGAACAGTCCACAGTGGGGTGGGAGAACAGTCCACAGTGGAGGAGGGAGAACAGTCCACGGTGGAGGAGGGAGAACAGTTCACGGTGGGGTGGGAGAACAGTCCACGGTGGGGTGGGAGAACAGTCCACAGTGGGGTGGGAGAACAGTCCACGGTGGAGGAGGGAGAACAGTCCACGGTGGAGGAGGGAGAACAGTCCATGGTGGGGTGGGAGAACAGTCCACGGTGGGGTGGGAGAACAATCCACGGTGGGGTGGGAGAACAGTCCACGGTGGAGGAGGGAGAACAGTCCACGGTGGAGGAGGGAGAACAGTCCATGGTGGAGGAGGGAGAACAGTCCACAGTGGGGTGGGAGAACAGTCCACGGTGGGAGGGATCTTTAGTGATCAGCTGAGCCCTGGTCAGGCAGCGTCTGCGAGCATTGTCGTGGATGGCAGGAAGTGCAGTCCTGATGATTCTCTCCTGTCCTCACCACTCTCTGTAAACATTTCCAGTCTCAGGCGTTGCAGGCCCCAAAGCAGACAGAGATGCTGGTCAGTATGCTCTCTATCGTCCCTCTGTAGAAAGTGGTGAGGTGCAGACACTGCTGTGCTCTCTTCATGAGAGCAGAGGTGTGAAGGGACCAGGTCAAAGTGTCTGTGATCTGCACCCCCAGAATTTGGTCCTGCTGACCAGCTCCACTGCGGTGTTGTTGATGAGGGGTGGTGTGACTTGGCTGAATTTTCCTGAAGTCAACGACAATCTCTTTTGTTTTGTTGACATTCAGGATTAGATTGTTCGTGTCACACCAGTCCACCAGGTGTTTCACCTCCTCTCTGTAGTCCAGCTCGTTGTTATGGGGTTTGGAGATGATGTGCGACGGGGCAGCAATGGTTGAGGGATGAGATTGTGGGTTTTTTGGGCACTGGTATGATGGGACAACAGCATGGGTCAGCGAGGTGTTGAATAGGTCCAAGAGATACAACACAGTATACAGTATGTTCCACCAGAAACTGAATTTGAATCATTTATATTTATTTATATTTATATTATTTAATTTGTATTGTTCACTTTGAATCATTGTGTTTGTCAGGTTGTAGAAGAATCCCTGGATTTTCTGACCATAGGCGCGCTTTGCCGTTCTGATGGCTCGGTTCAGGATGGCTCTGGCTGATCTGAGCGGCTCTCTGTCCCCAGACTTGAACGCTACATTTCGTACCATCAGCATTGCACATGCCTCGTTGGCCATCCAGGGTTTCTGATTTGCCCATGTGGTGACGATCTTGATGGCAGAGACGTCCTCCATGCATTTCTGGATGGACCAAAAGTCATATCTCGATATTTTTTAGCTGAATGTCGATACTCGATATATATCGATATTTTTTCCGTGGCCGGATAATTTCATATGTCTGTTATTAATGGCCCGCCAGTAAATCGCACTCCATTCATACTACTACAAATACTACATACTACAAATGCACTGCAACAGCTGACACACAGGTCAAGACCTGTGCTACACACTAGCAGGATGGATGGAAGCGGCGTTCTTCGAAGGTTAGCCTTTAGCTTAGCCGTTAGCCCTCTCCGGCTACCGCGCTTCCGCTTCCTATCACACACACAACTCCACCTTTGGACCATCTTGTTGTGGTGGTTGGATCCATTGGAGAGCTTCATGAAGTGTAAAATCACATTGCAGTCCAGTGGAGGTATGCAGCATGTTCTGAACTCTGAGTTCAGAATCATCTCCATGCTCAGCGTACTTAGAAATACTGAAATCTCCAAAGTCCAGGAGGCTCGGAGGGGCTGGGAATTGAACCAGTTTTTAGTAGGACCATATTTCATAGATTCATCATCAATCAACCAAACTTTATTTGTATAGCACGTTTCATACAAAACAACTCCATAACTTCATATCCTTTATGATTGTTTAATTTGGTCTAATTCGGTTTAATAAAGAATTGTTTAAACAGATGTACATGGTGTGGACTGAATGGCAGCATGTCCGTGATTTTTTTTAATGAAGATAAAAATGATTGCTTAGACTTAGTCGTGACCTCCCTCTCTCTTCTATTTTTAAAAAATAAATGTTATTTTAGTTTTTATCATTTTGGTTTGTTTGTCAAACTTTTCTGCTCTTTCATTTTACAGTCATTACTGCTGAAAAGAATAAAGATTCTCCAAACTGCAGGTCCAAGTTTGAATCTAGCTGACTCACAAATTTGGCAAAGTGAACTGTGTAAATGTATTCTGCTTAATGTACTTCTGCTCAGCCTCCTCATTTGTTGCCTGCAGCCACATTTGTATTTCTGCTCTGTGACTGGTCAGATTTTGGCTAGAAACAGGTGATGTGTGTTTCAGGGGAGGGAACTAGAAGCAGGCTATAATATAAAGATGAGATGGAAATTATAATAGTTAGAAGAAGATATCCACGGTAACAAGACATCAAAGATGAGCTGCTGTTGCAGAGCAAGTCAAGAACCACCGGGTAAGTGTATTTCTTAAACAGTACTAATACTCAGTGTAGTGTTTGACTTGAATATATGACACAATAATTATTTTCTTTAACATAATTCTAGAAGTATTTAACACATGTTTTATTTTTATTAATTTGACCCAACATCTGAAAGCAAGAGATTAGATATTTAGTATTTTTTACAGCCTGCTCAGACTTTATCATCAGTATTATGTAGTATCCAATAATAATAATAATAATAATAACCTATGCATGTGTGTATTTCCAGATATTTTGTTTGTCTTGATCTAAATACAGATTGAAAAAAATCTTTTAAACTAAAAAGTTCAAAATTAATCAGTTATTATATACACACAAATAATAAAATATAATTTGGTAAAAGACACTCAGAGATGTATTTCAGTTCTAAGCCAGTCAAACATTTATAGACAACAGCAGCATTTTAAACTAAGCCGGTGAAGTGACCTGAGAACTGCTGTGATGAAACAAATTCTGACTTTGGTTTTCTAGACAGTTATCTCAGTGTTGTCTGCATTTAGCTGAAGAAAGTTCAGCCAGTCATTGGTATTATTGGTTTATAGGCCTCCTTGCATAGAAAATCCAAGGAAACATAATTAGTTGACAGATGAAGGTAAACGTGGGTGTCATCTGCATAACTCTGATAGTTGATATCATTTTGAAAAATGTGACCTAATGAAAGCATATGAAATAGAAGGTTTGAGCCTTTGGGAACTCACAACTTTAGCACTGTCACTATCAACTTTAGTGGCATTTTCCAGTCCTCCCAGTCTTGTTCAAGATTTTCAAGGCTTCAGGAAAATGACTTGTTGACGTGCTAAATGAAGCTTGTTAGTAGAACATCCAAACAGGTGGACAAGTTAAGTAACTGCTCGAGTTGTGAAGTCAACATCATCAAATCATTTTATCATATTTACTCCATGTAATACTAAAATTACTGGGAATTACTGAAGCAGTCAACAAACGTGTTGCGTTTCTTCAGATGCAGATACTCTGATGTTTGTTAAAATACTTCATGTACAGTCAATGACACACATCAAACACTGGTGTGAAAACCTTCACAATAAAAATCTGAAAAAATCTATAAAATAAATCAGATTTTTGACCTATTTGACCTGTTTCAGTCAAATTTCAACTTATGTTTATATTTACTGATCAGTTTTCACAGTCGTGTTGTGGTGTCACATGTAATTATGACCTGGACTGTGTTCACAGTCAGAGACTAAGAGTGTGTATACTTTATGTTCACAACCCAGCCACAGGGAAAGCCTGGCTCTTCCAGCTCCCATGAACTTCCAGCAACAAAGACTTTGCAGCCCAAGGTTAACTTTAAACCTCGGGCTAACACTGAACCAGTTAGGACAATTAGGAACTAGGACTGACTGTGCGACGGTGTAGTCTACATCGTATCTACACAAAAACATAAATTGCATTGTTTGTTCACCCCAATGACAGAGGAACTCGGACCTTTTAAGCCTGTTCTCTCCTCTTTACAAAGAGTGCTAAATATGTTTTATGATTTGAAGTATGCAATATGCATGATTTTGTGCTCAAGGTTCAAAACTATTAACTGACACCAAAAAATGTATTTACTTTCTGCATTAACCCACCATAAGTGTGTATCAAAATGTTTCATGTAATGCACTTCAGCAGGTTCCTGTTTGGCTTGTTTTATCTATTTAGAATTCGTCTAATATGATCATCAATAATTCTAATCCAATAATATATGAGTACTTGTACTGCTGGTACTTAAAGTACACCTTCATGTCTTTTCTTTTCTAGTTTTACTTTAGTGACATTTTGAATTCAGGACATTTACTTTTTACTTGTAACACTGACTGATGTCTTTGTATTTTCCAGCAGAGCTGAGGATTGTGATCGTTAAGATAGCCGACACCATGGAAGTCATGAACACGTTCATAAAGAGCGCAGAGGTTCCTGAAGATACTCCCTTAACAAGACAGTACCTACGTTTCAAAAAGCAGAGCGTGGTTGTTATCGAGACTCCATTCCTCTGTCATGCGGATAAAACAGATGAAGAGCTGAAGAAGGAAATGAAGAAACGTGTCTCACAGCTTGATCCTGGTCCTCATGTGTTCCTGCTTGTGTTTGGTAATCAAAGATTTACACAGGAAAAACAGAATGCGGTGGATTTGTTTAAGAATTCCTTCGGTAAAGGTGTATTACAGCACACAATGGCTGTGTTCCCCTTCGGAAAAGATCTGGAAAACGAAAATCTAACTCTAGAAAAGTACATAAAGGATAGCCGAAATCTCAAAACTTGTGTTGATGAATGTAAAGGTGGCTACCATGAAATCAAAGATGGAGATAACGATTCATCTCAAGGCACTGAACTTCTGAAGGAGATCAATAAACTGGTTTGTGAAAATGGTGGGAGTTATTTCGACCTAAAACAGTCAGAGAAAGACGAGGAGTTGAGAAAAAGAATTTCACTCTTTGTCAAGGTTACAGCTGTGGCTGGAGCATGTCTTGGAGGATCAGTAGCTTCTTACCTTAATGGGAACACAATCGGACTTTCAGCCGTATTAGGAGCTTCAGTCGGGAGTGTTCTAGGAGGTGTCGGGATAGTTGCAGTGGAAGGCCTTAACACCATTTATTTAAGGTGTTGTGGAGAAAGTCGGGGGAAGGGCAGTGATTTGTCGGGGTAGTTACAGTGGAAGGTCTTGATGGAGGAGATTTGGGGGGGACCAAAGTAAAATTGTTGGATGGACGGCTAAACAATGAGAGTCAGAGTCAGATCAGTCACCACACTGAGGAAACAGTTTCTAATGATCTGCATGGTCTGATTCAGAGTTCATCTGCAAACGCTTGATGTGTCCTGCACAGTGCGAACAATCATCTCCATGAACTTTGTATCTGATTTATTGGCTAGCAGCTGATGTGATTGTCTTCTATGGACTTTGTATTGGACATTAATAATCAACTGCATCTCGTCATTATGTCTTCTCTTTAACTACACATGGTCATTTTAGTTATGTCACTTTATATTTTGTCCTCTCTGGCTGTGAAATGAAGCCAACACTGGATGTACCAACACCTGCAGTTCCTCTAACGTCCACTTGAGGCTGTCTCCAGAAGTGAGTCAGTCTCCATAAGTCCCCATGTTCAAATGTCCAACTTCACAGCAGAAATAAACATGTTTACAGCCTGGTACAAAAACAGTTTTGGTCTCTGTAGCTAATTTCCCCATTCATGACAACTGTACTGAGGGTGAACTTTGACTAAACAGTTCACACCTGACCTCAGGTGACCTTTAATTGTAACATATGGCTCCTGTGTTCTAGGTTCATTCTAATGTATGTTTAATGTATGTTTGCATCTCTCTCTCTGCCAAAGCTTCTAAATTTCTGGAACAGGTTTTTGGGTTTTAACTTTGGGTCCACTTCATATACTGAGTATACCGTCTGATACTCTGAGCATTCTGCTTTTTGTAGCAAAGAACTCTCCAGAAATCGCCTCTTTCAGATGTTATTGTATTTAGGTTGATTGATTTCATTGTATTCATATTCTTACTGGAGTACACCTGATACAATGCACGTTTGGCCAAAGCTACAGTTGTTGTGTTGTTAATTCATGGGTGGTGTCAGTGGTCGGGTAGCTGATATGTGCTGCTCATGTTCAGGTGCCTGTTATTACATTTGTTATTACAAATGAGGAAGAATTATTTTACGTCAATGTTCAAAGCAGAATACATGAATACAGCTGCATAACATCTCCTCCTGTGTACTACTGTTGTATTATGGGTTATAATCAGTTAGAATATGAGGAGATATCATGGTGGACTGTCTATATTTTATTATTTCTGTTGGTTTTTCATTTAAACTGTGTCAACCATTCACATGTTGGGTGTGTGTTTAGCACATTGTCTGATGTTTGCCAGTGGTTTGGTTTTGCCTGTCGTGTAGGTTATAAGACATTTCTGTCTGTTCGTGGTGTTGTTGCCATTTTTTCTACTTTAATTTCTGTTGTGTGTACTACAACTTTTCTTTTTGCTGCTGCAACAAGTAAATGTCCCCACTGTGGGATGAATAAAGTATAATCTAATCTAAGTCAGAGTGTTTTATGTCTCTTGAATGAGGTGTGGTGTAGCAAACATTGACATGACATGACTGATTGAATGTTTCCTTATGGCTCCATAAGTCCCCATGTTCAAATGTCCAACAACAGAAATAAACACGTTTACAGCCTGGTACAAAAACAGTTTTGGTCTCTGTAGATAATTTCCATTAACATTAACATTAACACATAACATGTTTTTTCTCGTGACCCTGTGATGAAGGTAGTCTCCATTCTAGGTCAGTTCACATTTGAATGTTCTTCACCTTCTAGGTATCAGACGGCCCTGTGTGTTCAACTTACAGCATGTGAATAAGGAAACATCTCTCTCATCCTCCATCAGTAAACACATTCTCTTTGGCTGGTTGTGGGCGTGTAGTATTAGTGGTGTTATCTTTGGCTTTAAAGTCACCATGAGTTGGACAGAATGTGAGACCGACTCAGACACTTCTGATGAACACTGAGAGTGTCTCTCATTCTCCTTGGTCAAATATCACAGCATAAGGCATCAGAGAACACTTTCTTCCCAATCTGATGGACGAGTCTGGGCCAGGAGAACGGTACCTGTTGGTGGAGGGGGCATTATGGTGTGGGTGGTTTTTCAGGAGCTGGGCTTGGCCCCCTGAATGCTTCAGCATACCAAGACATTCTGGACAAGTCCATGACAGCAACAACATGAGTGCACAAAGCAAGGTCCATAAAGACGTGGATGAGAGAGTTTGGTGTGGATGAACTGGCCTGCACAGAGTCCTGACCTCAACCTGACAGAACACCTTTGAGATGAGTTAGAGCGGAGACTGAGAGCCGGGCCTGCTCGTCCAACATCAGTGTGACCTCACAGACATCTGGAAGAAAACACCCACAAACACTCCACAACCTGGTGGACAGCATTCCCAAAAGAGCTGGAGTTCTTACAGCTGCAAAGGGTGGATCTGTCTCTGTCTCTCTGTGTCTCTGTGTCTCTGTGTCTCTCTGTCTCTGTGTCTCTCTCTCTCTCTCTCTCTCTCTCTCTCTCTTGTCTGTCTGTCTCTGTCTCTCTGTCTCTCTCTCTCTCTCTCATCTCTCTGTCTCTCTCTCTCTCTCTCTCCTGTCTGTCTCTCTCTCTCTCTCTCTATCACATGCAAATGTCTGTCTCTCTCTCTCTCTCTCTCTCTGTCTCTCTCTCTCTCCGTCTCTCTGTCTGTCTGTATCTCTCTCTCTCTCTCTCTGTCTGTCTCTGTCCTCTCTGTCTCTCTCTCTCTGTCTCTCTCTGTGTCTGTCCTGTCTCTCTCTCTCTGTCTGTCTCTATCTCTCCTCTCTCTCTCTCTCTGTCTCTCTCTGTGTCTGTCTGTCTCCTCTCTCTCTCTCTCTCTGTCTGTCTCTGTCTCTCTGTCTCTCTCTCTCTCTCTCTCTGTCTGTCTCTCTCTCTCTCTCTCTCTCTCTCTCTCTGTCTGTCTCTGTCTCTCTGTCTCTCTCTCTCTCTCTCTCTGTCTGTCTCTGTCTCTCTCTCTCTCTCTGTCTCTGTCTGTCTCTCTCTTTTTCTCTCTGCCTGTCTCTCTCTGTCTCTCTTTCTCTCTCTGCCTGTCTCTCTCTGCCTGTCTCTCTCTGTCTGTGTCTCTCTGCCTGTCTCTCTCTCTTAGGTGGACCTCTTCATTGAATGCCTCTGAATTCTTCAGTACATCAGTCATGTGAGGATATTGTTCTGTTCTCGGGAAACTGAAGTCTTGGCAGAGAAGGACTCTTACCTGGCGTTTGTTATCTGAAACTCTAACCAGGCTGTCCAAACAGCGAAGGCAGGAGACAAAACACACTGGAGCAAACACAAACATCAAGTTTGACTTGATGAAAGAAAGATTTTTTAGACTGTAAGTCAGTTTAGTTTAAGGAGTGTCTCCCAGGCTGAGGGTCGGTCCTTCACAGGGTCACAGATGAATCTGAGGGAATTCGTCAGATGGTTGATGTGGAGAAAGAAGGAAGAAAGAAGAAACAAAAGTTCTGATTCTGAATGACTCTTCTTTCATCTTTGATTTTTAGTTAAGATGAACTACATGATGAACACATAAGATGAACAGGTCAATCACTCCAACTGCATGAAGTAAAAATCCTCTACTTTGTTGACCGGAAGACTGCTCTACGAAGCTCGAGGCGTGCAGCTGTCTAATGAGATACTGCCCTCGTGGTCTGGGGAGAAAACACACAGCTCATCTCTGATGGACCAGAAGGAACAGAAGAAGAAATATTTAAACTATAGAGCTTTATTCTCTCATAAACACATAAAGTCTCTGTGATTTACGGAGTTTCCTGACAGACAGTGAAGTAAACTGCTGTCACGCGATGTTCGGCTGAACTGCACAGGTAATGACACAAACATCAGTGTGTGGGTCAGACTTCATGAAACTAAACACTGTCTACATCTGAGTGACAGATGCTGGACAGACGTGGGACAGACGTTGGACAGGCGTTGGACAGATGTTGGACAGGCGTTGGACAGGTGTTGGGATGTTGGTGGTTGCGATGGACGGGTGTTGGATGGATGTTGGATGATGTGGATGAAGTTGGATAGCGTTGGACAGATGTTGGACAGGCGTTGGACAGGTGTTGGACGGTGTTGGACTCACGTTGGACAGATGTTGGACGGGCGTGGGACAGATGTTGGACAGGCGTTGGACAGGTGTTGGACAGGCGTTGGGGCCAGATGTTGGACATAGATGTTGGACAGGCGTGGGACGGAGATGTTGGACGAGGCGTTGGAACAGATGTTGGACAGATGTTGGACGGGCGTGGGACAGATGTTGGACAGGCGTTGGACAGATGTTGGACAGATGTTGGACGGAAAGGCGTTGGACAGGCGTGGGACAGATGTTGGACAGGCGTTGAACAGATGTTGGACAGATGTTGGACAGACATGGGACAGATGTTGGACAGGCGTTGGGCAGGTGTTGGACGAGCGTTGGACAGATGTTGAACAGATGTTGGACAGGCGTGGGACGAATTTTGGACGAATGTTGGACGAGCATGGGATAGGCGAGGACAGACGTTGGACAGACGTTGGACAGGCGTTGGACAGGCGTTGGACAGGCGTTGGACAGATGTTGGGACCTGTCTGGTTCCCCCTCACAGCTGCAGCCTGTGATGTTTGGATCCTCCAGCAGGTGGCAGCGACAGTCCAGGTTGGGTTAGCAGATCACAGAGAGCTTCATGAGGACGTCTTCCTTTTCTTCCTTTACATACAGTTAATGTTGCAACTGCAACTTTAAAAATGAGCAATGCAACGAACACAAACTCTGCAGAGCTCACACTGAGAAATCAGTGTTTGTTTGTTTGTTTGTTGTCTCCAGATTCAGAGTGTAATCTCACTGTGCTAAATATGAAATATTAGAGGTGCAACGATCCGAAACACTCCCCCAGCTCACAGCCTGGGCAGGCTAGCTAACAAACTGAGCTAACATGAGCTAACAGCAGCTACAGCTGTCAGCAGTTTACTTCACTGTCCATCATAAACTCTGTAAATCACAGAGAGTTGAGGCGGAGCAGCCGGAGGACATCAGAGGGAAAACCAGAAAACATTTTCTCCATAAAATATGATCCAGTTTCACCAAAATCAGTGAAATAGTTGGTGGTGTGTGACTTAGTGCCGTAAAGCGTTACGTACTTCTCCCGACCCGGAGCCCAAAGTTACATAGTGTGAGAACAGACGTACGAATGACAGAGACACCGTTCACCTGATCACAGGTCAGTGTGGATCAACAGGAGGTCACAGACGTGGAAAAGTTACAGCACGTTGATTTAAGGAGTGAATGTGTCAGGACAGATGAACATCTACAGACACAGCGGATCTTCATGAGTCAGTCAGGGTGATGACAGCACATCAGATATGAAGTAATAAACAGTGTGTTTGCTGACATGTCCTGGTGTGTTTGTGCTCGGGTCTGTACTGAAGCACCTGAACGTCTCACACACAATGAGACGGTCGATGAACCCAACACACTGAGGCTCATTGAAATTCAGCTGAGGAGAGGCTGCTGAACATCATACCACACATAGATAGATGTTGTTGATATCTGGCTCGTCGTGAGGCACCTGAACGCACCGTTTATGAGTCCTTCCCGGGCTGAACTGGATCCTGAACCGAGGCTCAGTTTCTGTGTTTGGAGAGAAATGTGAAGCAGCTCGTCACTATTTCTGTTTAATCCTGACTTTGGCTCTCAGTGTCTTGGCTCAGTGTTTGCACTGATGCTGTCGACTGAATCGTGTGTTCTCGACAAACAGGAAGCAGAGCGGGTTCGAATCCCCCCGTTCACCTGCAGCCAGCAGGATTTGGCTTCAGATGTTTGAAGCAGGAATATTTATAGAGACGAGAACGCACGCCAGCTACAAGACTGCGTTACATAACCAGCTTCACTATATGGACTGAACACACACACACACACACACACACACACACACACACACACACACACACACACACCATCACTCCCCCTCTGCAGAGGAGATACCAGTGCTTTTAGAAACTCCCCTGGTTGCTTAGCAACTAGTCCTAAGGATTGCCAAAAGAGAGACCACAGATCATTTGTCTGTTATGAGAGTGTGATATGATACACTAGATGTGTGTGTGTGTGTGTGTGTGTGTGTGTGTGTGTGTTATATACAGCGTGGACCTGCTCGATATGAACAGTCCTGAGAACTTCTGTTGTGATTTACATAAATAAATTACATTTAATTTGTCACAGAGACTACGTCCAGGTTTTAGACAGTCTGCGGGGACGTCACGGAGACTACGTCCAGGTTTTAGACAGTCTGCGGGGACGTCTCAGAGACTACGTCCAGGTTTTAGACAGTCTGCGGGGACGTCATGGAGACTACGTCCAGGTTTTAGACAGTCTGCGGGGACGTCTCAGAGACTACGTCCAGGTTTTAGACGGTCTGCGGGGACATTGTCCTCCAGATGAATCGTGGGCAACATTCCTTGATGTTGAAGAATGTTGCTTCAACGTATTTTTTCTGGGTTAAGAGGTCAAATTAAAGCTGAAGATGTCTAAAAATATTTCATCCTTCAGATTCAACCTCCGGACCTGTTACATAAACACTGTTTGAGTCTCATTAGTCAGCAGGACTGTAGCAGAGACACAGCGAGACACAGTGATGATGATCACACTATACGAGTGTCCACTTCAGGGTTCACACTGAGACACAAACAGTCCTGCTCCTCTTCGTTTTCCAGGGCTACTTTACAAACCCAGCAGAGACAGCGGAGACTTCAGGACAAGTGGAAAATAGAAGATAGAGACGAAGTGAAGCAGAACTCCAGCTGATTGGCATAAATCTGTCCCTGAACGCAGCGCAGAGACATGAAGAAGATGAAGTAATGAGCGTGTAGCTGTTTAACTGGGATTTGTTGCTCTGACGATTAAAAACATCAATCTGGAAATCAATGATCAATACGCAGCTGTGAGATGAACGTCACACAAAGGTCAGAAATGTTCAGTGTGACGCTGACATTCACTCTCCTCTGCCATCACGTCCAGAGAAGCTGCTCAAACTGGAGCTCCTGGAACAAACACGAACTCACTGGTTGGTCGTGCATGGACTGATGACATTGCTTTCTTAGAACATGTATGTACACTGACGCTCCGGTCCAGGTCAAAGAACCCGACCTGCAAACCAGCTGGTCCTGCTGCTGGAGCTGACGGAGCGTCAGCTGGTCCTGCTGCTGGAGCTGACGGAGCGTCAGCTGGTCCTGCTGCTGGAGTCTAATCAGGTGTTTGTCCATTCTGACAGGAAGCTGATGGTCACATTAAACTCTGAGCTGCTGTAGAAACTCTGAGGAGTGAACTGTGAAGAGGAAGTGAAGAATAATGAGGCTCAGAGGGAGCGAGAGGAATCACCTGAGCTTCACCTGTAAACACCTCTTACCGTCACACACACACACACCCTAACAGCAGCTACAGGTGGCACAGACGTCAGAGGGAGAAGCAGCACAAACTTTAGATTGACACGATGAGGTGAACTCGGTTGGCGCTCCACCGTCTGTTTCCTGATCTAAACTCTCGGAGTTCCACCTGTGCCGGCTGTTCCAGGTGCACCTGTCCTCTCTGCAGGTGCGTCACGTGTTCTTGATTCTTTGTCACGATGATGTTCATAATGAGTATTCGACACGTTCAGATGAAGACGAGGTTCAAAACTTTCCAACAATGACCAACATTTGGTTTGACAGCATCAAACTGATCCTGCTAACGATCTCACAGAAACATGAAATCCTCTCAGGATGAAACAATAACAGCATGCAGCATGAAACATGTTAGTTAATACCTCTCTAATTATTTTTCCTCAGCTCGGGAACAAACAGACTGATGGAGTCTTAAAGATCTGATGGAGTCTTAAAGATCTTAGAGGATTAAAAGTGTCGCAAACACAAAAGCTCACGTTGATTTAATGTGCACTAATTTTAGCATCTTTGCTTTAATCTTCATCCTGAATGGTCGTTTGTCTTTACTGATGTCGCACACACACACTCACCTTTGTGCCACTCGTTCAGGTGAGTTTTCATCAGAGGCGTCTTCTTCACGTCCTCCTGGTTAACCAAGCTGTAATCAGCTCATTACTGCCCCCATGTGGCCCCAGCGATGATCTCTGCAGATAATCCACGAGGGTTTGTTCCTGCAGCTGAAGGAGAGAAGTCTGTCACCAGCTTGATTTGACTATGAACTGAGTTAGCAGATATTATATTATTTCACATCCTTCTGATCTGCTTGTTATGGGCTCAAACTGCTGTATTACTTCAGTTCAGCAGTGATTAAACACTAATGTGTTGCCGTGAGCTCTGAGGGTTTGGGGGAACTTTAAAGACGTTTTAGCACATTAAAAATCAAGATGTGTTTGCAAGAACAAAGGCGTCGGCGATGAGCGTTAATCAAGAGTCAGCCGAGGACATCATGAATAACTAAAGACGTCACACAGGGCTGAAGTTTCGGGGTCAGGGACCCCACGAGGCCCTCAAAGAAACACGAGACGAGGAAGTGTGCGATGCAGACGTGAACTAACTAACAACCCAGCTGACAGATTCAGACACTTCCTGCCCTGCAGGGACTCTGCTCATTCCTCATCACCTGACCTCCCCGCCCACACTCACCCTGCCTGAGTCTTCACACTGTTTCATGAACCGTTTAACGGCACATTTCTTTATTATTTCTTGTTGTACAAGATTCAGATTTGACGCAGCGGGTCCCGGACCTCCTGTCCGTCTCTCCCGGACCTCCTGTCCATCTCCCGGACCTCCTGTCCGTCTCTCCCGGACCTCCTGTCCATCTCCCGGACCTCCTGTCCGTCTCTCCCGGACCTCCTGTCCGTCTCTCTGTCAGTGTAACGCCTCCGTTTACGTGAACTCTTCAGGTTTTTGCAGGCTGCAAAGGAGCCGACATGCACAGGTAGACTCAGCAGACGGTCAGTGGATGTGAGACAAGCTGTCTTCATGAAGTCTGCGATCTTCTGTTGAAACAGAAGTACAAACGTTCAGGAGGAAACTCTTCATTTCTTCAAATGTTGTGTGTTAATTTCACTAATTAATTATGCAGATGAGTGTCCGTGTTATAGAGTTAACTCCATGACAGTGGACAGAGGCTGTAATGCAAATGAAATTAGACCTCATGGTCATTGTCTCATTTCTTACGGGCCATTAGAGTTAATAACACTCAATCTGCATAATACATGAGCGAGTCATCAGCAGCACATCTCTGAGGCAAAGAATGGAGGCGGTTAACATTTTCAATTATCTGACTCATTATCATCAATAATTAACGGGATCGTGAGCGTCTGGTTGGGCATGAAAATGAGCTTCAGTGACGAGGAAAACCAACAAGATCAACTGACGGTTTGAAGGATTCATCAAACTTCTGTCCATCAGAGGGCAGAACGAGGCCGTGATCATCTGAACAGACACGACTGTAAAAGATACGAGCTGGCAGAGGGGCATGATGGGAAAATGTGATGCGGTATAATAAGTGACTGTAAAGAAGGTGTGAGTGTGTCGAGTGGAGGTGTGACACGTCAGCCAAAGTGCATGGGCACTGAAAGAGCTGAGCAAGAACAAAGTTCATGAAGAAACTTCTTTTCCTCAAAGTGTGAGCAGAGTTCAGCAGGTGTGTAAAATCATCTCTCACTCGTGTTGCTGAATATTTGCTGTAGCTGCATGTTTTAATGTTTTGTGTTGAATAAATGTAACATCTGAACGGACAAACGGCTTCACACACACACAGACCTGCAGTGCTGCTGATACAAGCTCTCACAGCAGACACACACTCTTTATGTCCAGGATGGGTTATTATGTATGTAAGTGTCACTGTGGCTTCTCGGCACAGTTGCAGACAGTCTGATCAGGTGATGGATGTTTTATCAGACATCCTGACACAGTTTAACATTAAACTTGTCCTCAGTGCGCTCGCTGCTGCCTGCTGTCTGTCTGTCTGACTTACAGGTCCAGGAAGCTGCTGCGTTAAGAGGAGAGAGCGATGAGACAAACAGCTCCAGCTGTGTCGATCAACTCACCTGTCGCTGCTCTCGCTCTCTCACCTGCAGTGAATGTCAGTCCACCCCTCCACACGGACCTCGTTGGTGTGAATGTGGCAGTGCTTCTTAAATCCACCCAGGATGAGCTGATTGCACTCAGTGTTTCCTGAAATGTTCTACTCTGTGTTCTTACTGTGAAGTTCCAGTTTTCGGATGCTGTTTCATATCAAACTGTTTGATCTGTTTCTCAAAGTATCAGGATGAGCCGGACGGACTTTAGACACAAAAACCATCTCACGTGTTCGACGACGTCCTTCGTCTGAAGATCTCTGTTAAATAATAAATCTGGTTGATGGAGTGACGGCACTGTGCTGAAGGTGGTTTGTGTTCGGATGACTTGAGTCACAGTTACAGTAATAAAGTTAGAGCAGTATGATAAAACAAAACTAGCTGGACGCTCGTGTGTGAATGTTCAGAGTTTATTCTCCAGGTCATCACATGATCAAACCACGTCTGAGTCCAAAGAATGTTAGAAAAGCATTTTTCTTTCCTCTCATATCTTAAAAAGTTTGATTATTAATTCACTCCCTCTGCTCATTCACTCTTCTCTCTGTGCAGGTTGTCTCAGGTTGTCTCAGGTTGTCTCAGGCTGTCTCAGGTTGTCTCAGGCTGTCTCAGGCTGTCTCAGGTTGTCTCAGGTTGTCTCAGGCTGTCTCAGGTTGTCTCAGGTTGTCTCAGGTTGTATCGAGTTGTTTCCTTTTCATTAGTTTGTCTTTGATGATGAAGCTGAGGACAGAGAGACGGCCACAGGCTGGAAATAAAGCCGGCCCGCTGTGATTTAGTGCTCAGCCTTAGCACATGGTGCACGCTCCACCAGCTGAGTGACCGGGATGTATACAGTGTTTAGTCAGATGATTTAATTGTGCGCTCTCTCTCTCTCTCTCTCATGCCTCTGGCTGTATGGAGGACTGTTTTCTCTCTCTGTTGGACTCTTGCAGCTCTCTGTTGGACTCTTGCAGCTCTCTGCAGCTCTCTGCTGTCTGGTGCAGTGTGTAACAGTCGCCTGCCTCTCTCACAGCAGTATGTTTTATGTTTTACAGTTTCATTCTCGACCATCTGTGCACTTCTGCTCCACTGTGATGAGCTGTGAGGCATTCGAGGTGTGAGGTGTTGACTGGTTACTGATTTTTTTGGTGACGTGCAGCCCTCTAATCTGCGGTTGCTGAAGAAGAAGCTGTTCCTGATGGACGATGGGCCGTACACTGCCACCAACTGTAGCTGCTGTTAACTAATGTTAGCTCAGTTTGTTAGCCGGGTACTGGGGGAGTGTGAGTGTTTGTACCACAGTCATATTTAGCACCGTGGGATTACACTCTGAAACAAATCACATGCACTGATTCGATTCTCTTGGGCTTTCTACTCTGACTTTTAAAGATTTCTTGAGCAGAACTTTCGTCTGGACTGTTTGTGGGCGTCTTTCTTGCTGCTCGTCCTCGAGGTCACGACTTCTTCTAACTTCAGCAGTAAATTATTCTTGTTTGTTTTAAAGGTTAATCCTTGGTGTCAGATTTATATTCTTTAAGGCCACGTTCCCTCTGAGATAACTAAACTTCTTCTTGCTGAAGCACATAAGATCAGCAGACCTTTAAAGGTTTCATCTCTGCAGCATCAGTCCTGTTTGTTTCTGTCTTTCCTAAACATGCGGTGAAATGAAGATGGATGATCGCATGGAGAAGCTGCAGGCAGATACATCACATGGTTGTGAAAGTGGCCTCTGGAGCCTCAGAGACAGCTGTTAAAATGATAAATCAATGTGGCCATGCAGGAGGGCGGGTCCTCTCAGTGCTAACAGCAGCTCACGGCTGCATGTTGACATGAACAGCTCTTCTGTGTCCATGTTTACTCTGAAATAACGTCCATTAAATTACAGTTTCATCAAACTACAGAAGAAATATGCTGACTGCAATGTTCAGCATGTCACCATGAGCAAGATCATGGTGGACCAACATCTGCAGAGCCATCACACAAAGACACCATGATGAAGACACCAGGATGATGAAGACACCATGATGATGAGGACACCATGATGAAGACACCATGATGATGAAGACACCATGATGATGAAGACACCATGATGAAGACACCATGATGATGAAGACACCATGATGAAGACACCAGGATGATGAAGACACCAGGATGATGAAGACACCATGATGATGAGGACACCATGATGATGAAGACACCATGATGATGAGGACACCATGATGATGAGGACACCATGATGATGAAGACACCATGATGATGAAGACACCATGATGAGGACACCATGATGATGAGGACACCATGATGATGAGGACACCATGATCCGGGTTCTGCTCGATGTTTCTGCTTCTTAAAGGAACCTTTTCCTCGCCGCTGTCGCCCGGTGCTCGCTCATGGTGGGAATTGTTTGGTCTCAGTAAATAACTGTAACTCCACCAGGGACGGAGGCGGCCGTTGAAGGCTCGTGCCCGACGTGCCCGGTGGGTTCAGCTATAAAGAGTCTGCTGCTCTGTATGGAAGCTGTCATGAGATAACGTCTGTTATGACACTTTATAAATAAAACTGAACTGAACCGACACTTCGACTGGACCGAGGAGACAAACCACCTGAGCCACGCCGCCCTGCAGCGCACTGCTGTCTTAACTCTGTAATGTTTTTAATTAGCCATATGGTATATAATAGCCAAGATATAATTAGCCATTGCGCTCTGTCCGGTGGTACAGAGGAGCCTGAGCCCGGGGCTTGCTGAGCTCAGTGGTCCTCTCCTGGAACTCTGAGAAAAATCAAGGCTGACAGAAAGACTGTGTGTGTGTGTGTGTGTGGACACGGTGGAGAGCTCTGCACAAACCTCTGAACTGGAGATCTGCAGTGGAGGATTTTACAAGGTGCCATTGCTGCCAGTGTGTTTCTGTCTGTTTAAATGAGTGAGTGAGCTTTCTGTGGTCTGACTGAGAACGTTTTTCATGTTTTTCATGTTTTTATTGTTGATTTTTAACGTTTTAACTCGTGTTTTAATTCATCTGGTCTCATCTTTACTGCACGTTATTATATATAGAGTATGATACAAAAAAAAAACAGAAAAAGTGTCGGCTCCTGAACTTTTTAATCAGAGAAGCTAAAGTGTCGATCTGCCTGACTCGTGGTGACAGACTTGATGCTGTGTGGAGGTGCAGCGTGAAGGCCAGACTGAGGGTGGAGGCTGGCTTCCTCAGGCTCACAGAGAAGGTGGATGTGTTCACACAGCAGGGGTCTCATGAGGAGCTTCTGTGTCAGGTGACCGACAGAGAGCTGAAGTTTGAATCCTTCCTTAACTGTGTCGACTGTGAGTAAAGTGCTGCTCAAAGATCTAAATCACGACGTGATGAGGCAGCTCAGCTGCTGGAAAACAGAAAAAAAGGAAATTGTTCCATCTGGACCTCCAAAGACAGAAACACAGCAGCAGGTCGTGTTTCTTCATCGTGCTGAGAGGCCTGCAGGGTTTGGATCATGTTGGAGATCAGAGATGGAGACAGAGCAGAGGTGTGAGGACAAATAAAATAAAATAAAATAAAACAAATTATTTGGCATGCATGGATGGGTAGATGGAGAAGAGAGAGTGTGTGGGTGGATGAGATGCAGAGAGGAGGATGAGGAGGTGGGAGGATGGATGGATGATTTTTTTTTTAACGAGGAGTTCCTTGTTCACCCCGGGGACACCTATCTGTCTGACCACGGAGAGGAGGGGAGGAAGGAGAACAAAAGGTGGAGGAGGAGGGAGGAAATAAAGGGGGGAGAGAGAAGGAGGGATGGAGAGGCAGATCATCTACACCCTTTCCTGGAAGGGAGGAGTAAAAAAAAAAAAAAACTGCAGCTTTGCATGTGTGATTGCACGTGTGTGTGTTGGATGCACACATGTATCATTAGGCGTCATTAACCACAAATTATACAGACAGAGAAAGACAGATGCTGCTGTTGGCACATTATTTTCATCCCCCATCTGCAACAATGTGCAACCCGAGAGAGAGAGAGAGAGAGAGAGAGAGAGAGAGAGAAGGGGTGAGGGGGTGAGGGGGTGAGGCAGAGTTAATCTAATACATGTGAAGTGTGATTAAAGGAAGAGCTTCATCACTGTTGACGTTTCAGATGAATGTGAAGCTCCGAGGAAGGATATTAAACACAGAGAGGACGGAGGCAGGCGGAGAAAGGGTTAAAAGTCTCTCTCTCTCTCTCTCTCTCTCTCTCTCTCTCCCCTCCTCCCCCCTTCCTCCCTCGCTCGGCTGCCTCTCTCTCCACCTGTTAGTGCGGACCCCTCGTGCACCGACGTCCACCTGTTTGTGTTGGAATCTGCTGCACTCGCTCAATCAGAGGTAAGAACATGTTTTTATCTCCTCTCTGCTGCTGGGATGAAAATTCATCTTTTATTCTTCAGTTTCTCTTTTCTGCCTCCTTCTCCTCCTCCTCCTCCTTCTGCTCCTTCTCCTCCTCCTCCTCCTCCTTCTGCTCCTTCTCCTCCTTCTCCTCCTCCTCCTCCTTCTCCTCCTCCTCCTTCTGCTCCTTCTCCTCCTTCTCCTGCTTCTTCTCCTCTCGTCTGTTTTTGCCTCGTGCAGATCAGCCGTGGATCAGCTGTTTGATGCTTTTTTCTTCACTTTGATTGTTTTTATTCATTTTGATTCTTGAAACGTTGATCAGCGGTTTTTATTTTAAACACTTTGAACTGATTCTTTCAGAAGATTTTTAGCTCTCGTCCTTATTTCATGTTTAAATCAAACAGAATTCATATTTGAAGTCACTTTGGACAAAAAGTTTGTGCCAAATGAAAGTGATGTAACAGGATGATGATAAAACATGACGTGTGCATGTTTAGAATGACTGTTGTGTTTGTTAGTTTGTGACATCATATTTCCTGTGATTCTTCCTCAGACGCCTTTTACAGTCTGCAACAATTAAAAAATGAAGTATGAGTTCATTAAAACACAAACTGCCTCCACAGATGGTTCAGTTCAAATTCAATAATAAATATATTATTAATTAACAGTGAACTCTCACGGTCTCTACAATGAAAACTTACAATTTAAAAAATCTTCAAACTGTCTCGTTTTAAAGGTCCGGTGTGACAGTTAATCTATAATCCACATAACGGTTTTATTTGTGTTTAATCACTGAAAATAAGAATGGTCATTAAATTATTATTAAACGTTCTTGTTACGTTAGAATCAGACAGAGGGACGTCCATGTTGAACCACCGCGTTTCTACAGAAGCCCAGAAAGAACAAACTAAACGAAGTGTGGAAGGTGGACTGAGCGCTGCCGAGGTGCCCTTGAGCAAGGCACAGTCCGTCTGTGTCGCTGCCATCACACCGTCTCTGTGAGCTCTGTGTGTGTGTGTGTGTGTGTGCGGCTGTACTTCAGGTAAAATGTAAATTCAACCTTGAGGGATCAATAAAGTTTCTATTTTATATTGTCACACTGGACCTTTAAGCTTTTACAAAACATCATGAATAACATTCAGAGAACATATAAATAACTCAACAATCCAAACAGTAATATATTTAGTGTTTAAGTTAAATAACAGCTGACGTGAGCGACTGTACGTTCACGATGAGTTCATCCAGGGCACGGAGGGTTAAAAATGATCCATTCTGTCTCAGCTGAAGAAATATTCAGATCTTTGAAGTAAAAGTACTCACATCTTGGAACGTTAAAGTACTTCTGTGATGTCATCTTATAACTGTGTTTCTGCTGACCTCTGCTGGTTCAACCATGTCACAGTGTACTCCCAGTACGCTGTGACATCACTGCTGAGTGAGGTCAGAGGTTAAATCTGAAACCTTTAACTGCAAAGAACATTTAGAGGATTTACAACCAGAAGACGGCAGTCTGGACTTTATGAATCCCTCGAGGGGAAATTCACTGTTTGTACTGTGTTGTTAGATATTCACACACACACACACACACACACACACTCATGCATTAATGCATGGAGGTGTCGGAGCGTGGAGGCTCAGCCACACCCAGGAGGGCAAATTCAGCTCTCAGTCTGTCAGTGTAGAATTAATGGACAAACCTGCAGTCCTGCTGACCGCCAGCAGGGGGTGACTGCACTGGTTGCAAAAAGAAGGTTGTATTGAGTCTTATGAGCTGATTTTTGGCTCAGCATGATGTTCATTTATTAAGTAACGGTCCCGGAAAATCAAAGATGCATTAAAATCATCATTTTAATCTACATTTAAATTCATGATGCTCTGAGCGACCTGGAGAACAATAAACTCAAAAACACAGTAAAGGTTGTTAATTCATTTATTCAACAAAGTCACATTCAAACAATAATTGGAAAATTAGAAATCATGGAAGCGATTCTTTCCTCTCGTCGTTTCTCATAAAGAAGTCAAACTTTCATTAATTTGACAGGGAGGATTTTCTGGACTAAAAAGTCGAGATGTGAAATTTCTTTTGAATCTCATTTTTCTGTCCAATTATAATTCATAAATTAAGTTTCTCTTCAGCTTCCCGTCATGTCACAAAAAGGTTCTTTCACAGAGACGATCCCAGGAAGCAAAATCTCTGTCATGAAAAATAAGAATAAAACTTTGACGCTGTGTCATTACGTCGATTCACGGAAAGAATCTTCTGGATCAGAATAAACAGACGAGGAGCTGATCTTCAGTTCATATCAGTGCTGAGGGGAGTCAGCACCTGTGGACCTCCTCCATCATATCTCTAATCAGCATTCAGGGTCAGTCTTTGGCCTCCACCCAGACGTCTACCAGATATCTGAACGTCACTCAGGCCTTCAAATGTTTGGGCTGTTTGTCGGTTCTTGACCGTCGTCACTGTGCAGAGTCACTTTTGTCGTCCAGCCTCCATCGGGTCCGCTGGTGCTGAGACAGAACTTATAGTTCCCCGCAGCCTCGCTCGAGGTTCAGCTGTGTGATGGCGACGTGTCTGCAGATGGGAAAGACAAAAACAGGCGACGCAGAGAGGAAGAGAGACGTCAGGGTGGGAATGAAGACTGCAGGAGTGACTGGCAGGTGAGATAGGACACTGAAGAGGAGCGGGAGGCGAGGTGAGGAGGATGCTGGGAGAAAAGCATTTCATGCGCCTTCATTAGCATACTCGACTGTGCTTTTCCCTCAGCTTAACTCTCCACCGCTGAGTCTCACCAGTAATCCCACTGTGACTGAGTATCAGTCACTGGACGAGCACCAGATTTCACTTTCAAGTGGGAGAATGTTTCCACTGATAAATGCTGCTTCCCCCTGAATTAAACATGACGGCAGCAGCAGCCAGCTCGCACTCCCACAGAGTGAATGCACATTCTGGAGCCAGGAGTAATGACAAAAACAGTCACAGTGATGGGCAGCATCTCATAATTATGGCTCCTAATTCATGATTATTATATCATAATTATATTAACACTCAAGATCACGGTTTGGTACGTCCTAATGATGACTCGGAGAGATGAACTGAGCGTTCTGTTTGTTCCTGATTACTTCAAACAACTAAAATCAAACATCTGTTTTACTCAAAACTGGTTTTCTCAACAGAACCGGGCTCAGCAGCCGGACCAGACCAGTCTTTATGATGGAAACATTGATCAGTACTGAAGCTGGTTCAGAGGTTCTGTTGCTGTGTTCACTGTTAGACTGGACACTGCTGGTTCAGAGGTTCTGTTACTGTGTTCACTGTTAGACTGGACACTGCTGGTTCAGAGGTTCTGTTGCTGTGTTCACTGTTAGACTGGACACTGCTGGTTCAGAGGTTCTGTAGACACTGACACTCGCTCTGCCTTTAAAGCTGTCTTGTATCTGTGATGATGTTTACTGTCTTGGAGCTTCATACTGTGCATGAATCCATTTTTCCACCTTCAGCTCACAGCAGCGTATCTAAAAGTCTCTGAGGGGGAATCCAACAAAAACGCAGCGCTCCACTGATGAAGAAAAAACACTCAACAAGCTTTTATTAACTTCAAAGTATGAAACCACAAATCCAAAAACTGCACAAAGAAACAGGTAAAACCCCAGACTGTCAAAGACTGGTGGACGGTCCAGTCTGATCAGCCCTCACTCTGTTCACTCTTCAGTTTGGAGATAAAGCTCTGCCTCAGCCTCGTTATGGACGCCCCACACACACACACACACACACACACACACACACACACACACACACACCATCAGCCTCTCCCACTGTTTAATGTCTTCACTGCCTTGAACATTTGATTTGTTCTACAGAGATCATGAGGAGGCTGCAGGTCTGAAACCAGCTGTTCACTGAAATCATTCAGTCTCTGGACGAACACGTGAAGGTGTCACACCGTCCTTAAAGGATCAGCGTGTCATCATCTCTCTGTGAAGCACAGACTTCTATGAGTGGCTGTTGGACATTATTCAGAATCACGCTGCTGTCTGCAGATCTTACATTTTTCTCACAGACGAGCGTGAGGCAGTGGATTGTATCTATCGATTGTATCGACTTAAAGAGGACTTACTGTTTGTTCCAGCTCTCTCAGCTTCTCTGAGGGCTGCTGAGTGCTGGATGTACAGAGATCTGCACTGAAGGTGGGGCTGCATTCATCCTTACTAACCTGAATGGAGATAAAGGGATTTGATTGTGCGACTCTTTGAGAACATCCGAATGTGTTTGTGTTTCCTGCTGTGCTCGAGGCGCGACCAGCTAACACGCTGAGCGTCCTGGATGTATGAACAGTGTTGGAGCTTGATGGAAGCTGCTCAGTCACACAAAAAGTTTCATTTCCAGGCGTAAACTGACCCAGAATCTGCACGTTTCCACGCTGTGGTGCACTCCATCACGAGAAGCCTTCACGTCTGTCTGAGAGTCGCTGTCATGACAGACGGCCTCCCACTGAGGCCTGCTACAGCCTCATGTTACTGTCGGTCTGCCTTCATGTGCAGAGGAGCTCCACACATAGACACTCAGTAAGTGAACATGTCGTATGTTGTCATGTCTGGAAAATCTTTTTTTAACGTTCATGATCTCAGAGCTGCAGATTTGTAAAAATAGAAAAGACGAGCAGCTGTTGACATGAAGACTGTTGTGTTATATTTGTGGATAAACTGAATTTAATACTCGTAAAAAATCTTCTGCACATCGGTATCATGTGTAATGAGGCCAGTCAGTAATCTGTCCAAGCTCCTCTCGTCTGACACGTCTTGTCTTGAAGACGGGGTGTCCTTCCTGAAGCTTCAGCTGACTCATTCACACTGCAGAGATGAGACCGTGTTGGTCAGGGAGCAGGTCAGACCCAGACAAGAGCTCCAGACAGTCATCATGAAGGGGGCGCTGGGTTTTCACAGGTGGGCGCTCCTCCTCACATGGTCACAGATCTGATGGGTGTAATGTTAGCCAGACAGACGAAGAGCAAGCTCTCACCAACCACTAAAAGTCAGTCCCAGATTTACTCTTGTCCGGCGGCTTCTTGCTCGCTCACTCTCTCCTTTTCTCTTCTTAGCTTCCTCCGTCAGCGTCCTCTTCACTCTCTGCTCCTCTGCCATTATGTCCATAGAAGCTGCTGACTGCTGGGCCTGAACACCTCTTCTTCTTCTTCTTCTTCTTCTTCTTCTTCTTCTTCCCACCAAACCAAAACACTCCCCCGGTGCTGAGCTCACAGTCTGGGCAGCCTGGCTAACAGACTGAGCTAACATGAGCTAACAGCAGCTACAGCTGCGGAGCAGCCGGAGGACATCAGAGGGAAAACCAGAAAACATTTTCTCCATAAAATATGATCCAGTTTCACCAAAATCAGTGAAATAGTTGGTGGTGTGTGACTTAGTGCCGTAAAGCGTTACGTACTTCTCCCGACCCGGAGCCCAAAGTTACATAGTGTGAGAACAGACGTGCTAACAGTTACACAAAGTCAATTTAAACCACGCCCACCCTCTTACAGGATGCTGATTGGTCTGTGATCACTGTGTTTACCTGGAACCAAAAGCGTGTCAGGTCGAGTCGCACCACATCGTTAAAACACGAAACACGAAACGTGACTCGTATCGTTTCATTTTCAGCATCGTGCTGCAACATCTCTACTTCCTGAAAATCTAATACGATCCCTGCAAACCGGCCTGTACAAGTTTCAATTTCTTTCCTCACACACACACACACACACACACACACACACACACACACACGGTCCTCATTAAACACCTGCTGTCAGTTACCTGCGGCCGGCCGTCGAGGCTGGTGGAGGGGATAAATTGTGTCAGACGTCAGGCCGGCTGCGTGTTTCCGTTATCAGGAATCGAACGGTCGTGTCAGTGCAGCACAGTTTGCACGTTATGACTCCCAACTGCTGCAGAGAAATGAGTGGAAATGTTAAATTGTCAGATTTACACAAACAGAGCGAGCTGTAATGTTTCTGGCCGTGGTTCATGGTGATAGTCTGAGTTTTTATTCTCCTGGTTTGTTTTTGGGTAATTGTCTCTCAAAGTGTGAGAGGTAACATCTGCTGTGATTTGCTATTTAAATCAAGCTGAACTGAATGTTCAGACTGAAACACCAGAGCAGTCTAACGAATATTGTACGTCACATATTGTGTTCTATAAAGTTTGTACAGGATCAGTCAGTCAGACTGTGACGTCCTTTGTCTCGTGTTTCTGAAGCGATGTGTTTTAACGGACACGTAAGGAATCGTTCAAACATGATTCTTAAAGGCAGTTTGGTGTCAGCGCTCCGAGTCATGCACCAAAAGCACAAACTGGCTCAGAGTTCTGGTGTCGGTCCAACGCGTGGTCGACGGGGAGACGTTTAAGACGACGTGTTTTTCACCTCCCAGCAGCTCAGACGGGGTGAGTGGATCCCGGGTCGGTTCCAGGTTTTGCAGGTACATGAAGTATTTGATGTCGTTCCTTCATCACCATGAACACACACTGCAGTTTATTTTAACTCACACACCGTGCTGCTGCCACAAATACTCACTGTAGAGCACCAAATGTGGATTCATCCACCGCTGAAAATAGTCCCCAACAAATGCTCCATTCCCTCCTGTTTGTCTTAGTTAATCACTGAAACGTTTCACTGAACTGAATATTTACGTTTTGGGCGTAAATCTGAGACACAGACTGAAGCGACAGGTCTTCATGGTCCAGGGTCCAAATGATCTGTGTGGCCTCTCAAAGACAGATTCTTTTCACTGTTAATTAGTGGAGCATCTTGCTGCCGAGGTGTTGCTGTTTGGGTCCGTTCAGCTCCATCACGTTCTGGATCAGGTCCAATTAGGACCTTTGGCCCGGGATAATCAGACCTGATAGACAGAACATGAACTAAAGCAACAAACCTGTTTGCTGTTTCAGACTCTATGACGGTGCAGAGGGGAAAGAAGCTCAGCATCTCCATCCAGGAACACATGGCCATTGACGTCTGCCCCGGCCCCATCAGACCCATCAGACAGATCTCCGCCTACTTCCCCCGCCTGTCCCCCACCTCCCCCGGCCCCATCTCCCCGAACCCTGCCTCCTCCCCTCTGGCCCTCAGCCCTGGCTCCGTGGCCTCCGGGATGGGCGGCTCTCACCTCCTGTCTCCTCTGCTGGCCCACGGCAGGCCGGGCGGCGGCGGGTCTCTGTCCCTGACCAGCAGCATGGACACATCGGTGGAGATCAACAGCTCCGACAGTGACGACTGCAGTGAGCCTCGCTGTTGGCATGTGTCTGTGTGTGTGTTACTGTGCGTCTCTACACACCTGCACAAACATCAGGCTGTAGTGTCTTTTTGCATGAGTCAGCATGAAGCATGAAGGCCATCATCTAATCACAGCGTTCCTTCATTTCTCAAACCTGACGTGTCACTTCCTTTACGGTCCATAAATGTGTGAATGTTTCACAGCGTGCTGATATTCAGAATAACCGCACGCCCTCAGGCTGATGTTTCTTCATAACAGCTAAAGCTCCATGTATGAGTTAACAGTAATAAGATGATTTCTTCATTTGTTTCATCATTTTTTTGGACTCCACATCAGCACGTCTGAACACTAGCTTGTTAGCTACTTCGTGCCAGTCTACCTGTTAGCACAGGCTAGCTGCTCTGTGGAGAGATCATTGAAATCAATGTGAGCAGGTCAGTTCAGGAGCCTCTGATGTCTGATGCTGTGAGATTTATTGAAGCTTGGCCAAGCAGAGTCAGACAAGTTCATCAGAAGTGTCTGAGTCGGTCTCGTGCTGGTGGTCAGACTTTAAACTGCAGAGAAACGTCAGCAGCGAGCTGTCCATCATGTAACATTCAGTTCATTCGACCTCCACAGTGCTGAGTCAGACTGACACCTGCTGCCGAGGACCTCCAGGCCCGCCGAGTAAAAACACCACGAGAAAGATCTGTCCATCATCAAACATTCAGTATTATCAGAAAGTGTGCGCTCCTTTAATTCATTTCATTTTAGTCAGAAATCTTCAGCTCATAAGAACTGTGTTCGAACCACCAGGACACATCAAATAACTGTCAAACATAATTTTAATATTTAACTACATCAGTCAGACATAACTGTGAAGTAATCGAAAGAAGTTTGAGCAAAAGACTCAAACAGTCAGAAAACAGTCAGAAAACAGTCAAAAAACAGTCAAAAAACAGTCTGTCAGGATCGAAATGTTTGGAGACCAAAGAGCAGGAAGCTGACTCCAGCCCTCTATTTATACTGTGGCATGTTTGAAACTGCACTGAGTTGAAGGTGGTGCTCCTTGTGGCGAGGAGGGGAAATGCAGCCTTTAAAACATGATGACTCTCTAATGGAGATACGTTGGACTCATTAACCTCCACTGGAACGTGTGGACGTAACATTAATTAACATCAAATCTTTTCTTTGCTTCAAACATTTCACAGCCTGGTTGGTGTCTGAAAAATGTTTTTGTTGTTCTGCTCGGGAGAATTCAGATTTACAGCCTGAGTGTTTGAACCATCCCGTGGCGATGTAAAGACGCTGCAGCGTCAATACACAAAAACACAAGAGTCCAATTTACCCGAGCAGCCACGAAACCAACGGCCACTTCTTCCTCCACCGCGGTCCCCCAGAGTTCAGTTCAGAGAAACAACTGATGAATAATTCACCTTTTTATGGACACAAAGTAACATTAATAATGCAACATGTGTGTTTTAGTGAGAAGACTTCGACAGACGTTTAACGATGAAGCTGCAGTTAAAAACACGATCTTCAACGTCCAGAAGAAGAAGGATGATCTTTCTGAGAGGAGATCACTTCCTCCTTCATGCTCTCTGTAATCACTTCAGCTGGAAAATATCAGAGTAAATTATGATAAATGACGCCGGCTGAGAGCTGCTGCAGCTCCTCTGTGATTCAGACCCATAAAGACTAATTAGAGTTTTTTAGATCCTCATTAACATACAGTTACAGTCATATCTGTGTGCTGGATGATAAATGATCAGATTCAGGTTTCATCGCTGTAGATGATTTCTTGTTTGTTTCGTGTGTTTGTGCAGAATGATTTTTTACTGCAGTCGTCTCTGTCGGTGTAGGCGTGCAGAATTCAGCACCAGAGGCGTTCAAGTCCAGAAAAGCCTGAATAAAACATGTAAAACATGAAGTGCACCGAGAGGATTTTTGGTTTCTAGAGAGTTTATCTACAAACTTTGAATAATTCTTTTTCTCCTCAACAAGAAGTTTTGTCACATTTAAGCTGATTCAGACCAAATTTATGTCTTCAGATCAACGCTTTGACGCATCGTCTTATTCAGTAGTTTTTCTTTTACTTTAATTATTCAGACATCCAAAGTGTGAATTAACACACATGGAATCATGGTAAAGGTTTTTAATCAACAGGTGTGTCTTGTCAAAAGTTAATTAGTGAAATGTGTCTGAGACCGTCACTTTAACTGCTGCAGTGATCGACAAACTTAGTCTGACCTTTGGAAAACCATCTAACACTCGTGTTGACAAAGAGGCTCAGTCAGCCTCTTTATGATCTGATTCACATGTCGTCGGTCGGCCATCTCTCTGAGGAAAAGGCTGTTAGCGTGTTTATCAGGTCTAACAAGAGAAACTGTTTTCGGTTTCTTCACTCGTTAACCTTCGTTACTGCAGCTGTGCTGAGACTTCATGTCCACAGGAGAAATTCACATCTTAAAAAAAAAGGTTGTAGTTCATAAAGAAGAGCGTGTCTGACCTCCGAGCTTCATCAGGTTGTTTTATGTGACAGCAGCTGGCATGTCAGCTGAATACCAGCCTCGAGGTCGGCTCCTCGGGGTCAGCGGAGAAATCTGAGGGGTCGTGACATTTTGAATAATTTCACTGTAATTAAGGATGTACTCAGTTACTTCCCACTGATGCAGAACTGTTACTCCGAACATCTCTCCCTAGTTTCCTGTCTTCTGCCCGCCTACGTGCATGTCAGACTGACTGTACACGCTGATGCAGGACTAAAGCTGCTGCTGCTGTGCGGCTTTTGATGTGGAGCCAACGTTGTGGAAATAAAATGCAAATGATGCGGAGTGTCTCTGAGACAGCAGCTGTGGTTCTGACATCCATTTCATTTAATTCAGTTCAGGAGAAGTAGCAGGAACTTCTTTCCAGAAATCCTCCATAAGAAACGAGGACAGAACCACGTGGCTGCAACCACGGGCGGATTATTCTGAGAATGAGCTCCTGGGCACAGACATGCAGACCCCCACCCGACTCCAACATGCAGAGACCGCCACAGACCACATGCTGTGCCTGTGTGCAGCCGCTTGCATCTCATGTGGTCATTTTCTGTTGTTTGTGTCTCTTTATGGTATTTTTTATCTGTTTGTGATTGTTTGTCATCATTTTTTATCATTTCAGGTTGTTTATGGTCATCTCAGTTTGTTTCTAGTTGTTCTGCAGACATGTTGTGTTTATGTCTGTTTGTATTCATGTTAGTGTCTCTGCAGTTGTATGGTTGTGTATTAAGTATCTGATATTTATTAAAAAAATAAATCATGAGTTCGTTGGCCAACAAACTAAGAAAGAAAGACGTTCCAGCCCATCAGGCAGCACGAGCATTTATAACTTCAACATTTTTAATATTCAACCGAAAACATGAAATCAAGTCATCAGCTCAATGATTCTTCAGCTGCCCAGCAAGTCCAAGTCTGATCGACACGTCACAGTGACCAGAGTCCGTGTGTCTGTGTGTGCGTGTGTCAGTGTGTCTGTGTCAGTGTGTCTGTGTGTGCGTGTGTCAGTGTGTCCGTGTGTGCGTGTGTCTGTGTGTCAGTGTGTCTGTGTGTGCGTGTGTCCGTGTGTCCGTGTGTCCGTGTGTCAGTGTGTCCGTGTGTCAGTGTGTCAGTGTGTCCGTGTGTCAGTGTGTCCGTGTGTCCGTGTGTCAGTGTGTCCGTGTGTCAGTGTGTCTTTATGCTCGTCTGTCTGTCTGTGCTGTGAATCATGCAGTAGTTTATAGTTTAGCATAAAGATCCAATATGTTGTGTAAGCTGTGTTTTGTTGACGTTTATGAGCTGCAGCCCAAAATACATATTTGTTGTAATCCGTGTGAATCATACGCTGCATGTATGTATTATATAACTGCAGCTGTTAACCTGAATGAACATGTGTACGCAGGCTGTATGCACGGCTGTAACGAGCCCTGACGAATGTGTTTGCTCTCCTTTTAAGAGGCTTTTCCGTGTTGACGTGATGTGTTGTGTTGTGTGTTGTGTTGTGTGTTGTGTTGTGTGTTGTGTTGTGTGTTGTGTTCAGATCAGTGTGACAGGTGCTGCTCCACTAAATTGGATTTCCATCTTGTGAGCGCTCGGTGTTCCTGAGATGTTTCTCTCTTCTCGTGCATGCTTTCAATTCATTCAGACAGATTTTCAACGATGTCATTTGTCTCGTGTACTGAAGCGTGTTTCTCTTTATGAGTTATGATAATGGTCCTTCTCCTCTCTGCCTTTATGTGTTATTTCCTCAGCTGCTCTGGGAACGCTGGAGTTTCAGCTGAGATATGAGCAGAGCTCCAGCGAGCTGCATTGCACCATCCTCCGGGCCAAGGTAAGGATCCAAACCACCGGTATTAACGTGCCTCCACTCCTCTGCTTCAGACTTCAGACTTTGAAACAAGGTTGCAGGGCTTTGCACCGGTCAGACACGAGTGCTTTTAGGCCTCAGTAGTTTGAAATGAAGTGCAGGAGGACTCAGCTGTGTCCGACAGTAGAGAGATGACAGGCTGAACGCAGCTTTGACATGTTGGACCAGACGAACTACCAGGTGCAAAACTGTCTAAAATATAAAATGAATCCAGATTTTGGTCTGGTCTGTGGTCACAGGGGCGTCTGGTGGAATTAAACGATGATTTCATGAGTCACAAATCGTGGAAACAACAAGCCATGTTTGTGGTTTTGTTTTTCTGGCCCTTTGTGGTCTCCTCACCGGACACACGATGACAGCACAAAGACTTTCACAGAGATTTACAGTTATTTGTAAGCCAATTCAAAGCAAACCGTCACACAGGAGCTCAATTTAAGTGTCAGCAACAAAAGGTGACGAGCGGCGGCGCCGTGACTCTGCAGGACCGTCAACATCCGAGCGACGGTTTTATCCTGAGACTGAGCTGAGTGTGTGTCATCATCCGGGAGGCTGAGCAGTGATTTCTGTCACAAACACACTCTCCTCGTCACCTCCTCTTCCAACACGTTTAACCCCTGCTCTGACTTCACAGGTCAAACAGACAAACTGCCTCCAGAAGCCGACACGGCGCCGTGGGACTGCGCTTCCTCCGCCTGCCACACAGCCACATGATTTATACTGAGGCGCTCCCTGCTCTGTTTCACTGAGATTTACTGACCTAATCACAGAAATCTGTGCAGAAGACTGAAGTGCTGCAGCTCTGATGAGTGGCTCAATAAGCCTGAATTTGCACTGAAATACGATTATGGATTTTATTAATATTTTTACTCTGCAGCCTCCATAATTCTCCACTCAGTGCAGCAGGAATATCCACAGAGGATAAGAGCAGACTTCATTTATGGTCTAAGGAATCTGCAGGTGATGATATTAAAGCTCATCCCTCACAGAAGGACTTGAGTTATATCTGTACAGTATATACATCACATATATATCTATACCTGAAGGAGAGCAGCAACACAAAGACAAGAGAGCCAAGATGATGCTGATCCGACCTGACTGTGAAAACACGGTTCATGGTTTGGATCTTTACAGCGAGTCCTCCACGATGGTTTTTCTCACCACGACACACAAACACTGAAGGTTCTCTTTGGAACGTCCAGAAAACCTTTAAAAAGCAGATATTGGATATTGATTGGCATTTACAGCAGTCAATAGTAAGACACATTACACCTCCACCGCTATGCACTGCAGCTAGCACGATGGCAGTTTACTGCTGACGCTGGCAGACTCCATTTCTAAGATAACGTTAGCTCGTGTTGCTCACCGCAGAGAGACGTTCCATCCTTTGAAAGATTCATTCAGAGTCCTTTACACAGAAGTCAGTGCACAGGCTGAAAGTCGAGGACGTTCTCATTTTCATCTGGTTTGTTTGATGAACGGACGCCAAAGAAACAAAGAAACAAAGAAACAAAGCACTGAAAGTCGCACGCAGCAGTAATTTACAGTCTATTTTGAATGACCTGATTTAACAACACAGTGTCAAATAACCGGTCAGTAACATTCTCGGACGGTGCATGAACACAGCATGGAGCGATCGAGAAGCTGAGGCAGAATCTGACCCGGTCTGCAGAGTGTGAGGAAATAAAAACTGCAGCTTCAGTGATGAATATTGAATCTTCCAGCTGTTTTTCTGCGTGTTGCTTCATTTGTTAACAGGATCTGTTACTGTGTTCAGGAGATCATCTTGGAGGTCTGAGGTCATTATGAAAAAGTACAACATGTACTACTTTGAGTACACATGAATAATGACTGATGCTGAATGACTCCACATTAACTGTCCTGGGATCATTAGGCTGATGTTTTTGCAGACGTATAAAATACAACAGTGTCACGAAGAGGACCGACATCACAGAACGCCTGATTATCTCCAGGACTGGAGATAATCTGAGCGCCTGCCATCACTGAGCTTTCTGTTCTGTTTTCTCTGTTTGAGAGCGTACTTGAATGTTAATGACTTCCCTCCTGCCGTCGACTCGTTTCTGCAGCACGTCCAGACCTGAACAGGTGGATTAAGTCGGCGCTGCCTGTTGTGAAGGTGTTTTCTGTGAGGATGAAGGGAAGTGTTCGTTTTTAACAGCTTAACTGAAAAATAAGGAAAAGACAGTTCCTGCTGACAGGAAGAGCTTTTACACTTCCAATATTCCACCTTTTACTTCAGTATTTTATCAGACAGCTAAATTACTCGTTAATTTTCAGATCCACCAGAAAGAATTTTCAAAGAATTAGAGAAAAGTCCAGAAACTTTTCTCCTCCCATCAATCATCTAAAGACCTTTTGCAGGGGCCCCTCAGGTTGGAACAATATCTAAAGTATCTGAAAGCAGCTCCAACATTCATGCTTCAATACGAACTGTCTAATCATTTTACAGATATTAATATACTTTTACTGCATGAAGCTAAAAAATACTATTGTACCTTTACTCAAGTAGCATTCTACATGGAGGAGCCAGCTAATATTACTGACTAGTCCAACAGCAGTCAGCCCAGCTCGGCGTCTGTCTTTCAGCCTTTTATTTCACCAAGCTCTCACCAACCACTAAAAGTCAGTCCCAGATTTACTCTTGTCCGGCGGCTTCTTGCTCGCTCACTCTCTCCTTTTCTCTTCTTAGCTTCCTCCGTCAGCGTCCTCTTCACTCTCTGCTCCTCTGACATTATAGGGTTGTAGTTGTGTCTGTCTGAGACGTCTGCCACCGTCTGTTTCCTCAGACATGAAAAAGATGAAATATTTTTAAGAAATCGATCTCTGCAAATGTCAAAACTGTTGGAGGAAGTTTAAGAGCAATCCGTCATGATGACCTGCGTCCTGCTGATGAGGTCAGCAGGTTGAAATCAGGTGTGTGATTTGTGGGAAAATCATCCGTCCAGCTCTCGTTTAGTCATCACAGTCCTGAGTCATCGAACGCACCACGTTCAATAAGACTGAAGAGAAGGTCAGGAAACACACGTGGGAATCGATCCCTCGTAATCTGTCCACGCAGTGTGTGTTTACATGATGACAGTTAAAACACAGTTAATAAATGATTATTAATTATTGAACAGAGCTCTGTAAGCCTGAATAAATATTTGACGTTTCCTCTGACGGATGCCTAAAGACAAACATGATCAGTCTTTGTTACCTCTTGCTGTTTTTTGGTGTGCAGGGTCTGAAGCCGATGGACTTCAACGGTTTGGCCGACCCGTACGTCAAACTTCACCTGCTGCCTGGAGCCTGTAAGGTGAGACACAAGCAGAGATATCATCATCAGATTTTTATTGGAAGTTTTCTTTGGTTCAGGTTCAGACTCTGTCTGTTTGGACTGGGCAGCGAGGACTCATCTGATTTCACAGAACATTTCTTAAAAGCGTGAAATTAAAATTGCAGAACTGTCGAGCAGAAAAACTGATGCATCGACTGAAAAGCAGGATTTCCTCTGCTGGGCTGGTTACGATGATAAAAAGTCATTTTCTGCCTGCGACGATCAGAAGCTTTCACAAATTACACTGAACCAAGTGACAGCTCAGAATTAAACACTGATTAACGTTTAAATATGAGTCCTGCAGGTTCGCAGCAACCTGACAAGACTTAATCTGAATATCAGTCGAATAATAAAACCTGGAATAGATTCAGTGCAGCCTTAAATTTAACTTGGATTAGATTTAATCCAGGTTTAAATGTTTAAATATCAAACAGATTTAAGACACCCTGGCTTTATTTTTTTGAGCATAAAGCTGCAGAGTATGAAATGCCAAAGTGAAATCAATATTTATCAATATGTCTCTGTCTGTCTGTCTGTCTGTCTGTCTGTGTGTCTGTCTGTCTGTGTCTCTGTCTGTGTGTCTGTCTGTCTGTCTGTCTGTCTGTGTGTCTGTCTGTCTGTGTCTCTGTCTGTGTGTCTGTCTGTCTGTGTCTCTGTCTGTGTGTCTGTGTGTCTGTCTGTCTGTCCTTCAGGCCAATAAGCTGAAGACGAAGACGATTCGTAACTCTCTGAATCCGGTGTGGAATGAGACACTCACTTACGTCGGCATCACAGAAGAAGACATGCACAGGAAGACACTCAGGTGTGTCTGTTAGTGTGTTAATGTGTGTGTGTGTATGGCCGGTTTCATCAGCTCTCATTTCGGACTGATTGCACTTACAGCCATTAATCAAGCGCGGGGACATCTTGACATTCAGATATGAAGCTCAGTTGTCATCTTTAATTAATTTAACTGTCAGAGCGGAGAGCTGCCGTGTGAAACAGCATTCAGGAGGTGAAGTGTGTCCAACCAACAGACACCAGCCTGGTTTGAACTGAAGTGTCTGGTGTGGTTTCTCCACAGGCTGCAGCCAGCAGGCAGGAGCTCAGTGCATCCCAATGTGTTTTCACCCTTTAATGATGAATTAATGTTTCCACCATTGAAGGCACAGAGGGGGGCTGGAGGGCGACCGGAGGAGCGTGTCCATAATCAAAAGACGTGTGAAATAACAGAGCGGAAAGCCTCTAATTACTGAGCTCAGGAGCAAACATTTAATCTCAACTAAACATGTAGCAAAGCCAGTGTGTAATTGTGAACGAACCTCTAAGTAAAAAGTAACGAGTGTGTGTGTCGACATGCTCTCTACACATCACACTGATCTGGTCAAGGTCGCCGGAGACTTACCGCTCTCCGCTGACGCAGGCCTCCATTTTAATTGTCCTTGACTTCAGCTCTTTGACACGGTGAACCAAAATGTCTTCAGCCGCCTAAAAAACAATGTTGTCGTCAGTGTTGTGACTCTGGATTGATTCATCTGTTATCAGAAAGACACCTCCTCCACTCGTGCTCCACTTTTTTGTGGCGTCCCTCAGGGGTCTATTCTGGGTCCACTCTTTTTTACCATATACGTGCCGGCCTTGGACAAATCATGAGCAGACATGATATAAATGTTTCATTGCTATGCAGATGATACACAATTGTATGTCCCAAAACCTGGAAGTGTCAAGACCACCTAAACAACATAAAAAGTGTATCGAGATCGAGACAAATTACACACTTAGGCAGCTGATAATTAACCAATTTTTCCCAATGTTTTGGTTGCATTTGACACAGGAAGTTTTACATCCAGTCTCAGTAATGATGTTTAATAAATCAGACAACGCACAGGCAATTTGGTGAAATCTCGTTGAAATACAATATTGAGTGCTCTTTGTCTGAGGTTCAGACAGGTTTACAGTATGAGGAAAGTCCAGTAAGTCAGTCAAGCAACAATGACCCGCACACCGTACGTTATCCGGTTTATTACGCGGCTACTCACTCAAGAAATCAATATTTTTTGACTGATTTAAAAATGATTTCATTGAGTCTAGATAATCAGAACTGTATCTATAGCAACCACAGAATAACTGACCGATGAGAATGGTGTATTCAGCAAAGACACACAGCTCACAACACTGAGTCCTGCAGGGCTCGTGCATGCTCATTCATGGGTCTGCAATGTGCCGTTTGAGTAGATGATTACAGTAAAGAAGGTTCTGGGATCGGACCGAAACATTGAACACAATCCAGGCAGCAATTATCTCTCCCTTAAACAATGTTTGGTGAAGCTAATTAGTGATATCTACCGAGAGGTTCGCCCTGTGATGAGCTCCACCGCCTCCTCAGACCTTCGTGCTGACATTCAGGTTCTGGGTTCCTCTGAGATTTAAGCTCTGAGAGTTACTGTATGTGTGTGAGGACCAGTTTCTCACTTCTTCACACGGTTTTACAGTTAAGATTAAAAAAAGTTCAAATCTTGTAGTCAAAGTTAAAGTTGAATTCTTCTCACTTAAATTAACCACAGTTCAACTGCAGCTGCGTCCATTTGTTAAAAGAGAAAAGATAAAACAGTCTGTGGACAGCTGCTGTTGCTAGGAGACGAGCTGTCAACCAATGAACAATGTTAAAGACAACACAGTGCAAACAAAGCGCTGCGCACAGTTAGCAGTTTAAGACTTCAGACTGAGTCCTGCTGTTAACTTTGTATTTCCTCAATGAAGTAAAACATGAATGAATGTTTCCATCATCAGAGGAGAAATGTGACGTGTGTATGTCTGATGGACCGGAGGAGGAGAGCTTTGGACAGATGACGTTAACGACGAGCTCTGATCTCTGAAACGAGTCAGACTGATGAAGGCCGTTAACCTGATTATGCAGATTTTAATCTAAAGTAGTGAAACAGCTTCAACTGAGGACAGATAGATAGATCAGACAGTGTGTGTGTGTGTGTGTGTGTGTGTGTGTGTGTGTGTGTGTGTAGACATTGTGGGTTGCAGCTCAGCAGGCTGATGACCTTTGGACACGTTTGCCTCAAACAGCTTCAAATCTCATTTTGATTCAATTCATAAATAATAAAATTACATTTCTTTCAGAGGTCACTCCACACACACACACACACACACACACACACACACACTCTCTGTGATATGATTTCATTTGAACACGTCTGTGTGGTGTCACCGTCGTGCTGTCACCGTCTCCACATTACAGATGCTGTCTGTTTGCTTTAATCCGCCTGATGGTGTCGTCTCCGCTCCGTCAGCTTCAGGTGAAGCCGAGCTTCACACTTCATCTACAAACAGAACCGAGCAGAACAGAACCGAGCCGCCTCTTTTGATCCGCTTTGATTTGATGTTGAGTTTTTCACTTCTCTGTCGTTTAGGTTTGTTTTCATGTTCGAACAGGACGACGCCACAGACACTCACCTGACTTCAAACTCACCTGACAGGAAGTGAAACTGATCAGACACAAACACATCTGGACCTCTATACTTGTGAGGACGCTCGCTGACATAATCCATTCAACTGACCCTAAACTGACCCTAAACTGACCCTAAACTGACCCTGTAAGCAGTCCTAACTCTGACAAACCGTCCTCAAAAATATAAAAAATATAAAAAGAAGCGATCAGCGTCCACGCCACCGTGTGCCGGACTCTTTGATCCAACATCCTGAGCAGAATCTGACATTTCAGCTTCAGCAGTTTGATCTCCGTCACATCGATGACCTTTTCCTGTCTCAGAGATCCGCAGCAGGTGGAGGATTTCCTCCACCACCTGCTGCTGCTGACGGAGGTGTGATCTGAAGGAAATCCCAGAGGAAGTGTCGTCCTCGTTATCGCCTGCTTCTGTTTATGTTCAAGTCAGAAGCGGACTGAGCGGCTCTGCTCTTCAGTCCTCCTCAGAGGAAACAGGAAGTTAACCTTCAGATTAACATTTCCCCTCTCATTTCCTCTCCTGTTTCCTCCCTTGTTTCCTCTCTCCTTAGGTTGACTGTGTGTGACGAGGATAAGTTGACTCATAATGAGTTGATCGGAGAGTCCCGGGTTCCTCTGAAACGGGTCAAACCCGACCAGACGAAACATTTCCACACCTGCCTCGAACATCCGCCCCCGGTAACACACACACAAGCTTGTCCTCTGTACGTATGAGGACCTTGTGTACACATGTGGACTGTACTTGTGAACGTCCTCACTCTGTCTTCTTCTCACACAGCTCCCCTCTCCCACCGCCATGGGTGAAGCCCTTCGAGGAATCTCCTGCTACTTAAGAGAGGTAAGAGTCCGTCCATGTGTCGATGAGTGCAGGTGTCACACTCAGTGAGTCCATGTAACGTCTCCACAGCGCCTCCTTCAGCTCCTCTGATCACAGTGAAATATGTGATAAATGAAATGTGATATTTGTAACATTTGATGTGTCGTCAGATCGAGGAAACATTTATTCATGCTGCATCTTTGCAGCCGGAGACACTTAATGTTAATTATAATAATGTTAATTATAATAATGTTAATTATAATAATGTTAATTCTGGCAGCTTCCACTCAGACCACCACAGCCACCGGGCGCATTGTCAGTTTTTTATTTGGGTGAACTCCTGTGATGCGCTAGCACCGCTGCAAGGGTGAAGAGCTGGACCACTGGTCCGCTGGTCCGCTGGACCGCTGGTCCGCTGGTCCGCTGGTCCGCTGGACCGCTGGTCCGCTGGTCCGCTGGTCCGCTGGACCGCTGGTCCGCTGGTCCGCCGGTCCGCTGGTCCGCTGGACCGCCGGTCCGCTGGTCCGCTGGACCGCTGGTCCGCTGGTCCGCTGGTCCACGGCCAGGACAGCTCGAGGTCCTCTCCTGCATCCAAACACAAATCTTCTCAGTGTGATACTCAGATAATTCAGGCACGCCTCTCCTTTTGAATTTGAATTCGTGTCCTCGGTTACATCTTTTGAGCTCCGCCTCATTGTTGATGTTTGAATATTTGCTGATGTCAAATTTCAAACAGAAAACTGAAACTGAATTGTTACCAGGCTAATGAGGACTGTTGTCGTGGCAAATAAATCTCCTCTGCATGAATCATAAATTAATGAATGACAAGAATCCACTTCCTCAGTTTATTGAGCAGAAACTGAACATGACGTGCAGTCTGAGGCCGAGTCAGAACGGATTATTTCTGATGCTAATTAATGACTGCAGATGAAGAGGCTGGAGGAATTGATATTTTATCCACCCACTGGCTGTTGGCTGTTTTTTATTTCCCTCTGAATCAGCACGTGTGAGCCAGCGTTCACTGCTGGGTTCTCAGATTGTTTGACTTCTTTCATTTGAACCAACAAAGTCAGACAAACATGCATGATGACGAGCAGAGGAACCTCTTCAGATGTTTGATGAGAAGTGGACTCCTGTGGAAGAGTGCGTGAAGAGGCACTCGTGCTCGTTGTGCAGCAGCAACAGATGATTCACGAGGAGCCGCTTCAAGTTTCCCCTCGAGAGGTCGTTGGAAATTATTCAGAAGTAGAAGCACTTCATTCATCAAGTTCATGTTCCCCAAAATCAGAACTCGCATGTGAAAAAGGGCCAGAGAGCAGAGAGCAGGCTGGACAGAGAAACTTTTTAAGCATTTCTTTCAACATATGTAAGAGATGAAACGAGCTCTCTTCGTCTTTCTCTGGTTTCTGACAGCGAAGCAGCTTGACAGACAGATGGTCTTTTTAATGGGACATGTGGTACGTGATCAAAATGTTCACTTCAGTGACTGTAAGAACTCCACGCGCTAAAAACACTTCAGACCTGTCAACCATCTTCATGGATGTTTTTATTTTAACACCTTCCACCATCAACTTAAACCAGCGTCTGATCAATGTGCAGATCACTGAGACCAAACAGCCGAGGCTCCAGCTGGATCAATCAGTGGACACGTCCAAAGACGCACATTTAAAAATATTAAATATGTGCATACACCTGCTCTGTTTGCTTCTCGTCTAAGACAGATCAGTCTGAACACATTTACACAGTCAGGGACATTTACACAACTTAAAAATACTTTTATCCAGTCAGTATTAAATGTATCTGTGTATTTATCAGCAGTGTCATGTTTGTGTCTGTCTCACCTCTTTGTTGTGTTTCTGATCGTCTGCTCCACCTGATCAGTCTCACCTGTGTCTCGTTATCCTGCCTTCACTCTGGAGCTTTTTTCTTTTTAGAGATACTTTATATAATAATAATAATAATAATCTTTTTTTTCACTCTATACATGCATTTTTACTTCAGGAGTGTCCAAACTTATAAAGACGGTCAGATTTGACAATGAATGAATTTAAAAATGAAAAAAATTAATTAATAAATGAAATGACAGTGTCACCAAATCTAAACCAATCAGACGTGAACAAATTTAAAATCCTGCAGTCTGGAGTCAGATCACAGAATAAACTGAATGAAGCTGATAAATCTGAAGCTCATGTTCATGTTAAACACGACTTATGATGAGTGATGCAAAGTCTGTGAACATTTCAGTTCAACACGTCTCACTCTGTCTCTGCTCTGTGACTAACACATCTGCAGATATATAACAGCAGCAGTTATGATGCTTCATCATGTCAACCAAAAAATCATACACACAATCGTAGCAGGCCATAAATAATAATAATAATATTAATAATATTATAAATATGAAGCTTTGGGCCGCATGAAATCTGACCGGGGGCCAATCACGGCCCGTCTTACTTCATGCCAGCAGTCAGCTCTGTTTCTTTGCCTTTGTTTGGACCTTTTGACTCTTTCTGCCTGATTTTAATCCGACAATCTCAGATATATTACTTTGAAATGGGACGTTAATGAACACCCCTCGCCTCACCCTGTCCTTCAGTGTGAAAGAGAGAATAGTCTATAGTCTTATTGTCAGGTGATTAAACACCGATGAGCACAAAGTTATGAAGATTATTTTCTGACAGGAGTGTGACTACTTCTTTCAGTGATGCAGAACTTTCTGCAGAAACTGGACCCGGTATCTCATCAGAACCATCTCTCACAGCGTGACCTGCATCGTGAGCCTCAGCTCACCTGGTTCAGGACTTCCTGCAGTGCGCTCTCTCTGCAGTGTAGTGTAACCAGTGAGCGTCATTAATTAGATTTTCTTTCCCCAGGCGCAGCGGGTGGTAATGTGATTTCGCTCGTGCACATCCCGTGACGGTGAAATGATTCAGAGAGGGGTCGTGGTAATCCGAGGACAATGTCACCCAGCAGCTGAGACTTAATGTGGTCTCCGTAATCCAGCTGCGGTCCATTTATACTCTCATTAAATCTGATAAAAACATCCAGAACAACCATGAATGTGTGTGTCCAAAGCTGGTTCTGTGTTTCATGTTAATGAAGCAGAAACATGAAGCGAGTGAACACGACTTGTGTCAATCATTTGAACTTGTGTGACTACAAGTTAAATCAACTGTGATTTACAGAGTTTATGATGGACAGTGAAGTAAACTGCTGACAACTGTAGCTGCTGTTAGCTCATGTTAGCTCAGTTTGTTAGCTGCTGTTAGCTCATGTTATTTCAGTTTGTTAGCTGGTGTTAGTTGATGTTAGCTCAGTTTGTTAGCTGCTGTTAGCTCATGTTAGCTCAGTTTGTTAGCTGCTGTTAGCTCATGTTAGCTCAGTTTGGAGTGGGGGAGTGTTAGTGTTTGTACCACAGGTGTTTGGAGTATCAGGTAGAATAGGAGGTGTTCAGGCTCCCCGAGCCTGAACACCTCCAGTGTCGTGCCAGAACAGGAGCTGGGCGAGCAGGCAGTGTAACCGGACAAGAGTAAACTGGGACTGACTTTTAGTGGTTGGTGAGAGCTTGGTGAAATAAAAGGCTGAAAGACAGACGTAGTAGTACCCTCCATGAGGAGTAATCTGGTGTCTGGTTATTGAAGTGACAGTCTGCAGGATCATTCTATCTTTATGGAGCTTTTGTGCTCACTAATTCTGCTTAAGAGGGCATGCAGTTTGAAGCAGGATGACATTGGACACAATATCACTGTTGCATGTTGTGACTCTTATGTTTGATGTTTCAATGTTGTTTCTGCATTTACGGATCACGGATACGTCGTGGTCAAACTATGATGGTGGCTTAAATGTTGCCAGATGTTTAAATGTTGAAGCCTCGAGGCTTCAACATTTAAACATCTGAACTCCAACAAACCTCGGACTACAACTCCTTTGATGTTTAGCTCAACTAATTGACACAAGTGTTTTGCATGAAGGCTCATCAAGAGATGTTCCTGCAGACTGCAGCGTCTGTTGTGTTTTTCTGTTGTGTGTTCCCCCCTTTAATAATAACCACACCGTCTCTTATTGCTCTGCACATGGGATTTGATGACAATAAGAAAAATCTAAATTATCTCCAGCCGCCTTTTCAAAATAAAAGCAAATATCCTCAATATGTAGTTTCTCTGTATTTGACCCTTCTAATCAGAGAGCCGGTGGCCTGAATCTTCCAACAATATTTTTACTTGTCTGAGGTGAAGTGAACCTGAGAGCAGATCTGCATCTTCTTGGATAAAAGAAGCTGATCAGAAGTGAGAGACGTCCGGAAGTCATCAGAAGAGCAGCGAGTGACGGCTGGAGGACAAACAGACAGTGTGAAGAGAGAGGGAGCGACAGATGAAGAGTTTCTGCTCACAAAGGAGTCGACGAGGTCTGCAGGAGACAGGAAGTGACAAGGACGAGGACTTCTTTCTGTTCTGAAAGGTTTGGAGACGAGTAAACATTTTGAAGGAGCTCGTCTCTCCTGCTGCGCTCACACTTCAGTCTGTGAATATAAAACCAAACTTTTATTTTAAAGGAGATCTTCAAGCTTCAACGTCCAAAAGTGTCGCCAGGAATGAATGTTAGAACATTTCAGTAAATCTACATTAAAACATGATGCACTCTTCTGACTACATCACTTTTATGTATGTAGCTGTAATCTTTGTATATATTTGTGAAAAAACTGTGAAAATACAGGAGGGGAAATTTCCCTGGAAGACTTGAAGGTGTCAAACCACATCACCTTTATAACCCGCCTGGAGGATTTAACGTCCTTCAAGTGCCCCACGGACGGCTGTTTTTTCCATTTCTAGGAGGGATTAGGTGGAAACGGGCTGACCTCAGGGTTCAAATGACAGGAAAAGTAATCAGAGATGCTTCAGTTTGTTCACAGAAAGACGTGAATTCAGCCTCAGAGGGGGACTGAACACCAACAGATGAACAGTGGATGAACTCGGTCATAAAATATTCATCAGGGTTGATGCTTCAGGTCTGTGTGGACCTGTTTGTGTTTTCTGTTAAACTTCAAACTATAATTAATGCCTGGAGCCTTCTGTGTGTGTGTGTGTGTGTGTGTGATCAAAGATAATCGTCTAAAGCTGAATCATGTTTAATCCAAGCGTTTCCTTGAGGTCCTGATTTATTTTCTGTGTTTTTATCTTGTTAAGAGCTTCAAAGAGTCCTCAACTCTTCAGCGTGCAGGATTTAAGGTAGCAGGCAGTGAAACCATGTCACCAAATGTGGTTAGCCTAGCTTAGCATTAAAGACTGGAAGCAGGCAGAAACAGCTAGCATCATCAGCATAAAGAAATTTGTTTGTTCTGTAAAAACAACATGGATAACTTTCAGGCACTGATTCTTGTGAAAAGGTATACCCATGAAGATCCAGATATGGTCTGCAGGTACGATGGTACCAAACCTGGCAACCTCAACATGAACACACTGTACATTTGTAAATTTATTATGCTGCGTTAAAGACTACACCATGTGATGACTGAAACACACAAACCTTCACACTCACTGATCAGGACACAACATGGAGCTCAAAAGTCACATCAGCTTATTTTATCTGTAGCTCGAATTCAACGCTGGCCATCATGACAAGGCAGATAAAATTAAAACTACTGTTACATCTCTGAAGATTCTCAGTCCTCCAGGTCAGAGTGTCTGCTGAAGGTTGTTGTAGGCAAAAGAACTTCTTTCTCATCCAAGAGGCTTCTTCAGTTCTGAGTGGTGAGGAGACCCGGGTAAATACGTCGACACCACAACAGCTGAACAACAACCATCTACACCCATGTGACTCACGTGAGGGCAAGATCTGTCAACGACCCGCAGGTGACCTCAACGACCCGCAGGTAACTTCAACGACCCGCAGGTGACCTCAACGACCCGCAGGTGACCTCAACGACCCGCAGGTGACCTCAACGACCTGCAGGTGACCTCAACAATCCACTGGATGAACTTCACAGAGACTCCACCACCAGTTAGTGAAAACTGAAGAAGCTTCTTGGTTGAGAGATGAAACATCTTGAAGAAACTAAAAAAGTTGCCCACAACAATCTTGAACAGGTCGTCTGACCTGGATCAATGAGAATCTGTCAGTTTCAGTTTTAGGGCGAGCAGGTTTCCAATCTTTATGCTAAGCTAAGCTAACAGATTTAGCTAGCCCTAGCTCTGTGCTTAGCACACAGACTCATCAGATAAAGAGAACAGAGGATTTCCCTGAACGTTGGACTTTCTCTGAAGAGTCCTTTCACGTTAAGTTAAAGTGGGCTTCCATATGAGCCGAGGCGTATACAGTCTACTTCACATCTTTATCTCCTTTGTCGTCAGTTCAGAGTTCCTCCGCTCCATGTGGGCAGATAACAGTGGCAGAGTGCAGGGAAACCTATTATCTGAATTAGTCCTTATTATACGCTCTCTAACTGGGAACATTTCCAGTAAATTAAACTGTTATGAGATGAAACTACTTCTCATTTTTCTGGATGACTCTGAGACCTCTTAAAGACCTCTGGGGGTCTCTGAACTGCTCACCACGACAGGAAGGCCCCGCGTTCATCGCTCCACACCTCAGGACAGGACAGGATGTTCTGTTATTAGTCTGTCACTACACCTCACGTGTCCACAGGGACGGATAATGGACCTGTGTGAGTTTATTACTGTGGAAGAAATGTGTTAAATGTACGGCAGCGTTTTCTCATTCAGTCTGACTGATGCTCAGGACATAAAACATCCAGTCTTTTGGTCTCATGTAGTCTTGTTGGTCTTTGCAGTTGAAACATATTTTCATCTTTTCAGTTTCTGATTTTGTTTTTTGGGAATCAAAACCTGCGTTTCCACGGTAACAGCCCCCCACCAAATGCTCCATAGCAGCGTCCGTCACCCGCAGTGTGTGTTCCCGGTGTGTGTCCCCGGTGTGTGTCCCCGGTGTGTGTCCCCGGTGTTCAGTCTTTTATTGGCTTCATGTCTGATCAGCTGATTCCTTCAGTTGTCTGAAGAAAATTTGAAAATTTTTAGAGATTTTTTTTCAGATTGACGCGGCACAGGCGGAGCTGAGCTTCCTGTCGATGTCCGCTGTGTTTTTCTTACCTGGTGTGAGCTCATTAGCTGCCTGTCTTCACCTCAGCAGTCGTACAGGTGTTTTAACAAAGACGGAGGCAGAGGTGTTTTATTGTCGGTGAAATCCCTCCAGCGTTTTCAGCCAATTGATCTCAGTGTGCTGACAAACAGGAGCTTTACTTAATGACTCACCTTCAGCCTGTTCTTTGTGTGCAGGCTGATCTGAGAGCAGCCGGCTGTGAAACACAAACCTGAAAACAAACAGCAGCTCAGTCTGACGGAGTGACGCCGGGCACGGCTGCCTCAGCGTCCAACACAAGCTGCTGTTTGGATTCCATCATGCAGTTATAAAAAGCACATAATCAATATTTCCTGACTGAGTCAGTCTCACCTCACATTGATCAACACACAGCAGGAAGCCGGAATGCCTCGACTCCACTGAAGAATGAGGAGATCGTTTCAGTCAGCCACACCTGCAAACACAATGAAACATGATCAGGTGCTTTAAAATGTCAAAATGAAAAGTGCCGTCAAAAAAGTAGACCACGAATACTCAAGTACAAGTACTGCTTTTGAGTAAATGTACTACTTGTCACTGGCAGAGACTATAAAACAGATATGTCCAGGACGTCACAGAGACTATGTCCAGGTCTTGGACAGTCTGCGGGGACGTCACAGAGACTACGTCCAGGTCTTAGACAGTCTGTGATATGTGTCATGTCTGAACAAAGACTGCTGCCGTCTTTCAGGAAATCTTCGAACAACGAGACATTTTAAATTGGAGGTGGGCTGTCAGTTGAACTGGAGCTCTGGATGAAGCTCTGAAGCTCTTTACTGTCTCGGTTCAGACACGAGGACGAGCTCTCGGTCCGTCTGTCAGCCGCTCACCTGGAACACGAACCTGAAGCCTGATGACATTTCCCTCCAAACATGTTTATTGAAGTGTGGGCTGGGAGCAGATATCTGCAGCCGGACTGATGGCTCGGTTCGCTTCAGGCAGAAAGGTTGACTCTGTAAATGTTACGGAGCTGAAATCTCCTCCAGTGCAGGTTCATCTACAAAGTGTCGTTCCCACCAATCGGAGGTGGGCGGGAGAGAAATCCTGCCAAGCTGCGCCGACTCCCGCTAGAAACCATCGATCTGCTTATTTACTGACCTTTTTTTCCTTTTAGCTGCAGTTTTGTGAAGGATTGTGGGAAGCGAGCGCTCTCACCAGCTGAATTAAAACGAAGCGCTCGCTCCAAATAACCAACAGCTCACCTCACCTCATTCTTCTGTTAGAATCTGGAGCTTTCGGGTCTTAGTGAAAGGTTAAAGTTGAGTCGATCAAAGCGAGACGCAGGTGGTAAAGTGTGCGCTCGGGCAGTCGGCCTGTAATGAGCATCGGAGGGGTGATGGGGTGAGATAGCGGGGGAGACAGTCTAATAGAGACAGGAAGCCTCGCCACGGGAGGGGGGAGACAAAGACGGAGGATTAAACTATCGATCTTCTCGCCCTCTGCTGAGTCACGAGCCGAGAGATCAAATCAAAGAGCTGCAGAGGGACGAGTTTTAATGAACACCATCAGTGCTGGAACGCAACTGAGCACATTTACTGAAGTGTTTACTACGTCTGCTCGAACTCGACTTCACAGGTTAAGGTGTACACACGTTACTGCCACGTGAGTTTAACCCACAGCGGCCTGCTGCCTGCCGTACTCTTCTCCCTCTCAGGCCTCCTTCAGGTCCAGCTGCCACTTTATTAAGAAGAGAGTGATTAGTCAGCAGGATGCAGGTGTGCCACTCAGGTGTGTCACTCACCTGGCGCTGCTCTCCTGAACCTCCCCCACTGCAGCTGATGCACCACACCCTCTCCACGACTAACAAGGGATGGAAAAACTCAAAAAACAATCCCCTGTAAATAAACTGAATATTTCATTCACATGTTGAGAACAGGTGAGTTAACCTGTTAACCAGCTGAAACTACCAACAACCAAATCAGTCACTTACACTTAAACAAACAGAGAGGACAGAAGCTTTATTCAGCCCTCGAGCGGCTCACACATGCAAATGTGGAGAGAGGTGGAGGCACCTCTCCACCTTCCATACTGGACTTGAACTGACCTCTGGTCCAAGCCAAGTCTCTACGGACTGAGATACTGCTGCACAAGACTGTTCAGACACAAGCAAGAGACAACAGAAGGAAACCGAGGAGACAAAATCATAAAACAGGGACAAAATTATGTAAGAAGAAGAATCTAAAGCTGAGTCAGAGCAGCAGGTGTCTGCAGGCGTCTGCAGGCGTCTCAGTGTCAGGTGAGCCGGACTCCACGCTGAACAAACTCTTAATAAGCAGGTAGCATACATACCAGACTCAAGGAAACAGGAAACACACCTGAGCTGTGATTACCTGCCCCAAACCCCACCTCACCTGCCACACAGTGAAGGACGTGAACTCGTCCTCCATCACTGCTCTCTGCTCACATCATCTCTTCGTGGGATGAAATTATATTTCCAGCTCATCAGTAGAAAACGGGATTAAAGCTGGACTCCCACCGACTGCTGAGATAACACCTTCATTATCCAGTTTGAGTCTGCCTGTCAGCTCCACCTGTGCACTCAGACCTCAGGTAACACAGGAGCTGGATGATGAATGGACGGATCACTGACAGCTTTGCTTCTCCTCTGTTCATTTCTCAGTAATGATGCTGGATGTCTCATCATCTGTTGGTGAAGAGAGCGTGGTGAAATCATCTGCGGAGACACGTGGACGGAAAATGATGTTTTATAAAAGAGATGAAAGCAGTTTAAATGCTGGTGACGTAGTTAAAGAAGTCTGTGTGTGGAGGGGGTTAGGGTGGATGGACAGGTCAAAGAAAGTAGTCTGCAGGGACGTCACGGAGACTACATCCAGGTTTTAGACAGTCTGCAGGGACATCACGGAGACTACATCCAGGTTTTAGACAGTCTGTCACGGAGACTACGTCCAGGTTTTAGACAGTCTGCGGGGACGTCACAGAGACTACGTCCAGGTTTTAGACAGTCTGCAGGGACGTCACAGAGACTACGTCCAGGTTTTAGACAGTCTGCGGGGATGTCACGGAGACTACGTCCAGGTTTTAGACAGTCTGCGGGGATGTCACAGAGACTACGTCCAGGTTTTAGACAGTCTGCGGGACGTCGTGGAGGCTGATAACAGAAGTGACACAGAGGCTGTATGACCTCCATCTCCATGATCTCCATTATAACACAGCATGCACAGACCTGAGCTTCACCCACAGAGAGAAACAATAAAAAATCTGACTGCAAATACCAAAAATATCCAGAGTATGAGTGTCCAAACAGAGAGCTGCTGGCAGTGAGTCCTCAGTGGAAAGGATGTGGGTTTGCTTTAACCTGTGGGAGTCACACTGGATGAGAAACGCTGGAATATATTTTCAGTTTGAAGCGGCTGCAGCACAAAAGCAGCTGAAAACACCAGAGACACGTCCTGCAGTCACCGAACAGGAAAACACAGAGATGAATGAAATGGAGCCAAATAAACAAAAAGCTTCAGATATTAAAGAATAAAAATGCTCTGAGACTTTGGAGCACTGTGGTCCGATACGATGATGAACAGTTTAGAATTCACCTCGATTCATGGTCGGTCTGAAAACCTCACGTGGTTCTGCAGCAGGTCCTGTAGATCAGGTGAGATATCAGGTGTGGTAACGTTGGTATTTTGTCCAGAGGTCGGTGCACGAGGAGCATGAATGTAGTCAGTGCTGGATATTAGCTCATGCTATGCTCACATTACTTTTAGGTTTGAGCAGGTGATGAGTTCAGATGAAGTCGGGTGGAGTCCAAACTTCATGAGAAGTTTCAGTTTGGACCATTGACTGTGTAAAGATGGACAGCAGCTCGCCTGACCTGCTCACGACTGTGCAGGCTCCTGATGGAAGAGTCCATCTTTACATGTGTTGATGATCACATCACTGTATCCAGATGTTGGAGTTGTTCTTTGGTCCCTTTCACTGCAGAACCTCAGACCTGATGGCAGAACCACGTCTGATCAAGTCCAACCAAACTAACCTGTTAACCTGATTGTGTCCACAGTGGGAGAACGAGCAGCTGCACAGCCTGGAGGAGAGAGGACGTCTTCTTCTCTCCCTGCAGTTTCTGCCTCCGCTCGGTGTGGAGGACAAAGACGTAGAGGGAGGAGGAGGAGGAGGAGGAGGTGAAGGACGACGCAGCGGAGGTCTCTGTGTGGGTGTGAAGCGCTGCGCCCACCTGGCAGCCATGGACGTCAACGGATTCTCTGACCCCTACGTCAAAATGTAAGAACTCCAGAATCACTGCATGTCACGGAGACTACGTCCAGGTTTTAGACAGTCTGCAGGGACGGCTCAGAGACTACGTCCAGGTTTTAGACAGTCTGTGGGACGTCACAGAGACTACGTCCAGGTTTTAGACAGTCTGCAGGGACGTCACAGAGACTACGTCCAGGTTTTAGACAGTCTGCCAGTGACGCCACGAGACTACACATCCAGGGTTTTAGACAGTCTGCGGACGCCACGGAGACTACATCCAGGTTTTAGACAGTCTGCAGGGACATCAATGGAGACTACATCCAGGTTTTAGACAGTCTGTCAATGAGACTACATTCAGGTTTTAGACAGTCTATGGGGACGCTACAGAGACTACGCTCCCAGTTTTAGGACAGTCTGCAGGGGACGTCACAGAGACCACGCCCAGGTTTTAGACAGGCCCGTGGGGACGCCACAGAGACCACGGCCCAGGTTTTAGACAGTCTGGCGGGACGCCACAGAGACTACCGCCCAGGTTTTGACAGTCTGTGAGTCACAGAGACTACGCCCAGGTTTTGTACCTGTCTGTGAGTCACAGAGACTACGCTCCAGGTTTTAGACAGTCTAACTGGAGAAAATGAGTCGAGCTGCACAAGGAACCTTCCTAAAGCAGATCTGACTGACTTTTTGGCACTAACGAGACAAACAGAAGTTGGAGTTGCTCCATCTTATTAGCTTTGCTAATCAATGCAGTTGTTGTTAAAGAAGCACCATTCGTTTCCTGGGCAGCAGGATAATCAGTGAAAGGAAACACAGTGAGCAAGCTGAGCTTCTGTCAGGAGGAAACACTGGGACAAAGTCGATTTGGCGATTTTTATGCACTCGTTTCTCGAGCACCGAGGACACTTCGCTTTGAAGAGGGAGAGTTCTCCACCATCGCCAGAATGCCACCGAGCCTGAGACAGAACAAGACGCCGACCGACAGCTGAGGGTCGAGCCAGCACTCGTGAGAGCGACACTGCAGCATCCAGAGTATCTGCATGCGCTATACACGCTCGCTGCACGTAAGCCGCTGCACGGCTCACTGCACGTCATTGCAACGGCTTCGCGTAACGCTCTGCCAGTCAATATATCACTTTGGTCAATGTTTCAAACAGCAGACTCTGACTGGGGTCTGTCTGCTTTTATTATTACCTTTCATAAAAGACAAATTTTCCACAGCTCGTGATTTCACTGATATGATTCAAACCTGCAGAGAAATCCTGACTGACTTTACAGACTGACAAACACTGACAGACTGAATGTGACACGTACAGACACAGCAGTAATATTACAATATTGACATCCCCGTGACATCCCCGCAGCAATATTACTGACTAGTCCAACAGCAGTCAGCCCAGCTCGGCGTCTGTCTTTCAGCCTTTTATTTCACCAAGCTCTCACCAACCACTCAAAAGTCAGTCCCAGATTTACTCTGTCCGGTGTTTCTTGGTGATGATGATGATGGTGATGATGATGATGATGATGATGATGGTGGTGATGATGATGATGTGATGATGATGATGATGATGGTGATGATGATGGTGATGGTGATGTAGATGATGATGATGGTGGTGGAGGATGATGATGATGATGATGATGGGATGGTGATGATGATGGTGATGATGATGGCAGGATGATGATGATGGTGGTGATGATGCAGGATGATGATGATGATGATGATGATGGTGGATGATGAGATGGTGGGAGGATGATGAGATGGTGGTGTGGATGATGGTGATGATGGGATGATGAAGATGATGATGATGGTGATGATGATGGTGGGATGTGATGACAGGATGATGATGATGATGATGATGATGATGATGATGGTGGTGATGATGATGACAGATGATGATGATGATGATGATGGTGATGATGGATGGTGATGGTGATGGTGATGATGATGGTGATGGTGGATGGTGATGATGATGATGATGATGATGATGATGGTGATGATGATGATGATGATGATGGTGATGATGATGGGTGATGATGAAGGACAGATGATGGAGGATATTGGTGATGATGATGGTGGTGATGATGATGATGATGATGATGATGATGATGATGATGATGCAGGATGATGATGGTGACAGATGATGGTGATGATGATGATGGTGGTGATGATGGTGATGATGATGATGATGATGATGATGTAGGTGATGATGATGATGATGATGGTGGTGATGATGATGATGATGATGATGATGGTGACAGGATGGTGATGATGATGGTGATGGTGGATGGTGATGGGGGATGATGATGGGTGATGTGATGATGATGGTGGGATGGTGATGATGATGTGATGATGATGATGCAGGATGATGATGGACATGATGATGACATGGTGATGATGATTTAGATGATGATGATGGTGATGATGGTGACATGATGATGGTGGGATGATGATGTAGATGATGATGATGATGATGATGATGGTATTGATGATGGTGACATGATGATGGTGATGACGATGATGGTGATGATGGTGATGATGATGATGATGATGATGATGATGGTGATGATGGTGGGATGATGATGGTGATGATGATGATGATGATGATGATGATGATGATGGTGATGATGATGATGGTGATGATGATGATGGTGATGATGATGATGGTGATGACGATGATGGTGATGATGGTGATGATGATGCGATCTTAAGCTTCCCCGCCCTGCTGATTCCAGTCTGGAATGTGTGTGCTTCACTGTAAAACTGTGTGATTATTAATTATGTTCCATTAATGATGATTTAATCGTCTGATCCAAACACTGCTTTAATTAAGAACACAGTCCTGTAATTCAGATCGTTATGTTCTCTCATTGTTTTCATAATTAATCTCATGATAGGATACATGACACACACACACACACACACACACACACTAAGCTCAGGTTCCATCATATGCAGAAATAAGTCAGGAGGGTCCAAACAGAGTCCTGATCCGATCAGACCGGACTGTACACTCATCCACCCTGTCTCCTCCTTGTCTCCTTCCTGTGCTGTCAGATACCTGAAGCCCGACATAGAGAAGAAGTCCAAGCACAAACAGCCGTGATGAAGAAGAAGACCTTCATCCCTGAATTCCAATGAGGTAAGACCCCCCACTCTCAGCTCCCTCAGCTCCCTCCTCAGCTCCTCAGCCTCTCTTCAGCTCCCTCAGCTCCTTCCTCACTCCTCTTCAGCTCCCCTTCAGCTCCTCCCTCAGCTCCCCTCCTCCTCAGCTCCTCCCTCAGCCCCTCAGCTCCTTCTTCAGCTCTCAGCTCCCCTTCAGCTCCTCCTCAGCTCCTCTTCAGCTCCTCAGCTCCCTTCAGCCTCCTCAGCTCCTCCTCAGCTCCCCTCAGCTCCCTTCCGCCTCCTCCTCAGCCCCTCAGCTCCTCTTCAGCTCCTCCTCAGCTCCCTCAGCTCCCCCTTCAGCTCCTCCCCCTCAGCTCCCCTCAGCTCCCCAGCCTCCTCTTCAGCTCCCCTCAGCTCCCTTCAGCCCTCCTCAGCTCCTCTTCAGCTCCTCCTCAGCTCCCCCTCAGCTCCTTCAGCTCCTCTTCAGCTCCTTCAGCTCTCTCAGCCCTCTTCAGCTCCCTCAGCTCCCTCCTCGCCAGCTCCTCTTCAGCTCCTTCCTTCGTGCCCCTCAGCTCTCAGCTCCTCCCTCAGCTCCCTCTTCAGCTCCCTCAGCTCCTCTCAGCTCCCTCAGCTCCCCCTCAGCTCCCTCCCTCAGCTCCTCTCTCAGCCCCCTCAGCTCCTCTCTTCAGCTCCTCAGCTCTCAGCTCCTCCTCAGCCTCTTCAGCTCCTCCTCAGCTCCTCTTCAGCCCCCTCAGCTCCCTCTCAGCTCCTCTTCAGCCCTCTCGCCTCTCCTCAGCTTCCTCCTCAGCTCCTCTTCAGCTCCCTCCTCAGCTCCTCTTCAGCCTCGCCCCCCTCGCTCCTCTTCAGCTCCCCTCAGCTCCCTCAGCTCCCTCTTCAGCTCCCTCCTCAGCTCCCCTCAGCTCCCTCTTCAGCCCTCCTCAGCTCCCCTCAGCTCCCTCTTCAGCTCCCCTCAGCCTCCTCCTCAGCTCCTCTTCAGCTCCCCCTCAGCTCCTCCTCAGCTCCTCCTCAGCTCCTTTTCAGCTCCCCCTCAGCTCCTCTTCAGCTCCTCCTCAGCTCCTCTTCAGCTCCCCCTCAGCTCCTCCTCAGCTCCTCTTCAGCTCCCCCTCAGCTCCTCCTCAGCTCCTCCTCAGCTCCTCCTCTGTTGCTGCTCACAAACAGCAGCTCAGCATCAGTGATTACAGAATATTTGGTCATTCAGAGGTTAAGAAACATAACACACTGTAAAGGTCAGAGATCCTCGCACACACACACACACACACACTCTGACCTCTGACAGGTGAAGTGTTGATCTGGTTGTCATGGCTCCTGGAGTGGGTGGATGTATCATCTTGTCCTCAAAGTCGATGTGTTAGAGGTAGAAAGGTGGATCAGAACCGATCATGAACGGCCAAGACTCACGAAGCACGTGGGGGAGTGAAAGCGGGCCCAGCAGACGAGCTACTGAAGGGGTTCATGCTGGTTCTGATAGAAAGGTGTGAGAACACACACCTTCATATGGGACAGAGCAGTCAGGGCGTCCACGCTGACCCTCGTCCACGAAGAAGGTGGCCTGCTCTGATGAATCAGGTTCTCTTTGACATGTCCTGGATGGCCAGGTGTGTTGGTGTGATGCTGAAGCTGCCGTTCATGTGGATGCTACGTCATGTCTGAGGAACTCGGGCTCTCTGATGGAACATCTGTGGGACGTGCTGGACGAACAAGTCCGATCCGAGGCCTACCTCGGCTCTGCTGCTCACGTCTTGGTACCAGATACCACAGCACAGCTTCAGAGGTCTGAGGAGTGTGTCTGAATGTTTGATCAGTGTGTACATGTGTTCATGTTATCACCTGTTGGCTGGCAGAGATCTGCACACCTGGTCTAACTCTGTGTGATCACTGCAGGAGTTCTTCTATGAGATCTCTCTGTCGGAGCTCGCCAACAAGACGCTGGAGGTGACGGTGTGGGACTACGACCTGGGACGCTCCAACGACTTCATAGGTGAGACAGCGACGGCCGATCGTCTCAGGAGGAAGCTCCTGAACGCCACGGCCCTTTAGTCAAAGTCATGGACGTGTTTCATGGATGAGTGCAGGCTCGTCCTCAGCTGTAAATATTAATGAATCCAACACATGCTGCTCGTTAGTGTCGGCAGAGCTGTTCAGCACATTATGAATGCATTTTTATCACCATCTGTACAACTGATCACGCTCCCTTTACTCCTCTGTTGATAATTACACACTTTGTGTATCATTACACTAATATTGGTGTTAAATATGGAAGCACAGAGTGCTGCTGGTTGCAGATCATTTATCTGGAGAGCTCACAGCTTAATTACCTGAATCTAGGAGGCTAAAAGTACGACGCTCAGCAGTTTTAACCAAAACCAAACACAGCTCGAGCGAGCCGTTTAAAGACGGACTCACCATGTGAAGAGGACGACGGGGACCGAACCTGCAAAACAAGTTTGTCTGAATTAGACGAGTCATCAGACATCATCACCTGAATCAGACCCTCCTGATTAATTAACCTCGTTTTATCTTAATGAACTATTTCATCACATCGACGATGTCATGAGTAACGGTAGCAATAATAAACACACAGTTAACGTAAGTAACACTGTAACTTTCTGATGAACTAGCGTCTGTTGGCTCTGCTGACTTGTAATCAGGTGATTGGTGTCAGCTGATGTATCAAAATACGCAGCAGGATTGAACACCTGACTTCCTGTTTGTTGCTCGTTCAGGTGGCGTCTGTCTGAGCTGTCACTCGCAGGGCGACGCCCTCCGTCACTGGATGGACTGCCTGAAGAACAAAGGCAGGAGGGTGGAGCGGTGGCACATCCTGACCAATGAGCTGCCACGAACCGTCAGCCACGACTAACCCACGTCCGCGTCACGCGGTTCACACGGTTACTTCAGGGGACGGACGCCTTCACCGCGGGAATCAGCAGGAGTTGAGAGGGAAAGTGTATTATAATAAGAGCCACCATGACGGGCGGAGAGCCGGGCGGAGCCGCAGCAGCATGGTGGTGTGCCTTCATTATCGATCATCCAGAAGAAGCTCGCACGTTACATCACGGCCGGGTCGACTCCAGCCGCTCTCCTTTTCTTTCTGTTTTGTAAATCACGTTCTGTGCTATGATCAGAATTTATGTTTTATTGGTGTCACGACGCCGCCTGTCTGCATGATCCAGTCAGAACCCAGAACCCAGAACAAACACACAACTTCTTCTTCTTTCCATCACATCCCGGCCTCTGATTTACAAAATCTACATACGAGACGTAAAATAACGTGCTGAAGAAAAGTCTTTGAATGATCCGGATAAAAGATTTGAAACATTTCCCTCTGCGATGATTACGGCAGCTAGAAATGGCGTCTCACACGACGTGGTTGTTTCTTGTCTCTTTTCCGCCGACTGGTTTAATATTTTTCATCCAGAACGTTTGATCGATTTTTTGAGGATTCGACAAAACCGAATGTAATTTATATTCTTTAACGGCTAAATTCTACCGGACACGGGACGTCAAAGAACGTCCAGACTTTAACGTGCTCAGATTTGCATCTTTACACAGACGCAGCCCCTCGTCTGTAAACGCAATGAAAACTATCAGCTACAGCAATTTATTGATATTAGAAATGTCATTTTTACTTTGGAATACTTCCATATAAAGGATGTGTTGGATAATTTTAATGAGCGCTGAATCTGGTAACATGAAGAGCCGGCTCTTCTGGAGCTGACAGGAAGTCACACAGCCTGGAGAATTCAAACTTTTATTTCAAAGCACATAAAAGAAGAAAAATCTGAGCCAGTTAAAGTCTGGAGGGAAAAGCGCTCGTGGTGGAGTTTGAAGTCGTGTGGAGGACGGACAAAAAACAAGAAAACAGCGTCACGGTCGTGATGTGACGGAGACGTGCCCGGTGGAGTTCAGGCGTAAGATTCTGTCCTGGCCCGGAGATAAATAATACTGTGTTGGACCTGATCGTCTTCATTATGCTAATGATGCTGAAAAGAGCAGACAGGCGTCCTTGAACGCAACAGGGAGGCTGGAAGCAGTCAGTCAGTTTCATGATGATTGAACATGTTCAGGTCAGGAGAGCTGCACACCTGATGTTCTGTGAAAAGTCTTCAAAGGTGCTCACAGTGAAGCGATCTCAGCATGATGAGATGTAACGTCTGCTGATTTAAATCGTCTCACGGGCCGCTCCGCGCTGACAGGAAGATACCGTCATTTCACAAGAAGTCCTCGTAGTCGATGGTCCGCTAAGCCCCGCTCCCTCGGTTACTGTTACTATCTGTTCTTCCTGTTAGCCTGCAGTAACATCGATGACGGAGGCAGACTCACCGCCTTTTTGAAATATTTGCTCCTTAATTTCAGACAGAAGCAGTTTTTCATTTCGAGCGAGCGACCCTCAGTTACCCCAGAGGTCACACAAACTGTTCAAACCAGCTGTTGAACGCACCCTGTCCTGCGTTTCTTTGTTTTACAGGCTAAAAAGTTCTCTCCACGCTGCTGTGCGTGGTTACAGTGCTACACTATGATTGGACAATCAGTGTTTGGGAGGCGGGGCTTAGCGAACGTCCATGTCGATGTTTCAAACGTCATAAATCTGAATTTCTTCTGATTTTTTTGCTCTGTAACGCACGATCACGTCTTCTCTTTGCACTCCTTAATACGACTGTGAAAAAAACAAACTGTGTCCTGTTGTTGCCATGACGATGATGATGATGACGATGATAAAGTGGTTCTTCCTTGTTGTTGCATGATGCAATATGTTGATATACTTCTTTCTATCTATACTCGCGCTGCCTGTTTTCTAATTCAAAGTGATGACACATTCAGGTACGTCTCCGAGGGTCGTTGTTTACAGTGTTCTTGTTCATCTTTTATGCACGACTGAATGTACGAGCGTGGCTTTCTATACGATATCGTTGGACCGTTGTTTACACTGATCTCGTGCTGTACAGTCGTTCTTACATTTCTATCAGGTGTTTTATGTACGATGCAACAATAAATTTGGAATGCTACACACTCGCACACACACACTGTGTGATTCTTTGACTGTGATGCTGCTCAGGTGAGTGAGTCACTGCTGCCCCCTGCAGCCGGAGCAGAGCACTACAACAGCACCTGAGTGACGATCATTGGTGATTAAAGATGTGCAGAATGTTTAATACAAATATTACTGCATCAGGAGACAGTGCTCAGCGCTCTGAGGTCAAAGTATGATGCATGTAAAAGTATTTAAAAAGTACAGCATGAAATCACTTCTTAAAATTAAGTTTCTCCTTCACTGAATTTGATCTATTTTTTTCATACTATAAATTTTTAATTGAAGAATTCATGAGGAAAGCTTCACAGTCACATAATGAAATATGAAATAAACATAATGACATATGAATCGTGGTGATTGACGACATACTTTGATAATTAACGATCATATAAATGAAGACGTCATAAATGGATCGCTTGAATGATTCCTGTGATATTTGTCATCCAGCGCTGAACGTTCCCACACTCCTCTCAGGTCACTGAACGCGCCTCGACACTTTCTGAACATTTATTAAAAAAATGTTTCACATGGATACAAAATGTGAATAAATACACGGACACGCGTCACGTCGGACAGCTGACTCCATGTTTGGTCTGTTTCCCATCATGCATCACAGTCAGCTGATGACTGAAGAGAGTAAAACACACACCTGTCACCTGGACAGGAAGTAACCTCACAACTGAGTCTTTTTATTAAAGATGTTGTCATGTGACACAGACGTGTTTATAAATATGAATATCATCACAGATGTTAATCTACCTGATGGCTGCTATCGTCGCTGTGGTCTGACACACACTTAGCTAGCTCTGGCTAACGTTACGCTACCTGAAATCAGTGACTGTGATTGGCTGGAACTCGCTGCTGTCGTGGGTTCAGCGTGAAAACATCATGACAGGTGAACAGGTGAGGTGACGTGCGGGGACAATAAATGACCCCCGATCACATGACCTTCCTCAAATAACAGTCGATGTTTACATTAATTTTGTTTCTGAGCATGTTGACGACTTCTTCTTCTTCTGTTAGCTTAAACTGAGGAAGACCGTGTCATACGACTGAAAGCTCCAGAACTAAATGGACCGTGTTTATTAATCTGTGACGTGATTAAATTTAAATGATGTCACATGACAATCACATGACACACTGATTTATATGAGCAGTCGACCTGAAACAGAAGAGAGCTGCAGGACGTTCACCAACGCTAACGAGGAAAAACTTTAATTATCAAGAAGCAGTTCAACGTGGACGCCGTCTCACGCCTCCATGTTTCCTTGTTCCTTTCTAAGTCCTGCCCCTATTTGCTCTGTGCTCCAATCACAGTAAGCACAGATGCACAGGTGTCCTTAACGACCCACAGGTGTCCTTAACGACCCACGGGTGTCCTTAACGACCCACGGGTGACCTTAACGACCCACAGGTGTCCTTAATGACCCACAGGTGTCCTTAATGACCCACAGGTGTCCTTAACGACCCACAGGTGTCCTTAATGACCCACAGGTGTCCTTAACGACCCACAGGTGTCCTGAATGACCCACAGGTGTCCTTAATGACCCACAGGTGTCCTTAACGACCCACAGGTGTCCTTAACGACCCACAGGTGTCCTTAATGACCCACAGGTGACCTCAGAGATGAACATCCATGATGATGCATCTATGACACAGCTGCAGTATTACTCAACTGTGATTGGAGCACGGAGCAGATAGGGGTGGGATTTAGGAAGGACTCCTCCAACCACAGCACAGGATGTGGACTGAAGTCTATCGTGTGTCGAGTCCTCTGCAGACAGTCGCGTCAGGTTCAGTCCTCTGAAGTGAGACTCTGTCCAGCGTCCACACAGCGTCTGACGAAGTTTCAAACTTTAGACAAAATAAATAAATAAATATGGATGAAGTCAGTGTGAAGGTGTAGCTGCCTATAAACTGCATCCTGCCCAACTCAGGAAAACACAAAGTGCATTAAAGACGCTCAGCGGACACGAAGAAGAGTTCTGCTGGACTCTCATTGGCCCGTCAAGGTTCAGCAGGTGTGTGCAGGTGTGTGCAGGTGTGTGTGAACACGTCATGTCTTTACACGTCATCTTTATCAGCAGCCCTCCCTATCTGACAGGCAGTTTGGTGTGTAATGACGCTCACTTCCTGTCACACTGCCTGACGTGTCTTTGCATGAAGCAGCCAATCAGGCGTTAGCCACGAAGCACATGTCCTTCTTTAAGTGTATCTGCAGGCCGCTGGTGCTGGTGAACGTCTTGGCGCAGCGGGCGCAGCGGTACGGTTTCTCTCCGGAGTGCGTGCGCTTGTGTTTCTTCATGGTGTCGCCGTCGCTGAAGGTGCGGCAGCAGAACGGGCAGCTGTATGGCCGCTCGCCCGTGTGGATGCGCAGGTGTCGCCGCAGGTTTCCTCTCTGGCTGAAGCTCTTGGAGCAGAAGGTGCAGCGGTGCGGCCTCTCGCCGGTGTGCGTGCGCAGGTGACGCCGCAGGTCTGCAGACTGAGCGAAGGATTTGCAGCACCACTCGCAGGCGTAGGTCTTCCTCTTCTGCTCCAGGTGGAGGCGGAGGCTGGCGGCCTGGCCGAACGCCTCGCCGCAGCGGGGGCAGCGATGGATGAGCTCGGGGACGTAGGCGGGGCCGGTGACATCGTCAGGTGCGACCTTCTCCTGAGCGGACTTCTTGTTCACGGGAGCTTCGCGTCGCTCTGCGCGGACCAGCACGATCCGGTCTGGATCCGGTCTGAACTGTTCCTGTGTGACGTGTGACGCCGTCAGAGAGTCTGCGTGTCCGTCAGGTTCTGTCACTTTGTATTCCTCTGGTTCTGCTTTGATCGGAGCGGGAGGCGGCACCCGGGCCTCCTCTCTGAGCGCCGGAACCTCGATGTGGATCTTAGGGATGGAGGTGGAGAGAGGACTCAGGGAGGAGCGAGAAGGAAGCACCTCCTTCTGAGAGTCCGGCTTGAGTGCCGGCTCCCAGGCCTCAGCGGACTTCTTGTCCCCCGGTAGGAGAACTGGCACCGGGGACGGCTCGCTCTGGACCGACAGTAACTGCACAGAGACGACCTGCTCATGTGTCGGCTTGGCTGCGTTACCTGGAGGCTGTCTGGGCTGGTTCAGGGTGGAGTCCGGCTCCTCTGAGTGGGGCCTCGACTCTGGATCACAGGGCTGCTGGTCAGGAGCCGCGAAGCCAAGACGAGACCGGGTCGACCCTGGAAGAACCAAGAAGAACGCGACAGTTAACACAGTATTAGTGCTGAATATTAATGTACATCCAGGTTTTAGACAGTCTGAAGGGACGTCTCAGAGACTACGTCCAGGTTTTAGACAGTCTGCGGGGATGTCACAGAGACTACGTCCAGGTTTTAGACAGTCTGTGGGACATCTCCTGCGTGGAGAAAACATCTCGCCAGACTCCATGCGATAATTTGTCAATTTAATGTAACGTCTAAAATTCCAAACACAGAGCACATAAACTGAATTTTGTTGTTTTGTTCTGTAATAATACAAATTAAATAATAATTCGGCACACGGTCTGGAGATCCAAACAGCAGCACTTCCCACCAACAACAGTTAAAGATATTTAGGGAAGCTCAGCTGACGCTCGGTGGGTAAAGAGGAAGTAAGACGTGTGGAGGCCACGAAAACTCACATTTATCAATAAACTGGGACTCATCTGTTTATTTTATGTGAGCCGAATTTAAAACAGATCCCTTGCCAACACGTTCAAACTTTAAAGTTTGAGTTGTAGTCGATATTTAACGTCAACTCGCTGTAAAAGTTTAAAGCGGGTTATTTCCCAGCGCAGTTTGGAACGCTCCCCCGCAGCTCGGAGCTAGCAGACTAGCTCGGCCCTTACTCAGCCACTCTGTCTCGGCCTCCAGCAGCAGGATGTCCCGCAGCTGTCTCCGCAGGCTCTCGTTCTCCCGCTTGGTTCTGGCCGTCTCCTCCCGGTACTCGGTGACCGTGTCCTCCACCACGTCCAGGATCTCCTTCACCACCACCGTCAGCCGCTCCGTCAGGTAGGCGTTCAGTAGCTGGAGTTTGGTCATTTTGGAACCATGAACAGCTGCGTCCACACCGGAAACAGAACGCGACAACAACAAACGAAACAGGACACGGTCCGTGCCATGTGCTCCTTCAGAATAAAAGCATTTTCTAAAAACATCTTTAAAGATTTGAGGACAACCTAAAACAGACCGACACAGGAAGGAGCAAAAAACTGCAACCTCACAGTCCACCTGAGTCAGTGTCCATAAGTCCCCATGTTAAAATATCCAAGCAGCAGAAGTAATGTCCAAGTTTTAGACAGTCTGTGGGGACGTCACAGAGACTACGTCCAGTTTTAGACAGTCACAGAGACTACGTCCAGGTTTTAGACAGTATGTGGGGACGTCACAGAGACTACGTCCAGTTTTAGACAGTCACAGAGACTACGTCCAGGTTTTAGACAGTATGTGGGGACATCACAGAGACTGCAGAGACTACGTCCAGTTGTGGACAGTCACAGAAACTACATCCAGTTTTAGACAGTCACATACCTGATGAGTTCAGGTCCATGATGTAAATTCCATCTTCAGCGTGGTCTCTTATTTTGAAAGGATTCACTGTAACTGGTGTGTCTGGTGCTGGATCATTTCATGTTGCAGCTTCTCACTGTGTCCACGGGGGGGCGGTAAGCTCTGCTCTGACACACATTATACAGAAGCTACATTAATGATGCGGCTCTGCTGTGCGACCACCAGGGGCAGCAAACACACTCCACCAGAGTCAAACAGGAACAAACTTTCAAAATAAAACAGAACAAATGAGACACATTTTGTCCAGTATAAATATGAAAACAGTCAGAGTTTATCAGGGATGAATTAAAGGTTCATAATGTTTCATATTATTACTGCAGATGTTAAACATTAACACTGAGTCATAAGAATCTGTAGAACTGTGTTTGATTCTCAGTGAAGGAGGTGCAGACTGGGACTGGTGCATTGTTTGGGATTGTGCTCCGTCAGCAGAATCTCAGCAGGATGGGGACAAAAAAAAGATTCACCAAGTTTGACACGTTTAAACAGCACAGCACAGGAAATGGGCTCATCTCCTATCAAAATAAGAGCATAGCTGTCACACGCTCATAGGCTGAAAATAAACCACTTTCAACCGACTGTCTCCACAGACTGTCTAAAACCTGGACGTAGTCTCTGTGACGTCCCCACAGACTGTCTAAAACCTGGACGTAGTCTCTGAGACGTCAGCGTGGCTCTGGCTGTCTTTTTTGTACCAGGCTGTAAACATGTTTATTTCTGCTGTGAAGGACATTTGAACATGGGGACTGACTCACTTCTGGAGCCAGCCTCAAGTGGACGTTAGAGGAACTGCAGGTTGTGTTTCACTTCATGGACACGGGATGATGATTAGCCACAAACTCCTGTTGGGCTTTTATTTTGAAGGTTTAGACAGGCACTGCTGTCAGCTTCAGTCAGCTTCACACTGCTGGAAGATGTAGAGGAAAGATGCTCCACACACACACACACACACACACACACACACACACACACACACACACACACACACACACTCTTAAAGCACCCCTCCCTTTCTTCTTACCTCTTGCAGTCAGAGCTGCTGCAGCGTCTGAGCGCTCTGCATCAACCAACAAAGAGAAAAAAACAGACGTGTTTGAAAGCTTCATCTCATCTTCACCTCTGGACTGTAGCTGCTGCACAGACACCATGAACACCACCCTGCAGCTTCCAGTAGACTAGGACCAGGACCAGGACCAGAACCAGGACCAGGACCAGGACCAGGACCAGAACCAGGACCAGGACCAGAACCAGGACTAGGACTAGGACCAGGACCAGAACCAGGACCAGGACCAGTACAAGGACCAGGACCAGGTAAGAGCTCAGTGCTGCTTTTAGTCTGACATGTCGGGTGTGTGAACATGAAACATGAAACATGAAACATGAAACATGTGCTGCTGCTGCTACGGCAACTCAGTGGGTGTGTCGAATCACACACACTCCCATCTTCTCCTTTTGTCTGCATTTTCTGCATTTGTACGGATGTGTGTGTGTGTGTGTGACATGATCAAACAGCAGTGTGTGTTCATGTATTAGATGTTCGTGTTGCTTTCTTGGCATGCTTCATGAAATGTTAAAAACATTCTGAGGACAGTAAATGATATTTAAATAAATAATAATAATAATAATAATAATAATAATAAGTCACATTTGTGTCATAAATGTTTTGTTTTCTCGAACAGACTGGGAGAAGTCGGTTGGTTTGGATGGTTGGTATTCGTGCCACGTCCTCCTTCCATCATGGAGGCTCTGAAATGAAACAAATATTCCATTTACAAACTAATCTTCACTTTCTATAAATTCCTTGAATAACGACTTCCACTATGAAAAATTCATTTAGTTGATGTTAAAATGTTTGAGCGTGTCCTGTGGAGGAAATAAGAGTCCAGCAGGACTTGGCTCACGGTGAAGTTGGATCTTTCTGGGCTCCTGCAGCAGAACTGTTCTGATCTCACGTCTGGAAAAATGCTGATCAGGTTCTTTAAAGAGCTGAAAGTGTCAAAAACCACAAAGAGGCGACAAATGAAGCGGCTGAAGGAGCCAGAGGAGAATAATTAGCTTCAGTGTAATCCCACTGTGTACCTATGCTCAGCAGTACTCGAGTATTTACTCTGATTACATTACTTCTGACCAAAAACTAGCGAGTCGACAACTTTGCTAACAGCCAAACATCAACCAGGTCACCAGCAGCAGACACAGCAGCAGCTAATATTACTGACTAGTCCAACAGCAGTCAGCCCAGCTCGGCGTCTGTCTTTCAGCCTTTTATTTCACCAAGCTCTCACCAACCACTAAAAGTCAGTCCCAGATTTACTCTTGTCCGGCGGCTTCTTGCTCGCTCACTCTCTCCTTTTCTCTTCTTAGCTTCCTCCGTCAGCGTCCTCTTCACTCTCTTCTCCTCTGCCATTATGTCCATAGAAGCTGCTGACTGCTGGGCCTGTAAACCTCTTCTTCTTCTTCTTCTTCTTCTTCTTCCCGGTGGTCCAAAACGTCTGTGGTACAAACACTAACACTCCCCCGGTGCTCTGAGCTCACAGTCCGGCTAACAAACTGAGCTAACAGCAGCTAACAGCAGCTACAGCTGTCAGCAGTTTACTTCACTGTCCATCATAAACTCTGTAAATCACAGAGAGTTGAGGCAGAGCAGCCGGAGGACATCAGAGGGAAAAGCAGAAAACATTTTCTCCATAAAATATGATCCAGTTTCCAGTGTGTGACTTAGTGCCGTAAAGCCTTAAGTCACACCGTAAAAGAATGACAGAGACACCGCTCACCTGATCACAGGTCAGTGTGGATCAACAGGTCACAAAGTAAGTTTTGTGCTGATGATGTAAAAAGTCAAACTCGACATAAAATTTCTGCAGCTCTGCTAAAAAGATGAAAATTGATCTTTGTGTTTGAACAGGTGGTCTGAGGCGGCAGAAAATCAGCCTCTGCAGTGAGAACATGCAACTGTGAGTTCAGTCTGTCTGTCCGCAGATCGGCGTCTGTTTCTGTGCAGGTATCACGTCCGTTCTCCAGCAGCTGTGCGGAGTCAGCTGACACTGAAGTCAGCTGACACTGAAGTCAGCTGACTGAAACATGCTCAGAGCTCGCAGTCATGATGCTGCAAACACACTGAGAGGCTTTAATGGCCGTCTCTTCCTGCTAATGACTGCATGTCCCACGCTGCTCGCTGCAGCTCCACCCTAATCCTGCCACTTCCTGTAAGAGAACGAGCTGCAGCAGGTTAATTACTGTCGACTGTTTAGACGCCTTTAATGATCTAACGAGCACTTCATTAACGAGTTTTCACCTTTTCTTCAGCTGTGAACGTCACCAAGAAGGAAAAGAATTAAAGTCTTTAACACTCCGCTGAACTTTGAATGAAGTCTGGAGTTCGTAATCGGGTACTTTACTGAAGTACTCATACCAAAATCCTGCATTTTTACTGAGTCTTATTATCTTATTATCAGCGAAATATACTTCAAGTATGTACATATGTAAATATCAGCAGTACATAGAATATACTTCACTGCCACTACATGAGTGTCTCCGACCAAAACTGACATGGCGACATGACGTGACAGCCAATCAGATTCCACTGACAAAAACATGTGACCTCACAGGTAGCAGGTCAACATTTCAACAGTGTTTCAAGGGGGTTTCAGGAACGTTTCAGGAATGTTTCAGGATCGTTTCAAGAGTGTTTCAGTCAAAATCAAAACAGGACATGCCTCCACAGAAATGGACTAGACATTGACAGGACGTTATCAGGACGTTGACAGGAGGTTTTCTCAGAGGTCCTTTGAAGAACTCTTGTGTCCTGTTTTAAATTTCACTGCAGCTGAGCCGCTCTGAGTGTCGCTCTGTAAGAAAAGAGTGCGTTTGTCAGCTTTTACAGCGCCGCAGAGTTCGGTCCTCGGGGGGCGGGTGGGAACAGTACAGTGATCAATCGAGTCCTGGCAGCTCATTACAGCGCTCAGAGTGTGAAGCTGCTGCAGCTTTCTCCCACATCTGCTCTTTAAGGAGCCGTCCGTCCTCCGAGCTGTCGATCTCGGCTTTGAGAAGATCCACGCTGCCGAGAGAGGAACATCGTATCAATCAGCTGATCACAAGAACCAGTATTGAGATAGAAGGTGATGGAGCTGCAGCCGGGTGGAGGCTGCAGGAGTTCAACTGAGGCAGTAAAAAGTTTAGTTCCAGATTTATTTACAGAATATAATATTCTGTTTTCATCAGCGTTTAACCAGCTGATGATCACAATCAGACAGATGCTGAGGAGTCCGACATGTTTCTACAGAAGCCCGGGACGGACAAACGGAGTCATCAGACAGATCTCAACTCACTGATCTCCCTCATGCAGACGTGCACGTTCTTAATAATCTGTTTCCTGCAGTAAACACAGTTAATGTTTGTTTCAGCTTTAAAGAGACGTTCAGTCAGTGACCTCCATCAGTGACCTCCATCAGTGACCTCCATCAGTGACCTCCATCCACCTCCACATCAGACCGGAGCCTCACATCTCAGCTGGCTGGAAGAAGCTGAATCACTGAAGAAAAGCTCGACCTCCGGCCCGCTCGGCCGACCTGCGTTATATTTATTTTCTAACATCGACTGACTCATTCTGTGATTATCGAAGTCTTCAAACAGTCTGAGATCCTCCGAGCGTGTGATTGTCACAGTGACAGAGCGACACAGTCCACATGTGGAGCAAGACTTCAGTACAAAATGCTGCTGTTCAGGTCAAATGTCAGCATTTAATTTAACGTCACACACACTGATTGAGTGATTTTCTGGTGTCTCTTTCAGAGCGCGCCCCGTTCAGCTTTTCTCTGTCACTTCTCTTCGTCTTTGCCGTCCGATGGCCACCAGTGCCAGCGCCGCCCAACCGTCCAGCAGCATGGAAGAGTCCCAGCAACCAGAACAGCCAATCAGCACGCAGCAGGACAGAGACGCCGCTGTCACTTCTCAACCAGTCAGCGCAGAGCAACAAGCCCCGCCCCCGACAACAGACACTCCTGACGCCAAACAAACAGAGGGCGGACAAAACATGGACCACCTGACGGTGATCACCGACAACATGGAGACCAGTAAATACACCACCTGTCCTCACCTGTCCTCACCTGTCCTCACCTGTCCTCACCTGTCTGTGGCTCAAGACGTCCATCTTTAAAAACACATTGTTCAGTCTTATCAGCTCTCTTCTTCTTCTGCAGGTAACGGCATCGGTCCCGTGAGGGTCGACTCGTCGCCCACAGTGTCCTCTGTGTCGCCCAACCTGCACGCCAAGCCGGGCGGTCACGCTAACGGTCGGCCTGGTTTGGGCAGCCGGTCCGGCTCGTTGGCGGCGGGCTCACCCAGGCCCTCGCTCACCCGCCAGCCCAGTGCCATCACAGAGGCCACTGTGGACGGGTCCAAGCCCAGGGACTACCTGATCCTGGCCATCCTGTCCTGCTTCTGCCCGCTGTGGCCGATCAACATCGTAGCTCTGACCTTCTCTGTGATGGTACGGCTTCAGACTGTTTGACTAGAATTGACGAAAAACCCAACAAATACTGAACAGAACTCTGTTTTTATTCTGTTCAGTCCCGAAACAGTCTGCAGCAAGGCAACGTCGACGGAGCTCGCCGTTTGGGCCGCAATGCCATGGTTCTGTCCGTCGTCTCCATCCTGGGAGGGATCGCCATCATCACCGCTGCCATCGCCCTTAACTGGGGATGTAAGTAACATCCAGTAAAGTTGGAGATGACGCAGTGCTGCCGTGGCCACTTTTTGGCTTTAATGAATCACTTCATAAACAGGTCGTCCACTTTAAATGTCTGTGATATTTTGTCTTTCTTCTGTCTTCAGTGATTTTAAAATCCTGATCAGAACCGGCCCGGAATGGCGAGACTGACTTCACGACAACATGTGACCGACACGACACCTCCCTCCGATTTCCTGAAGCACTATCGTTCTCAAGCGCCTGCACCAGATGAAAAACAAACCTGTTCCTGTACTTTGCTGTTGTTTCTTGCTGCACGACGAGCATGGTCCGCCTGACGCTCTACCTCCAACAACCATCCAACCAACCAACCAACCATCCAACCAACCAACCAACCAACCAACCAACCAGCCAACCAACCAATCAAGCAACCAACCAACCAACCATCCAACCAACCATCCAACCAACCAACCAACCAACCAACCAACCAACCATCCAACCAACCAACCAACCAACCATCCACCAACCAACCAACCAACCATCCAACCAACCAACCAACCAACCAACCAACCAACCAACCAACCAACCAACCAACCAGAAAAGGATAGATCACAAGAGCAGCTTATCTCCTCCTCAGACCGCTTCCCCTCATCGATCAAAGTGTGTCTGTTGTCATGGAAATGGACATCTGTCTCTATGGAAACGGGATTATTCTGATCTTTACTTGGTGTGAACTTGGGGACGTGGTTTCACTTTTTGATGCCAAAAAAATGAGAAACTTGGTTTTAGCTGAACTGAAACTGAAAGTCGTTGCTGCTGCTGCGATAGTTTGACCTGAAGACTGAAGACAAACTGTTTGTAACATGAACACACTGAGCTGTTTTCTGAGGAAGTGGATTGTTTCATCGTCCATCCGATCCTGCTGGTGTTTTTATGGCACACACACACACATATAAATGTAAAGGTGGACACACCCATGCTGCTGCTTCATGGTCAGAGATCTCACGTCCAGCTGTTGTTCCTCATCTGGGACTTCTTTCATTAAACTCACTCAAAGTGTTTTATTATCCGTAATATACAGAAATATATCTACGACAGACCTTCATATTAGCTACATACCGCATTCCACTGGTTCCCATTGGTTCCCGCTGGATCCCATCGGTTCCATTGGTTCCCGTTGGTCCCCATTGGCTCCACTGGTTCCCGTTGGTCCCCATTGGTTCCACTGGTTCCATTGGTTCCACTGGGGATTAGATTCCATTGGATTGAATTATTTTTTGTGCAGCAACATTTGGAGAGCTTGCTGTAGTAAAACATGACCTTAATATATATATTTTTCTCTAAAGCCACTCTGGGCCTGCACAGAAGATACAAACACAAAACGCAGTAAAATAATTAGCAGTTGGTTTGCTGTGGTCTTTAAACAGAAGTTTACATTCATGAAACTACAGCGTCCATTTTTACCGTTCTGTTTCTTCATCATCGTCAGCGTCCTCTTCACTCTCTGCTCCTCTGCCATTATGTCCATAGATGCTGCTGATCCCCTGGCCTGTAAACCTCTTCTTCTTCTTCTTCTTCTTCTTCTTCTTCTTCTTCTTCTTCTTCTTCTTCTTCTTCTTCTTCTTCTTCTTCTTGGTACAAACACTAACTCCCCCGGTGGTCTGAGCTCTGAGCTGAGCGGAGCAGCTGGAGGACCTCTGTGTTTGTTCTGAAACAGAAATAATCAGCGATGTTACATCTTTGAGTTCAGACTGTTTAATCACATCAGCTCTCTCGGATCAGAACTGTTTACTTTGGCTCTGTGAGATGAAGTGTGTCGGGCTCAGCTGCGGTTGTTGCAGGTCTGAGTGCAGCTCTTTGCCTGTAACTGAATCCAGCCGAGTCCCTCTGCCTCAAACATAATGAATTCAGCTCTCAGACCACAGCAGTGCTTCACTTAACGGACACAGTGATGCGCAGCTTGATGCTCTGCGACCTTCTATTCATTTTACACCCTCTGACCAATCACGAGCCGGTTTTCTTCGTCGCTCTTTAATTTGTCCAGATCTGTTTAAAGACAGAAACAGTTTGACTCCGGATTGAATGTTCGTGATTTGATTTTTGAGCGCCAAACAAACCTGAACATGATTCAGTATTAATCCAACTTATGCTGCAAACAAGACTTACTACTTACAACAAGCTGTGTCCCAATTACAGACTACATATATAATTCTAAAATGGGCCATTTAGGATGGTTTTAGGATAATTGAAGTTTTTGGACTTTAAGTATATTTAGATGTTGTTACTTCTGTTGGATTTAGAGGAACCAACTGAAACACTTCAGCCTCAACCAGGAGTGACGGCACAAAGTGACCGGTCTCATTCTAATGTGACAAAAACACTTTCAGGTGACTGTACACTGATAAAAACAGACTTATTCTATTCTGTAAATCTAACACACTGAACCGTTCAGTACAGTTCTCCCTTCAGACCTGCTCAGCAGTGACAGTTGGGTCGGCTAACATGAAGGTCTGTTCTGACATTTCAAAGCTAACATCTGTATTTGTGCTCTGATTATTACGAGTGGACTGGTTGGGCGCTGCGTTGACTCTTCTGGCCATGATGTGACAGTTTCAGGTTAACGGCTGATTAACAGCTGATTTTTCGAACCTGTGCCAAACAGCAGAGTGTGTGCTGGAGCAGCCTCCCTCTCTCTCCGCTTGTTTTAACGTGTTTACTGACACTTTGAGGAAATAAGCTGTTGTTATGGAACTGAGTCAGCCCGTCATAGGCTCCTATAACCTGTGCATGTTTACACTATTTATTACAGGATGCTTTTACATAAAGACTGTAGCCTCGTTTAGCTGGGGAGCTAACTGATAGCACTTTGTATATAAATAACCTCTTTTATTCCTCCTCGAGTTGTCATGGAGACGAAACTGACCTAAAATTAACACACCGCCAAAAATGCACACGAACCGCGAGGGGTGAGATGAATGCACCAATCAGACGGCGTCTCTGCGTAGAGGTGAGGTCAGGTGAGGTCAGGCTCAAAGGTGGGGGAGGGGCGGGCAGAACAGGAGGGCCTGTAAGGTCGCCTCCGCCCTGCTCACACCTTCACTCCACCCACTCCTGTACTGTATGTAGCATGCCTGTTTACTAATCACGTTATGCAAAAGAAAAAAAAAAGGTCGATGTCAGTACGTTGTCTGAACTTTGCTTGCGCTACCTCTCAAGTTGCCTCCAGTGTTTGATCACGTCACATCGTTTCACTTTGATGATTTGAACGACTGTTAAATCTCTTCTCCTGCTATCGTTTGTGTTTCGTTCTGGTTTAATGTGCAGGATGATTTGAAGTGTGAACATTCCCACAGATCTATACAGTCTTCACATCTTTGATGGCACGAGTTCTGTAAATAGAAAAACACCCTACAGTAAATATAGAAACAGAAAACTGCCCTAAAGAAATGAAACAGTTCTGAGGAAGATTTTTGGTGATTAACGTTCAGACAGTTAAAGACAGATTTCAGCGTTCACTTATTTTCAAATTCAACCTAATTTAGCGAGCTAGCTAAAAAACACCACGTTCGTTTAGCTTTCAGATCTCAGTCGCTCTGTAATTAACTCATATACTTTATTATGTAGTACACACTGAATGGTTTTATGGTTTCACACAACACTGATCATCTGATGCTATGATCTGTTCAAGCTCATAATTATTAATTAAGGAACACGAGAAAACTGTCAACGAAACGGAGACATGAAAGTTTCCAGATGGTGATTAATATATAAACAACAGTCTAACAAAGATCATTATTAGTAGAGTCTGAGTCACTATATAGTGGATATAATACAGAGATATAATATATAGAAGCTTTGACCTTTACTAACGTAGAAAGCTGAAAATCTTCCGTAGGACTTCTCGTTTCACCCTCGCTGTATAGACGCCGTATTCGATGCCGTTCACTCTTTGTGTTTTCACTCCTGTCCATCATTTCTTTTGTAAACGCTCTTTTGACACCTGATCTTTGTATTTTTATATTTCTATTCTCATCCTCTTGATCTCTTTTGTATCTCCACGATGTTTGTGACGCTCAGTATAATCTGCTTCCTGAATGCTTTTTTAAATGACAAACTTTGGGGTGTGTTGCACTGTATGCATGAGTAGACCTTCATTATGTCATCCTCTTATTACTGATTGCTGTCTCCTGACACTGGACTCTTTTTGTGCCTGTGCATGCCTTAAATTGACTGAGAATGAGTATGTGTGTACACAATACATTTATCAAAGACACTGCTGATCTTGAGTCCTGGTGTTGAGTATCTGCTCGTGTTTGAAGGGAATAAATCAGTTAAATACCTGTGACCTCCTCCGAGGCTGCAGGCTTGTGAATCAGTCTGACGTCCGTCTACAGAGTCCAGAGTGCTTACAACATCTCAGCTGTGACGATTCATGAATACACCCGAACTAACCAAACTTTAACCACAGACGTGTGATTTCAGAAAACAGTTGCTGAATCTCAGTTCAGCTGTTTGAATGTTGCACAAACTCTGTAAACTATCTGAAGTTGGACTATCCAAACTGTTACTGAGCTTTTTGTGCTGGCAACATTGGAAGAACTCCAAGAACGTCTGATCCAGAGTTATACATCAAAACCCTGGATAGAAACCAAAGATCAGTTTTACTCACTAGGCCGTGAACTTTACTTCAGTAGTTGATGTTTGATGAAAAGACGAACACGTCGACCTGCTGATGGTGTCAGAGCATCTCCAAAGCTAGCAGGATTCAACCTCTGGTGACCATGAACGTCAGTGCCTAACTGAACCCAAACTAAGTGACTAAACTTAATGAAACTTTAACCACTGAAGTGTCTGAATCTCAACTACAAACTGTTTGAAACTATTCTTACTCATTCACCTTCATTACAGGCATCACTAACTCTGATGCAGAGTTTTATATAAAAACCCTGGATAGAAACCAAAGATCAGTTTTACTCACTGGGCTGTAAACTTTATTCCAGTAATCGATACTTGACAAAAAGCCGAAAAGTCAGAACATCTCCAAAGTTAGCAGGATTACCAACATCAGAAAACAGTTTCTGATTCTCAGTTTTAAACCGTCCAAGCCGGACTGTTCAGAATGTTTCAGAGGTTTCTCGTTAAATTAAATTCATGTGTTGTTTTTAACAGACGTCACGACTCTGACGCTCTCTGTAGATTCTGTTCTGGCAAACATTTTCCTGATGGAATAAAATAACATGTTCTAACATGATAACTCCAGTTTGCCCTCGTACGAGCTGGTTAAACTGTGTCGTGTCGTCACGTGATCAAATACAGACACCCGGACAGAACCTCTGCAGGAGGCTGCGGCCCATCAGGACCAGAACCTCAACCTCCACCCTGAACGTCACATGAACACACACATTCTAATAACATCTTTAGCGTAAGAAGCAGTAAGAAGGTTCTGGTTCTAATCCCTCCCTGTGTGTGTGTGGGTTCTCTCCGGGTTCTCCGGGTTCCTCCCACAGTCCAAACACAGACAGGTTAACGGGCTGGACCTCGCCTGTCGCCTCATGTCAGCTCACATCGTCTCCAAAGGTCACCGCTAATCAGCTAAGGAAGACGGATGGAAAAATATCTGCACAAACTGTTCGACTCTTTCATCTAAAAACATTTCTGTTTTTTCTAGTACTTCCTTTTTCGATCCTTTTATTTAAAGTCGAACTCCTCCTGTCGATAAATCTGATTCTGATACAGTCTGAATGAAGACAGAAGCAGTGACAGGAAATGCTTTTATTTCCGTAAACGTGCTCCACGTCGTCACGCTCTTATTTTGTAATGACAAAATAAAGAGAGAAGATGAAGCTTCATTTCTTTCACCGTTTCTAGGACGAGAGCGCGGGTTGTCACGGCAACTGTTGGCAAGGGAGTGAGAGGCAGCCGAGGATGCTGGGACGGGGCAGGGAGCGAGCGAGGTCTGATTCCTCTCTGTTAATAAAAGATCTCTCTGTTCTTCATTTGAATTTTAGATTCTTATAAATTATTAAGAGACTCCACCACCGAGGCTACGAGAGGAGAGATCAGAGTGAGGGGGGAGGAGGAGGGAGGAGGAGGCTGCAGAGAGGAGGAGGAGGAGGAGGAGGAGGAGGCTGCAGAGAGGAGGAGGAGGAGGGAGGAGGAGGCTGCAGAGAGGAGGAGGAGGAGGAGGAGGAGGCTGCAGAGAGGAGGAGGAGGAGGGAGGAGGAGGAGGAGGAGGCTGCAGAGAGGAGGAGGGGAGGAGGAGGAGGCTGCAGAGGAGGGGAGGAGGAGGAGGAGGAGGAGGCTGCAGAGGGGAGGAGGAGGAGGAGGCTGCAGAGAGGAGGAGGAGGAGGAGGAGGAGGAGGAGGAGGAGGAGGAGAGAGGGGCTGCAGAGAGGAGGGGAGGGAGGAGGAGCAGCATGAAAAGTGTTTGCATCATGCGTGTGTGTGGGTGGATGAAGTGAAGGAGATTAACAGAGAGATGGATGGGCGTCTCCTGGTGTTTCTGGGTGTGGAGGCTGCAGAGACGAAGGAGGAGACAAAGGTGGACCCACAGGTGGGGAGGAGGAGTCGGGGGCGCTCGCCAATGCAGAGTGTGGTGAGGAGGGAGGAGGAGGGGAGGAGGTGAAATAAACAGAAGCTAAGCAGTGTAGATCATTTTTATATTTTTTTATCAACAGTGAAAATATGAAAAAAGTTCTGTTTGTTTCTGAGAGATTTATCTTCAAAAACTAATAAAAGGACGAGGAGGAGGAGGAGGAGGAGGAGGAGGAGGAGGAGGAGGAGCAGCTACAACAGCAATAAACATCCAACAAGAAGTAAAAAGATTTGTGCAATGATAGAAGGAGGAAGAGGAGGAGCAGGCAGGAGACGCACAGTGACATAAAAAGATGTAATTTGGAATCTAATGAAGCTTCGGTCAGTCACCAGAGTGAAGAAGAGCTGTGAGCTGCAGAGAGGAGGAGGAGGAGGAGGAGGAGGAGGAGAAAGGAGAGCAAAAGGGAAGGGAAGAGGAGGCTGAATTAAGGAGGAATTTATATACATACACCTCTGGTTAGATGATAAACTGAATTTTGTTTGTTACTTTGTGCAATGATAATAAAGCCAGAAAATAATCTAGAGGAGACAAGGAGGCAGAGGAGGAGGCAGAGGAGGAGGCGGGGAGGAGGAGGAGGAGGAGGAGGAGGAGGAGGAGGCAGAGAGGAGGGGGAGGAGGAGAGGAGGATGAAGAGGAGAAGGAGGCAGAAGACAACGGAGAGGAGGCAGAAGAGGAGGAAGAGGAGGAGGAGGAGGAGGAGGAGGAGGAGGAGGCAGAGGAGGAGGAGCAGGAGGAGGAGCAGGAGGAGGAGGAGGAGGAGAGGAGGAGGAGCAGGAGGAGGAGGAGGAGCAGGAGGAGGAGGAGGAGGAGGGGAGGAGGAAGGGGCAGAGGAGGAGGAGGAGGGGAGGAGGAGGAGGAGGGGAAGGAGGGGAGAGGAGAGAGAGGAGGGGAGGAGAGGAGGAGAGGAGGAAGTGCAGTATGTGTGTACCAGAGGAGTTGGAGGAGGAGGGAGGAGGCCTGAGGGAGGGAGGGGAGAGGAGGAGAGGAGAGAGAGGAGGAGGAGGGAGCAGGAGGCAGGAGGAGGAGGAGGAGGAGGGGAGGAGGAAGAGGCAGAGAGGAGGAGGAGGAGGAGGAGGAGGCAGAGGAGGAGGAGGAGGAGGAGGAGGAGGGAGGAAGAGGCAGAGGAGGAGGAAGAGGAGGGAGGAGGAGGAGGAGGAGCAGGAGGAGCAGGAGGAGGAGGTCTCCAAAGCTTCCATCTTGATCTGTGAATAAAACTAAATGAAATATTTTTGACACGATGACATGAACATGATTTATTATTGTAAACTTTAATCTCACAGATTTAAAGTATCTTCATGATCATGATGAGTATTTATGGTTTTTAAATGTTAATTATTTTTTTTTTAACTTTGATTCTTTGGACTAAAATGGTTGAAGAAGTTTTCCGTGGTCAGATGTCTGTAAATTCAGTTTACTATCCTGGAAAACAAAGACAGCCTGGAAACAGCCTGGAAACAGCCTGGAAACATTCAGGTTTTGTCATGAATCATCTAATCAGTCACAGAATAGCTGCCATTTAATTCCCTGTCAGTAAGTCAGACGTCTGATCATTCTCATGATGACTTCATTCAATCAGCATGTTTCTTTGTTTAGAATCTGACTGACTCACTTTTATTCAGTCTGTCTGTCTGACACAAACATGGAGGTCGAGTCGTCGCGGCGTCTTGCAGACTGACGGGCTGATCGCAGAAGATAAAGTGAAAAATATACGAGAGGAGACAGTTGAAGAGAATTAGAGTCAGCCTTGAGGGATTTCATTAGGCGCTCCTGACTGAATTATCTAATCGATGCATTGAATTAAAGAGGAGCCTGATCTGCAGCCCTGATGTCCGCTGTGACACCGGCACCGTCCTAACGACACCGCGCTTCATTTCAGACTTTCTCTCATTCAGAACATCGCTCAGAGCTTCTGCTGAAGCTTAAAACATTCAAACACATCACAGGAAGTGACAGCTTCACCTCATCACCACCGCACACACACATCAAGTAGCTTTTATTTTGATGTTGTTCATTAATTTGATCACACACACACACACACACACACACACACACACTCAGAAAACAGATTTTGTCCCTAATTGACAAAACGTCCCCGAATAACCCGAGCATAATTATTAAACATGTCCCTGAAAGTAGCATAAGTCAGATTAGGCTTTACACACACACACACACACACACACACACACACACACACACACTGTGTAATCATGCTGAGTTTGTTTGTCTGAAGGTCTTTGTAAGTGTGTGAGCTCCCTCTGGTGGACATACAGTGAACTCTTTAAGGGGAATTGTAACTCTGTTTGTTTGTTGGTTTGTGGTTGGATTTCTGTCCCCTCGTGTCGACGTGTCAGAGTGTCCTGAGGACACACACTAAGCGTGGACACTGGAGGATCAACTAGAAGGAAGTGAAGAGGTCAAAAGTCCAAGTATGAATTTCACTGAGATTTTTTTGTAGGAGCAAACGTGATGAAGATGAACGATTTAACAATTCCAAGGATTTTTCAAGCTTTCAAGTTTTAATCAGCGTTAATGTTGCAAACTGTCACAAACTTTCAAGGATTTCAAGGACCTGTGGGAACCATGTTAACATGTTGCTGATGGATTGTAGTATAAAAGCTGCACAGACGCTGTCATTTAAAATGTGTGTGTGTGTGTGTGTGTGTGTGTGTGTGTGTGCGCGCTGTGGTTAATAACATCTGCGTTCATATCAGAGATCTGTTCATCGCGGCGAGCTGAGACTGAAGGACGTCTACTGAGCACCGTGAAGGTGTGATGTTGATGAAGTGCAGCAGAGACGAGGACGTGGACAGCAGCAGAACTTTAATGCTCAAAGACACAAACAGTTCATGGTGTTGAAAGAGAAGCAGCTTTAGGAAGGCAGAGATTTCATGTTCGGCATGCGATCGTCAGAAAGAGTTCAGAGCAGACGGGGAATAATCTTTGACTAACAAACAGACCGTCATGTTGTTTGGAGGCACGATGCTTCAAGTTTCTGTCCAAAAGTAAACCTCTGACCCTCCTGAGGAGTCACAGTGCAAAAAGTCCTGCTGAGCTTCACTGACAACTTCAACCAGTAGAGGTCAGCAAACACAGGACGCATTAAAGACAACAGATGTCTGTCCACAAGCCTGAGACTACAACTCCCATGATGCACTACAGGAAGGAACACCCAATCACAGCTTCAAATGAGCCCCGCTAATGACGCTGAGGAAACACAGCAGAGGAGAGTTAATGAGTCAGAGGAACGAGGAGACGTTAAAATGCAAGTTTGAATTATTTAAACTTTTTTTGTTAGTTTGGTGGAAGGCTCTAAGGACTACAATACCCATGAGCCTTAGCTTTCATTGCTATGGAGGAAGTCAGTCAGAGGTGTGAATCAGGACGGTGGCGAATTATGACGACCTAAAACTGACGGTAAAAATCTGTTTTCTCATCTTTGACTGGCACATGAAGCTGCAGGATGTTTGTTAGTGAAATGCATCCTGGGAGTCGTAGTCAGTTTTCATATGAATGGAGTTCGTCTATTAAATCCAAGAACCAGATATTTTTCTAACAGTTTTGAACGTCAGTGAGAGTTTGTACGAGCAGAAATGAGTCTGAGTCTGTATTTTAGTGTCGTGTCTGTGGTCCTGAGTCAGTTCTGGTCCCTGTCAGTTTATTTGATTCCCAGGTCGAGGAGTTTTGAGTTTAAACAGATCTTAAAGATCACTTCCTGTCTTAGTTTAAACCTGACAAAGGCCCGTTAACGTCGACTGGAGGTTTACTTCTGGACATGTTCTCCTCTTCATCCTCCTCCTCTTCCTCACTGGCCCTGGCCTTGGCCCGGCAGCGCCCCCAGCAGGCCGTGGGCTGTGGTGAAGAGGTTGATGGGTGATGACCCGTCTGTGATGAGGGTGGACTTCAGGCCCAGAGCCTGGAGCATTTTCACCTGAGGACAAACACCAACAGTTACTTCCAGTGTAAAACTGGAGTGTGTTTACGTTAAGTTGTTTCAGCAGAGGAGGTGGAGGTGGAGGTGGAGGTGCAGGTGGAGGTGGAGGTGCAGGTGGAGGTGGAGGTGCAGGTGGAGGTGGAGGTGAAGGTGGAGGTGGAGTACCTGCATTTCCGGCCCGGCTCTGGCCATCTCCTTCAGCGTGTCGCTGCCCAGACTCTCCACCAGCTGACTGAAGCGCTCGCTCTCGATGCGAGCCAGACTCTTCTGCTTCTCCACCTCCAGAGCATCCATCTGCTTCTTATAGTTCAGCTCCTGCTCACGGGCCTTCTCCAGCCGCTGGAGCTCCGCCTCCTGCACACACACACACACACACACACACACAGCATTTTCTATATGTGCTATCTGCTGGATGTCAGGCGTATATGTTGGTGTGTGCCGGATGTCGGCGTACCGCCTCGATGCTCTGAGCTTCAGCCTTCAGTTTGGCCTCGTGGACCGCCGCCTCACCCTGAATACGAGCCGCCTCGGCCCGAGACTGAGCTTCGGCCTTGGCAGCTCCGGTACTCTCCACGGCGGCACTGAAACACACAGAAACCGTCAGCAGCGTTCACAAGTAGCCTTAACATCTGCTCGCACGTCTCTGGCTGACCCGGTGACGCCGTGGTTACCTGAGCGCCTCCAGCTCCAGAAGCTCCTTCCTGGCTCTCTCAGCCTCGGCCTGGTCCGTGATCCTCTGCCGCTCCAGCTTCCCCCGGGCCTCCTGCTCCAGACGCTCGGCCTCGTGTCTGCGCAGAGAGAAGACATCATGAAGACGGACGTTTGTCGCTGTGATCAGCTCAGACTTCAGGTGTGTGTGTGTGTTTTATCGGACCGTGCGGCGGCCTCCTGGGAGTTGGTGGTGATCTCGATGGCCAGCTGGACGCTCTTCTGCAGGGCGTCTCGTGTCCTCTGGTCGACGGGCTCCACGGACTGGATGTCCACGCTGCTGATCACCAGCTTGTTCTGCTTGAAGCAAAGGTTGGGACGGACTGCCAGCTTCTCATCGAAGCCAAACACGGCCGAGCAGATGATCCGGTTCGAGTTCTACAAACAAACGCCAGCAGAGGTAACTGAGTACATTTACTCAAATACTTTGATCCGTCTGACTTTAGAGGACAGTGAAATACGAACCTTGTGGAAATCGTCAAACTGCACGGAGGCGACGGCGCCTCTGACCCGGGAGGCGATGGCTTTACAGGCGTCTCCCACAAAGTCTGGGACGGAGAACAGAGCGGCTGCGTCGGCTGCAGCGGCCGGAGGTTTAATGTCAAAGTGCCTGAAGAGAAATCAACAGACGTGATGAACAGACTGCAGGACTGATCACACTATGTTTCTCTTTGGCCTTTATCTGTGCTGAGCGGAGCCTGAGCAGCTCTTCTCGGCTCTTCTCGGCTCTTCTCGGCTCTTCTCGGCTCTTCTCGCTGTTCTTCACTTACCAGTTGTAGGAGAGCTGCAGCTGCAGTCGGGCGTGGTCGGCCGTCTCGATGGTGATGATGTCGGTGAAGAAGTCCGGTCCCAGCAGGAGGCAGACGGCCTTGATCACGTTGGCCCTCTTCGGTTTGTCTCCGGACAGCGACAGCACAGTGAACTGCTCGTCGGGTCCCAACATCACCATCTCTGGTCCAAACACCACCCTGAAGACGAGACCACAGCACCACCACGTCAGAGACTTTACCTAACCTCCACCTCGCAGCGTCAGCACAGGACACGGCGCCCACCTGGCCTTCTTCTCTCTGTAGTCGTACACCTGGATGGCAGCGTTGTGGGGGACTCTGTACGACACCACCTTGGTCTTGTCCCTCGGCCTGGCGTCTCTGCTGCTGGCGTTGCGGTCCGAGCGGTCGGCCAGCGGGTCCAGAGGTGAAGCCAGCAGCGCCTCCACGTTAGCTGGAAGCTCTTTCTGCCACAGCTCCTCATCCTGAGTCAGCATGTAGGTGTGACCGATGACCGCTTGCACCTGAGAGGTGGAGATGAACGCAGCGGTCGGTGACCAGACAATCAGTAATAACGCTGACTCATCACTCAGGTGTGTCGGCCTCGTACCTTTCCTGTCTTGATGTCCCGGACGTAGATGCCCTCGTTCTCGTCCAATGGGATCGCCTGACGTCTGAGCACGACCTCCACGGTCGCCGGGGGGACGTACTCGATGGGACCGCGCAGCATCCAACGGTCTCCGGGGCGACGGAGGACGCCGCTTCTCCGCGAGCGCTTGGCCCTCTCCTGCATCAGCTCCTCCTCCTCTGCCTCCTCCTCTTCCTCCTTGCGCTGACAGAGAGAACGAGAGAGAGAGAGGTGGAGGAGGGAGAGAGGGGTTAACGTGGCGATGCATTGGAGCGGTGGAGGAGGAGAAGGAAGAGGAGGAGGAGAAGGAGGAAGAGGAGGAGGAGGAGGAGGAGGAGGAGGAAGAGAGGGGCGCTAAGAGTGAAATGAAAACCCAAAGAATGTTTAGAGGAAAACATAAAGGGTGGAGGAGTGATGAAGAAGAGACGGGGAAGAAGGAGCTGGTTAGCCAGATCAGAGGTGTGAAGATGGTGCAGTGAAGGACAGAAAGGTGCGTGACGGCCAGAAGTGACCATATTTGGACAAGAAGGTGGAGCTGGTAGGTGATGCACTGTCAGCACCGCCTAGTTTGATCTGACCAATAACTCACGAGTCGACTCATTTCTCCGTAAGTCTCTATATAACCAGACCCGTTATGACCCGGTGTTATCGGTAGCACAGTGAGTCGGCCTGCTTTAGTCCAAAACACAAAAACAATCAGAAACAATCTTCAGAGGCTGAATCAGTTTTTCTCTCTTCAGCTCATTTTCAGGTGGAGCTGCTCAGTGTTGGTCTGTGATTGGTCGGTCATTGTTCGGTTTGTTCAGAGCTTTGAAGGATTAAAATAAAGAGACACACCCTCAACAAACATGTAGCTCAGGGTAACTGTGGACACACCTGTACACACCTGTACACACGGCTCACAGGCACGAGGTGTGGTCTGTGAAGACTTTAAACTGTTTTTCAGTTTTCACGTTGACCGGTTTGTTCAGCTTCCTTCATTCCTTCACAGTACAGTGACTTATTGTATATATAAATAATGATGATTAATATTCTAATAAATTATATTTAAATATGATTCATTTAGTCAGTTAAACAAATAAAAACATTCACATGTTCCACTTTTATTTGTGTTTATTCATTTTAATCTATTCTTATTTTTAATTATTAATATATAATATTTATATCTGTGTAAAGGATTGATTGATTGGTTGATTGACCGACCTGCAGCAGTAACGTGTTAACGAGTCTGAGGTGGAATACACATCAGAAGGTGTTTTCATTTATAAACACGCTCTCAGCCAATCACATCGCTCTGAATAATCTAAGCCAATCAGAGTGAAGTACAGCTGCACAAACAGAGAGACATTGTCGTCAGGTGAACACAAATCAATTAGTTAATTAGCATAAAATACTGAATCTTTTAACGTGTGTGCGGTTGTTGTGTAGCAGCGTGGTGTCGTCTGCGTACGGCTTTACGCGGCAGAGCTTTAACGTGAAGCAGCTGTTAGCTGTTAGCTGTTAGCAGAGGACAGCGCAGGTTTTGTGTTAATCACCTCCTCGGTGTCGTTGAAGGCCTCCACAGCTCTCAGCACCAGGCCCTCCTCCTCCGACAGCACGTACACGTCCTGGATGCCGCGTTCAAGGCGCTCACCTGGCTGAAGGAAAAACGAGCGCTCACCCTGACAGAGAGAAAGACAGATAAGTTTGCAGGTCACAAGCTGAGAATGTTAGCAGGACATCAGATGGAGGACGGATGCTCCTCCTCACCTTCACCACCCTCTTCTGTCCCAGCTGAGGTTTCCCGTCGGATCCGACCGGGTCCAGGATCACACAGTACTGTCTGCTGCTCAGGGTGGTCACATCCACCACCCCCACCACCTCCTCCGACACAGAGGGGATGTGAGCCTCCCTGTCGGCCAAGGTGACGAGCCACTCCTCCCCCGTACGACGTTCCCGCCCGCCGGCGTCTTTAAAGGCTCGCACGGCGCGAACATGAAGCGCTTTCTGAGGAGACGACACGTGAAGCATCGTTAGAACAAACTGTTTAACTCTGGGTGGATTATCAACATTATATAAAATAATAATCTCACCTTGTCAGTGAGGATGAAAGCATTCACGATGTCGAGGACTTCTTCATGAGCACCTGGGAGGTACGCTCCCACCTTCCTGACCAGCCACTCCTCACCTGGAGTTAGCATGTTGAGCTTTACAGGTGTTTAGCGCTTGGATGTGTACTTTTGAGCGAGAGCCATGCTAGCGTGTGTGTGTGTGTGTGTGTGTGTGTGTGTGTGTGTTACCTGTGACTCTGCGGACTCCGCCTCTGTCCACTCCTTCCTTGCGGGCTCTCAGTCTGATGGCCTGGTTCTCTCGGATCACCGTGGCCTTGATGGTCTCCAGGACCACCACCTCCTTCCTGGGGATGTACGTCCCTGCAACACCGAGCGAGGACACTTGGTGTGAAATCACCGATCACACCTGTGCTGCAGATCTTATATATTCTGTGTTAATGTTTCCTGGAAACAAACCCGGTCCTTCAAACAGCCACTCGTCTCCGGCGACTCTCTTCTCTCCTCCTTCCTCCTCGAAGTCCAGCAGAGCCTGCAGACGCAGCGCCGTGTCCGGGTACACGATCTGCAGCGGGGTCACGTCCTGTCGCACAAAAACCGCACGTTAGATCTCTCGTCTGATAGGCCGACGCGTGGGTCCGACCGGGTTCTTGTACACACCTGCTGGACCTCCTCTCCCGGGTACAGGGGGAACGGGTCCTGAGTCAGACGGATCTCCAGGTCGGCGTGACGGAGCTTGGCCTGCCCTGATTGGTCAAAGAGGACCTGCTTGTCATCATCGCGGGCCACAGGGTTCAGGACGACGCAGTAGTGACGCGGCGGCACCATGATCATACGGACCGGAGAAAAGAGAACCCTGAGAAGAACCACGGACACGTTAACGTGCTGATACGTTAGCAGACGTTACTCATACTTCAACATTTTAAATACTAAGTTTAGTTTCTTTTTAGTTTCCTTTGAGTCAGAACAAAACAAAACAGGAAAACTTGAAAGATTCAAGTTTTCTCTGCAGATTCTGTGAAGTTTATCGTCACCATCTGACATTTAAAACAACAAACACTGAAGAAATATTAAGTTTAAATAAGTTTATTCATAATAAAAAGAAAATTATCTGCAGTGCAACATGAACACAGACTGCAGCTCAGATCAATAATGAAATCAATACTCAGTCACATGATTTACAGTCCGGTCTTTTAAACACGACTCATCAGTTTTCTGCTAAAGTTAATCAGTGTGTGTGTGTGTGTGTGTGTGTGTGTGTGTGTGTGTAGTCTAGGTGATAACACACTGGCACAAACCAGTTTTCTGACACAAAGAGGTTTGATTGAAGGTTTCAGATTCCTTCAGACAAACAAACTCAGCATGATTACACAGTGTGTGTGTGTGTGTGTGTGTGTGTGTGTGTGTTTGTGTGCGTGTCAATGTGGACCTTAGCAGCTCTGTGTAGCCACACGATCATCATCATCGTTAGGTTCGTTAGCTGAACAGACTCTCTGACCTCTCATTGTCCTGGCGGATGTAGGTGAGCGGTCCGATCTCGACCCGGGCGATGTTGGTGTTCTGGTCCAGTACGTGGATGTAGTGGTGGGGCGGGATCCGGATGATGGACGCGTCCAGCAGCCCCTCAGCCTCCAGCCCGCGGTTTCCTCCTTTCTTAGACATGATGTGGTCAAACGCTGCAGAGACAGTTCAGTGTTTAGTGATTACAGCCGCTCACCAACAGGACAAACTACGATCTGTCAGTGTGGAGAAACATCACGAGCTCGTGTGGCTGTCTGACGCTCACATGCTGAACATGAACGACTTTATTATCTTTATGATGGATGAACTTCAGGTATGAACTCGGACACGCCTGCTACACAAAGAACAAAGTGCGACATGACGAACGCCTCAGTGTGAACACATGGAGAGCTTCAACAGGAGTCACGTGACAGTCCATGATCCATGATCCATGATCTATGATCTATGATCCATGATCCATGATCCATGATCTATGATCTATGATCCATGATCCATGATCTATGATCCATGATCCATGATCTATGATCCATGATCCATGATCTATGATCCATGATCCATGATCTATGATCCATGATCTATGATCCATGATCCATGATCCATGATCCATGATCTATGATCTATGATCTATGATCCATGATCTATGATCTATGATCCATGATCTATGATCTATGATCCATGATCTATGATCCATGATCTATGATCTTCAGTGTTCAAACTATCAGAATGGAAATAAAAATACTCTAACGATGAATCTGATTTATTTTTATTCAGTTTTTAGATTCACGTTTGTTTGTCGACCTCATCACCTGATCACCTGATCACGCGTCACATGTCACGTGTTGTGTGTCGTGTGTTTGCTGCTGCCATCAGGAGGACTAGTTGGTTGCCATGGCGACAGTCAGTGGGGATGCTTTACATAAACAAATCAGTTTGTGCTGAGTCAGGAAAACTAATGTCAGTCAGGAGAGTTCAACAGAACACGACCAGAACCAGATTTACATGGAGCAGAACCGGAAATGGATCATTAACAGACCAGCTGACACTTTATTTCCTGTATCATGGTGTACACACACACACACACACACACACACACACACACACACACACACACACACGGCATGATTCAATCAAGAGATAGAAGTTCTCTGTTCCTCATAAACTGTCAGTACAAAGTCCAACTGAAAACCAGCATCAGACCTGGACCTGGTTCTGTTCACCAGAACCAGGTCCAGGTCTGAGCTGCACTCTGTGATCCGGGTCAGACTCACAGACTGGACCCAGTTCATTTGCATAAAAACTGCTCTGTGGTCAGTGACACTAACTCTCTCTCACACACACACACACACACACACACACACACACACACACACACACACTATTACACACACACACACACACACACACACACACACACACACACACACACACACACACACACACGCACACGCACACTTCCTGGTTTTAAAGTAAACGCCTAACAACGACAGAGCCCAGCACGCGCACGCATTAAGAAGCTGCGTGAAGTTCGGCTGACACAGAAAACTGAGATTTAAAGTGTGTGTGTGTGTGTGTGTGTGAGTGTGTGTGTGTGTGTGTGTGTGTGTGTGTGCGCGCGCGCTCACCTCGTCCCGTGAAGCTGAGCAGCAGTGTTCGGGTTCTGGTTCAGACTGTCGGACCGAAACCAACTGCGCACCGTCTCAGTGGGCGTGACTTTCTAAAAACATTCCCGGAAAAGCCACGTGGTTTACGTACTGCCGCAGCGCTACGTCATGACGCACGTCACAGTCAGCTGGTGTGAGACAGAAGACGTTCCTCATCATTTACTGACGTCAGACCTGTTGTCGTGACGTCATGACGTTTATCTGTATGAATTATATTGATCAATTCAAACTTAACTGTTGCATGTTTGTAACGTTCAGTCAACGCTGCAGAAACATTAGGAAAGTGTTAAGGTTGTCTGAATGTTAGTTATTGGTTTGATTACTGACGGTATGACATCACCAAACTGTCATCACAGGTGTGTCAGCAGTCTGCAGGTCACCTGAAGCTGCTGTCCCTCCCCCAAACTCTGATTGGACTGTTGACGTAGTCTCTGTAACTGTCACAGACTGTCTAAAACCTGGACATAGTCTCTGTGACGTCCCTGCAGACTGTCTAAAACCTGGTTGTAGTCTCTGTGACTGTCACAGACTGTCTAAAACCTGGACGTAGTCTCTGAACAGAACTAATCAGTTTTCTGTACGAGGTGAACATTTTTATTTCTGCTGTGGAGATGGCGTCGTTGCGGGTGGAGACAGACTGATGGAGACAAAAGACTTTTTCTTTTACCAAACGTGTTTATTTTATTATAAATCATAGATGTCTGAAGGAGTTTGTCTTGAATCTTTCTGTGAGCAGCAGAACACGAGTTCAGGTCAGGAGACTTTTCCTGAGACGAAACAAACCAACACAGAAGTCACATGATCACACGGCTATGACATCATGCTAAACATGGAAACATCATCCAAACATGAAAATAACATTTCATAAACGTTGAGGAAAGTTTGAAAACATGAGAGGAGAATCTGTACAAAGACTTTGGTTGAGTATCTGCTCCTGTATAGACCTCTAGTGTACAATATACATATTTAGATAACTCTAATTTAAATACTAATTTGGCTAAAATGAATATCAAAAAATAGTTTGTATGTCACGACACTGACTGAACATGCTTCCCTTTGAACACATCGAGCACGTCGACAGTTTAAAAACACAAACAGGAAGAAGAACTACACGTGGTTAAAATCACTCGGTATAAAATAGATTTTTTTTTTAAATATTACAAAATTTGAAATGATCAGACGCGGCGAGCAGAGAGCCGAAGTCAAACTGGACGTCCAGGTTCAGAAACACGATGATTCTGTGTCAGGTTAAAGAGTCACGACACGCTGCTGCTCGACCAATCATCGCCAACAAACCAACAAACTGTTGACGTCCTCTACGTTGGTCAACGCTTGGAACGTCTTTTTGTCGCGAGACGTCTCGGAGGCGAACGTCGCGCCCGACTAATTTGAGTGGACAGAAAAGTTCATTTTACATCCAAACAAAGAAAAACAGCACAACACTTTTTCAGACGTATCACAGCTGAGGTGACGTCTTAGAGCACCGGTAGAGATTCGGGTCGGTCCTGGTAAAGGTCGTTTAACTTCGAGTGGAAGAGACGCTGGACAGGAAGTGACATCAGGACTTCGGCTCTCTGCAAAGTTCAAACTTCATGTTAAAATATTCATAATAATCTGCTGATGACAGCGCTGGTCCAACGTTTGTTTGGTTCATGTGTGATACGATGACAACACGAGCGTTAAAAAGTTTGAATCCATCCAAACAGAAACGGATTCCTCAGAACCTGCTGGAGACGAGGAGGAAGCACAGCGAGGTTAAGTGCTGGTGTTCGACGTCCACTGCTGTCCATCCTGTAGTCCAGAGCCGAGGAGGGACGCCCCGTTTCCTCTTTGCTGTCTCACTTCCTGAGGTTGAAGGTGAATATTTTTATGAAAAGTCTTCAGTCCAACATGGCGTCCAGCTGGTCGGCCAGGTCGTCAAACATGTTGCCGATGTCGTCCAGAATGTTCCCCGCAGACTTCACCGTGTTCGGCCCGCTGGTGAGAAAACAAACGACAAACAAGAATGAATGGAACGGGGCCAAACTGAACTACAGGTTCTACCATCGGCTACAGGTTCTACCATCGGCTACAGGTTCTACCATCGGCTACAGGTTCTACCATCTGTCTGACCTTTCTGAATCGTCCTCCAGTTTCCTCTCGACGGCCTTCAGAGCTGCTTCCAGAGACGTGCTGGTCTGATCCAGTCTTTGCTGAACCACATGAGTCTCACTGGAAGACTCTGGAATGAGACCTGGACCCACCACACAGACCTGAGTCCTCGCCGCTGTCAGAGAAGGACTCTGAGGGGCCTGAGGGGCCAAAGCCGGAGCTGGACCAGGACCAGGGGCAGGAGCTGGAGCTGTGGGCCCGTGAGCAGGAGAGGATGGAGAGGTGAAGGCCACACTTTGAACCACACTGACGGTCACGGTTGGAGAGGAGAGTCCAGCTGCCGAAGAGACAACAGCAGGTGAAATAACAACAAGTCCCAGGTCCAGTCCAAAGTCAAGACCAAAGCTAAAACTGCCACACGTTATGATTCAGGACTCTCGTGGTACCTTACCTTGTGCTGCCAGCAGACTGTGGCGAATTGGTTTCGGGGCAACAGCAGGAGGTTTCGGGGACAGCGGAGGTTTGATGGGGGATCCTGTTGCCGGACTGGCCGGCCTGTCCAGACTGGCCTCGTGGATCCTCAGACTGACCTCCTCCTGGCTCTGGGATGGAGGTCTACTGCTGTCGGACTCGGGTGCCCCCGCTCCCTCTCTGCTGGGGGAGTCTCCTCCCTGCTCCTTGTCTTTGGGTTTGTGTCGGCGCTTCACCGTGTCCGACTCCTTCAGATTGAACTCGGGCACCTCCAGGTTCTTGGCTGCTGGTTTCTCTGGAGGCTCCAGCACAGCCTCAGCCCTGGGTGGCCCTGGAGCTTTGGGTCTCTGTTTGATGGTCAAGTTGCCCTCCTCTGCGAAGGGGATGCACTCACTGGAGCTGTTGTGAGGGGACGAGGAGCCCTCCAGTCGACCTTTTGACTCTTCCTCCTCAGAGTCAGACTTCACCCCGTGATCCAGCTCGGCACTGTTGCCGGCCTGGGTAGGAATACACTCGCTCTGCACCCTCCTCCTCGCCCCGCCAGCCTCTCTGAACTCTTGCCCTGCAGAGTTGAGGGAGGTGGGAAGTGGTTCCTGCTGGACAAGGTCTGATTTAGGTCCGGGGGGGTTCTTCCCTTCCGCCCTGCCCTCCAAAGAGGCTGCAATGCTCCTCACGCTCACCGGACTGTCCGTCGGCCCGCCGGCAGACGATGTTGTGCTGCTGTCGCTCAGCTCCCCGCTGGTGGTGCTGCTCACTGAGCTCAGTCTCTTCGGGGGAGGTGGAGGGGGACCTTTTTTACGGGCGCGCACCGCAAAGGACTGACTTCGTCCCACGTTCTTTTCTGGACTTGTCTGTAATCGAGCCAGCTGGCTGCGCCCGGGTTTGCGGGTCAAGGTCGCATAAGACGACAGGTTTCCAGAGGGAAATGCCGACTCTTCGTCATCCTCATCGGGCTCTCCGTCCGACAGAGCGTAACGGGTCATGCTCTGGGTGCGCTTCTTGGGTGGCGTCAGGGTCATGGTGCGGTCCTCACGCCTGGGAGATGAGCTCAGGTCTGTGGAGCCACATTGAGAATGCAGGTAGCTGAAACCTTTCAGTGCTGGGGAGCCATGAGGCGAGGGACCACGAGATCCAGACAGTTTGGGCTTGGCTGGGATCGCTGGGTACTTAAATACAGTCGCGGTGCCTAAAGGCACCTGCTTGGGGAGCGGCTGCTGCTGCGGAGGCCTCTGGTCCCAGCCCTCAGGGAGGTTCCTCTCCTTGGTAGGGCTGCCGTCCAGGCTCTCCTGGGACCAGCTGTGGGGGGTGACGGATGCCGTGGGAGGCTCCTGGGAGCGTCCGGAGCCTCTGGACCGAGTGTCAATGCTCTCCTGGCTCTGGGACATTCCCACGGCATTCTTGATGGCCAGGCCTTCCTCACAGCCTCCGTAGTGGCTGGACATGGCCGTCTGCAGCTCGGCGCTCAGCTCGCTGTCCTGGAAGGTCAGCATCTTCGGGGTGTGAGGTGAGGAGCATTCACCGGAGGAGTCAGGCGGCTCGATGGTGACCAGGTGCAGGGCTCCGGGGGCTTTGCGACGCGGCGTGCCTTGGCCTGATTCAGCCTGAAGGATCGCCCTCTGGATGTCACACAGCTTCTTCACTGCCAGCATCAACTTCTTCTGGTGGCCTGGAGGGAAAGTTCAACCATCAAACCAAAGAACACCGCACCCATCAGCCAGAAGGTGAACATATAACGTCTCCTCACCCAGCTTGGTGATGCCGATCTCCTGCAGATCCTCCCACGTCAGGTCTTTGACGATGCTGATGGAGTCGTAGCCGTTCTCTGAGAGTTTTTTGTGGTACTGGGGTAGACCGATGGCGCTGAGCCACTCGCCCAGATCGGACTGTGACAGAGAAACAGATCACTCAGGTCAGCTGGTAACACAGGGTTTGGAAAGCATTCAGCAGCAAACAGCTGGAGGTCTTACTGGGATGTACTCAGGCAGCCACTCTGGGATGTTCAGGTTGTTGATCTCGATGGAGATTTTCTTGCGGTGGCCTGGTTTGGTCACTCCGATGGCGGTCAGATCCTGCAGAGACGAGACAGAAGACATCAGCGAGTCAGACGGCACATCGTGAGTTGCTCGTACCATTTTAGACTTTATTAGAGAGACAGGTAATGAAGGAGAGACAGGAAAGGACCAAAGGCTGGAATCGAACCCGGATCGCTGCAGTAAAGACTCAGCCTTCATAAGTTGACCTACATTTCCGCTTACAACACATCTAACTACAGGTCACCTGACAGGTTAGTTTACACCTCTGCCGAGACCTCTCCGAGTACTCCAGCCTCCTCCCACAGTCCAAAGACAGTGCATGCAGGTTAGCTGGTGACTCGAAAGCATGAATGGTTTGTGACGTGACTCTGCCTCTCACCAAAGTCAGCTGGGATGGTCAGCTGGCTCCAGAACGAATTGAAAGCAGCTGCAGTAAATTTGTTTTGTTCATTTTAACGGGAAAAGTTTGAAAGAAGAGACCAGACGAGATAAAAGTGTTTAAATAACTGATCTGAGTTATGCTCCTATTCTTTAATGTTAGATTTAACCTTCCTCTCGTTGTGGTTCTGACCCGGTGGCAGCATTAAGAACACAGAAACTGCTGATGGTCTGTTTGTTTCAGTCATATCGAGGCTTCAGGATTAAACTGAGACTTTATGACCGGCAGGCAGACTTTATGCTCAGTCTCTGCTCACCTCAGGAGTCATCCTGCTGATGGTGGGAACATCATAACCAGCGCTGATGAAGTTTCCAGTGTACTGCTCCAGCTGGAAATCACAGAGCCACTGATAGATCGCCTCGGCATCCTGAAACACCAGCAACACACACACACACACACACGCAGAGTTCAAACTCAGACAGGAAGTGATACTGTAAAGTTGATTCAGGACTCAGGAAGTAAAGAAGAAAAATAAAATAGAACAGTTTGGTCTTCACCTTCCCCTCCAGCAGCTGCTGAGGACGAACAAACTGCTGCGAGAAGCTCTGCTCTGCAGGTCTCTGCACCGTCACCGTCTGCCTCCGAGGAGTCCCACCTGCATCACGGCACAGCACACCTGAGCAGGTAACCTCAGAAACTGTGACTGTAAATATTATTCAAAACATAAAGCTGCTTTTCAAACCAACAGGACCTGATGTGAAGGACCATTAAAGACTAAAGTACCTGCAGGATGATCGGGCTGCATGCCGACGTCTGAGTGTCCAGAATCAACAGCAGGAGGCGCCGGCTGCACACAGAAACACAGTCAGCCAACAGAAACGAGCCTCATCAGGTTTAAGAGCGACTTTAACAGCTGATTTTCAACATGTTTGGATGTGACGTCGAGAGATTCAGTTCAGCCTGAGTTTAAAGTTTAAACCTGACACACAGATTTAAATAATAAAGTTCAAACAAACTAAAGATTTTAAATCTTTAACCATGATGGCTCTGGTTCTGGACCTGACTGTGTACCTTGTTGGCGTTGTCATGGTGACCGGTGTTGTGTTGGAGTCCGTTGGGTGCGTTGTTGCTCTCGGTGCTCTGTCCACTCCCGGCGCTGCGGGTGCTGCCAACACTGCCGGTGCTCCCGACGCTGTTCCTGTCTCCGGCTGCAAACAAGACGACAGAAACAAAAGTCACGACGGAGGAGCTGACGTCAGCAGAGAGGATCGATCGGTGTCGGGCTGTGAGAAGCAGCAGCTCGTTGTCGGGTCGCAGCAGGCTGACAGACGGAGGTCAACAAGCCTGCGGAGGGCTGAGGGGGCGACTGGAGTGACGACAGGATGCAGGTTCTGTATGAAAGCTGTGCTGTGGCAGAGCGAGGGTCCATTCATGACAGTCATCAGGCATCAGGCTCTAAATACTGTTTCCATGGTGACCTGATTACAGGTTAAAGATAGACTGTTACCGTGGTGATGTTTTAAAACTTTAAGACGTTACATGCACACACTACTACTGCTACCACTGAGGCTTTTATTCTGAAACTCACTGAACTTCCTCTAAACTGTGACAGTTTAAATAAGAGCAGGGTGAACTGGTGTCGCCCTCCGGTGGCAGCAGTGAGTACTGACAGCTCTGACCAGGTTCAGCCTGAAGCAGACGACAGTGAATCATACAGTGTTTGGACCGACACAGCAAGACCACCGACACTCACCTGGTCACTTACACCTGACGTACAACGTGACAACATACAACGTGACAACATACAACGTGACAACATACAGCGTGACGCAACACGAGGCGACTCGAGATAATGTGAAGCAAAGCGGCTTGACATAATGCGAAGCGACCAGAGATAATGTCAAGATAATGTGAAGCAACTTGAGATAATGTGAAGCGAGGCAACTCGAGATAATGTGAAGCGTCTTGAGATAATGTGAAGCGTCTTGAGATAATGTGAAGCTACTTGAGATAATATGAAGCGTCTTAAGATAATGTGAAGCAACTTGAGATAATGTGAAGCAACTCGAGATAATGTGAAGTGATTCGAGATAATGCGAAGCGACCTGAGATAATGTCGAGATAATGTGAAGCGACTTGAGATAATGTGAAGTGACTCGAGATAATGTGAAGCGATTTGAGATAATGTGAAGCGACTCGAGATAATGTGAAGCGTCTTAAGATAATGTGAAGCGAAGCGACTCAAGATAATGTGAAGTGAAGCGACTTGAGATAATGTGACATAATGTGAAGTGACTCGGGATAATGTGAATCGATTCGAGATAATGTGAAGTGACTTGAGATAATGTGAAGCGACTCGGGATAATGTGAAGCGTCTTGAGATAATGTGACATAATGTGAAGCGAAGGGACCCACGTTATCACACAATACATTCTAACGACAGTAGTCCTGTTTAGCGGTCTCGTTTCTCTCGGTTCTGTTCTCGGTTCTGTCTGTGGTCTCGGTGTGTCGGGTCCGGATGCAGAGCGTTGAGCGGGGCAGCGAGGCAGCTTCAGAACAGCCGGGGAGGAGAAGCTGTCGTTCGGGGGCTCTTACCATGACACGAGTCCCTGAGAACCCAGATGTCCTCGAAGGGAAACTCAGACTGAGACAGGCGGCTCGGAGACAAACCTATCAGACACAAAGACTCTGATGGACCGGGTTCTGTCTGCGCTCACTGCGGCGGATCAGGGACATACAAAAGACTTCAGCTGGGTTCTGCTGGACCTGATCTTTGATCTGGGCCTCTGACAGATGTTCTTCATGCAGATTAGTGATGATGTATATATAAAATGCAGCTCACATCGTTCCCTAAAATCAGGATCAGGCCCTGAAACATGGATCCAGAAGCTCGGTGGTGTCGTGATTATTCACAGGGTTTTGTTAAGGTTATTCAGTTAAGTTCAGGGAAAGTTCTGGACCCGTTTGGTGAAACTGGATCAGATTTTATTCACAGTATATTTGCTGCTTTTCCCTCAGATGTCCTGATTTAGCTCATAGCACTAGCAGGCTGTAGCAGTGTGTGTGTATACCTGTGTTGGTCGTGAGGCCGTTGGCTAGCGGCAGCACCACGTGGGTGGGTGGTGCGTACAGAGTGTAGGAGTCGTCGGTCTGAGGGGCGGAGCTGAGGCTGGAGGAGAGGGGGGCTCTGGACAGCAGCTGCTGGCGCTGGGTGGGCAGAGAGGCGTGCCGGGACAGGGTGCCCCCTACAGGGCGAGACAGGAAGGACGGGGTGGGGGAGGAGGGGTGGGTTATCAAGCTGATGGTTAAAGGTGGAGGTCAGTCATTACGTGGTGTGGATGGAGAGATGGATGCAGGAGGGAGGAGGGAGGAGGCGTGGGATGGTCTGGAAGCAGGCGGATTAGTTTGTGTAGTGAAGGTGGAGGAGTTTAATCTACGTCACGTCTGGTTTGGGTGGATGAAGATGTAGAGACTAAAGCAGACGTCTGGAGACAGTTCATATTTTGCATGCTGTCGGGTCCTTTAAGGATCCAATCAGGTCCCTCCTGTGTTTCCACCATGACCTCTGACCTCCAGACGTCCCGACTCACCGTTTCTCCTGCTGATGACCTCCACGATGGACGGAGGGAAGAAGCCGACCCGGTCCGTCCCTCTCTGGGTGTCGTGGATGTGGCCCTTCCACCGTCCGTCCACGTGCTGCTCCAACACCTGCAGGGGACGAGACGGGTCACTACGGGTCCCCGGTACCTGGTATCAACCCGCCCCCGGCAGCAAACACAGATCAGTGAATCAGTAAAGCAGCTTTCCTCTCCTCACTGTCACAGCAGCACGGATCCATTCAAGAACCTCACTGTGAACCAGTCCGTCCAAAACAAACCGGTTCTGAAGCCAGAACGTTTAAAACTGGAAAACATTTACGACGGACTCGTCAGCTCGTGAACCGACGACCCAAAAATCACAATATCAAAGAAATCATAAAAACATTTTTTAAAAGAACTCAAAATATTTAAATCAACTCTTCACGTTTACTCATCGACCTGATTCACTGACAGGAAGTCACACCTGACAGGAAGTCACACCTGACAGGAAGTCACACCTGACAGGTGAGACTGTGTTATCGATCGCCGAGCGTCTCACCATGATGACGTCTCCCGCTCGGATGTTGAGGGCGGTCGGGTCATGGAGGTTCCAGTAATCCTTCAGAGCTCGGACCTGCAGAACTCCGGTCGCATCTGTCGAGGAAACATCGACAGAATGTGACGAGAACGTTTAGAAAACATTCAGCAACACGATGACATCACTGCAGATTTAATCTGCTCGCACAGCGAAAAACTGAAACGCTGAGTCATGACAACGTTTACAAACAGACGATGAACTGACCGAACGCTGATTCATCACTTATTGAACATTTGTTTCATTTTCTGGGCCTTAAACATCAAATTCAAGGACTTTCCAGGCCCAATTCCCTCAAATTCAATGATCCGACACGTCAGAGTTTTAACTTTCAAGGCCTTGATTTGCACCTCCTAAACTCACAAACTTTCAAGGATTTTTATTATTTAGTCGCCATATTTCTGTATTTTTGTGACGTTTTAAACATTTTAAACAATCAAATCAAATTTATAATTAATAAAATTCTTAAACTGAATCTTTGATCTGATGAAAGGAGACAAACAGGAAGTGAGCGCTGCTTTTCAAAATAAGATCTTGGTCGTTTTAAAGATGTTTAAATCACTTCAACACAGCCGCTCATTATTCCCTCAGTCTGTTCCCACAGGCACTTCAAAAGGCTGCAGGATTACAGAGCAGGGCGCACACACACACACACACACAGTATATATACAGCTCTGTGAGGACTCTTTGAAGCCGACTGATAAGAGTTCAACGTTATGTAATCCAAAATCTAAACACAGCTGCTGTTTGAACATCGAGAGACACCAAAGAAGAAGAAGAAGAAGAAGAAGAAGAAGAAGAAGAAGAAGAAGAAGAAGAAGAAGAAGAAGAAGAAGAGTGTCGTCTGTAGCTGACCTCGGAGCAGCTGCTTGATGTCCCTGCTGGCGTGCGATGTGGTGAACTGGTTGACGATGTCCAGCGCCGTCTGGTTGTAGGTGTTACGGATGTTGACGTCCACGCCAGCCTGCAGGGACGACGGACGGACAAAGATAGATGTTAATGAAGACGTGAACGAATCATCATCATCGTCAGGTGACCTCATCACCAGGTGACCTCATCGTCAGGTGACCTCATCATCAGGTGACCTCATCATCTCTGCTTCCTGTCTGTCCTGAACTTACGTCCAGCAGCAGTCGGACCACCTCGGTCTTCCCGTACAGAGACGCTTCGTGCAGAGCTGTTCCAGACTTGGTGGTCTTGTTGATGTCGATGCCGGCCTTCAGCAGCAGCCTAGGACAAACAGAAACACACGTCACCCACCTGAACCCACCTGAACACACCTGAACACACCCGAACCCACCTGAACACACCTGAACCCACCTGAACCCACCTGAACACACCTGAACACACCTGAACCCACCTGAACCCACCTGAACACACCTGAACACACCTGAACACACCCGAACCCACCTGAACACACCTGAACCCACCTGAACACACCTGAACCCACTTGAACACACCCGAAACCACCTGAACACACCTGAACACACCTGAACCCACCTGAACACACCTGAACCCACCTGAACACACCCGAAACCACCTGAACACACCTGAACACACCCGAACCCACCCGAACCCACCTGAACACACCTGAACACACCTGAACCCACCTGAACCCACCTGAACACACCTGAACACACCTGAACCCACCTGAACACACCTGAACCCACCTGAACACACCCGAAACCACCTGAACCCACCTGAACCCACCTGAACCCACCTGAACCCACCTGAACACACCTGAACCCACCTGAACACACCTGAACCTGAAATGCACACATTGTGAATCTGCTACAATAAATAAACTAACTGAACTCTTTAATGCTTAGTGTTTGAAATGAACCTTTATTTTGAAACTCGGCTCTTTTCTCCTGACACAGACTGAAGTTTGACAGTAAAGGTAAACTGTGATTTTCTTCACACAGTTCTGAGTCTCTCCGTGAAGCAGCTCCTCTCTGTTACCGGGCCGTGAATCTGGGTCGATGTTTCAAAGCTCTGCTGGGAATGTGAGGCATGAAGAGTTCATGCTCCCACATCCACACTGAAACGTGCCGACTCGGCGGGTAACAACCACAAACCGCAGCAGCCCCGCCCTCCGCCTCCATCAACAACGTCTCAACAACAGCAAGAAATATCCTGATTTCATACTTTCAGATCTGTGGAGCGTGAAGACTGAAACGTTTAGTCTAATTTGGACTCTGAGGACAGGAAGAGGTCTGGACGGGTCAGCTGATCAGAAATAAACCAGTCAAACCATCAGGAGAGTTTTAGAGTCACAGTAAGACTGATGTGGTCTCTGCTGGTCTTTGTGAAGGATGTTAAAGACTACACCAAGACTCTGGTCAGGACTGGTTAGTGAACTTTAACGTCACCAACTGAAGCTTCATTTGTTTTCAGCTGAAATGTGATCCTGAGCTGTCCTGACACTTCACACGCCTGACATACAACATGTGTAATACGCCACTGTTACGTGCTGCTCTCCATGTGCTCGTCACGGGCTGACCAATGAGAGACGAGCAGATATCCTGATGTTTCGTCCTCAAACCTTCCTGCACTGATGAAAGTCTCCCTCAGCCCTCTGTGTGCCATCTTTGGCATTACACAGTGATTCTGTCACACTAAAGGCTCGAGGAGTTACTGCCTTCACATCCTGAATTCCTAGAAGGATCATCCTGCTTTGGAAGCAACAGATAGCAGACGGCAGCCGTCTCACCGTATGATGTCTTTGTGTCCGTTGCGGGCGGCGAGGTGTAGCGGAGTGGTGTAGGCCGAGTCCGTTGGCTCCTTCCTCTCCCCTTCCAACAACGCCACGACCATGTTACTGCTCAGCAACAGCTGGGCCACCTGATGGAGGACGAGACGAAACGAAGGCCGTGATGAGACAAAGGACTGACAGAAAATCTGGAGACACAACGAGGACGGACGAGCAGCGCCCTGCAGGTGAGAATGAGGTAATACTACAGTGACCTGAAACAACAGACATGATCCAGATGTTTGGCAGCCAAACTCTGTGAGTCACAGCTGGAAGCTGAAGTTCAACACTGTAATACTATAAAAATGTCAGATGATGTGTCTTCATCTCTGCAGGGAGTTTAAAAAACTCAGCAGCTTCTATGGACATAATGGCAGAGGAGCAGAGAGTGAAGAGGACGCTGACGGAGGAAGCTAAGAAGAGAAAAGGAGAGAGTGAGCGAGCAAGAAGCCGCCGGACAAGAGTAAATCTGGGACTGACTTTTAGTGGTTGGTGAGAGCTTGGTGAAATAAAAGGCTGAAAGACAGACGCCGAGCTGGGCTGACTGCTGTTGGACTAGTCAGTAATATTAGCTGCTGCTGTGTCTGCTGCTGGTGACCTGGTTGATGTTTGGCTGTTAGCAAAGTTGTCGACTCGCTAGTTTCTGATCAGAAGTAATGTAATCAGAGTAAATACTCGAGTACAGCTGAGGACAGTTACACAGTGGGATTACACTCTGACACTGGAGACAAACAAACACTGATTCATACGTAGTTTTAATGTTTAACCTGTGTGAAAGATACTGCAGCTTTACTCTTCAAACAAAAACAAAGTTCACTTTTCACTTTCAGTTTTAACTTTCTTCTAAATAAATTCTGTCTGAACGTTTCGCTGAAGATGAATTCAGAGTTTTTACGTCTGCTGCGTCTTTTCTGACTCTGAAAAAGTCGAAGTGGAAACTTGTGGAATAAAATCTAAAATAAAGTTTTGTGGGTTTGAACAGGACGAGGTGAAACAGAGGAGAGCTGAATGGAAACACAGCAGCTGCCGTCGACACACCCCGACATCACTGAGCGGCAGCTGAGGCCTACACACACACACACACACACACACACACACACACACACACACACTCTAAAGATATCTCCTCTGGTTTGAATCAGCTGTGGAGGATCAGGCTTCATTTTCAAGTCTCATTTCACAAACTCACACAAGTCGAAACAAAGACGACAGACCTGCTCGATATCTCTGCGTCACGTGACACCAAACATGAACTCAGCAGTAGGATTTTTGTCTGTTCCTTTTATTTACATGTTTCCTGTAAAAACAGGCCGACTTGTCGCTTGTTGACTGACCAGGACCGAACACACGGCATCCAAGACCAACGGGGGCCAGTTTGAAGACATCATTTCATCTCCACTTTAAGTTCAAACAATAAGTCAATAAAATAAAAATCATCTCTGCTGTCAGTGTGTTTGAAGTGAAAGCATAAACAGACATAAACATTTAAACACTGTCCTGTATTTTCTTTCTTATCTTACCAAACTCTGCTTTAAAAGTCTGAAATTAAACACTAAAAGTCAAATAATATAGATGAAATTCAGTGACAGAAACATATTTTGAATAATTCAATGACACTGCTCCTGTCGACTGTATTTAAATTATAAAGCAGAGCTGTCAAACATGGTGAAATATTTAAACAGCTTTACTGTGCAGCTGCTTTATGTTTTATGTGTTTACTTTCCACAAGAAGCACTTTGCTTTGATAAGTGCTACAGAAATAAAGATATTATTTTCATGATTAATATTCACACATTTTCCTCAGACGGACGAAGAAAAGTCACGTCTGGTTTTTGTGGGAGACAAAGAGACAAAGAGACAAAGAGACAAAGATAACTGATGTTTGTTAGCAACATGGACAGAAAAGTAACCATAGCAATGCAATCAATCGTGTGTGTGTGTGTGTGTGTGTGTGTGTGTGTGTTTGTCCAGCTGTAGTTTCACTTCACAGGACGCTGCTCTGATTGATGTTGTCCTCATGATGTTACTGTGTCCCCACATCAGCATGAAAACATGTCTCTCACTCACACTCACACAGTGACCTTGTGGGGACCTGTGTGCTGACACTGGGTAAGAAGGACCTGGACTCACCTGGACTCTTCCAAACTCACAGGCCAGGTCCAGAGGAGTCTTCTTGGCCTTGTTGACCAGACACGGGTTGGACTGATGCTGCAGCAACATCTCTGACTGAAAACAAACAAATGAAATGTTTATCTGCAGCTGACGGGCTGAGGTGGCTGGAGATTAGCTTAGCTTAGCATAAAGACAGGCAGCAGGGGGAAACTGCTAGCCTGACTGTGTGTGTGTGTGTGTGTGTGTGTGTGTGTGTGTGTGTGTGTCTCAGAGCGTTTGTGTTATGTCGATGGTGTAATGTGGATAAAGTTTCACCACCTCTCAGCCAATCAGATGACGTAAACAGTCACACAGGCTGTATAAACAGAGACAGTGTGTGTGTTATTATCACAGCTCTGCAGGGATGCTGCAACACGACCGAGAAGACGGAACCTCAACAGAACCTCAACAGAACCGAGTCTAAACTTTAACTTTGAAAATAACATGCAGACACATGCAGGTTATATTTTTAACCGTTCACTGACGCAGTAAACAGATAAATCAGATTATCAGTTATTGATGTTTGAACTCACCACTTCATAGTGTCCGTACTGAGCTGCGAGGTGAAGCGGGATGTGTCCGTCCAGAGAAACTCCGTTAACCGATGCTCCGGAGCGAAGCAGCATCAGGACAGATTCAGCTTTTCCCTGCCAGGCGGCGTAATGCAGCGGACGCATTCCTGCAGCAACAAACACACGTCCACATCTTATTATCATTTAATATTATTTTATATATCTGCGACATCAATCAGTGCTGGAACGAGTTCTGAGTCTGAAGCCTCCATATGACCGACGACAAACAGACAGATCAGATTCATCCCGAAGAAACGAGGCAGTTTAAACAATTCCTCTTCTGTCCACAGGAGGCGCCAGAGTCAACACAAAGCTTTCTGCTTCAAGGAAAAGTACTGATACCACAGAGTAAGAGTACTGATACCACAGAGTAAGAGTACTGACACTACAGAGTAAGAGTACTGACACTACAGAGTAAGAGTACTGATACCACAGAGTAAGAGTACTGATACCACAGAGTAAGAGTACTGATACTACAGAGTAAGAGTACTGACACTACAGAGTAAGAGTACTGATACTACAGAGTAAGAGTACTGATACTACAGAGTAAGAGTACTGATACTACAGAGTAAGAGTACTGATACCACAGAGTAAGAGTACTGATACCACAGAGTAAGAGTACTGATACTACAGAGTAAGAGTACTGACACTACAGATCGATGAGTGATCGATGGCACTCATTCATCGATCATCCATCAGTTGCCTGATTTGAAACAAACAGGTCCTCTCTGTCACATGACCATGCTCTCTCTCATTGGCTCTCGGGGTCTGTTCAGTTTAGGAGGTGTGTAATGGGATGCGGCCTCCGACAGACCGTTTCCTCCCCGAGGAGGCTGAAGGGAAACCATGACTCAGCAAATAAAGTTTCTGAAGACGTCTATGATCAGCTCGTTTTGTTCTCTTTGTTTTTTCCCTGTTTATGAAACATGCTTTCTGTGTGTGTGTGTGACTGTGTGTGTGTGTGTGTGTCTAACCATTGCTGTCCTTGACGTCCACGGTTGCCTGAGCCTCCAGCAGTGCAGACAGAAGCTCGGTCGTCCCGGTGAGAGCGGCATGATGGAGGGCTGAAAACCTGAGAGAGAGACAGGCAGAGACAGAGAGAGAGACAGAGAGAGACAGAGAGAGAGACAGGCAGAGACAGAGAGAGAGACAGAGAGAGACAGAGAGAGAGACAGGCAGAGACAGAGAGAGAGACAGAGAGAGAGAGAGAGAGAGAGACAGGCAGAGACAGAGAGAGAGACAGAGAGAGAGAGAGAGAGAGAGAGAGAGACAGAGACAGAGACAGTTTATAAATCATGTTTCACCACCCAGCTAGATCTGGATCGTCCCCACAGAGACACTAAAACACTAAAACACACCACATCAGTCGACAGATCTCACACACACACACACACACACACACACACACACACACAGGTTCTGGTCCATATTGAGTTTAAAGTTCTTGTTAAACATCAGACTGAGTTTACAGTCTCATGTAAGGACTGTGTGCGTGTGTGTGTGCGTGTGTGTGTGTGTGTGATGTTCTGTGGTGTGTCTGGACTCGCTGTGTGAGGGAGAGTCACATAATTGTGTTACAGTGTGAGTCAGACGTGGACCTGCAGCTACAGGTAGACCACAACACCTGGGAACACACACACCCACACACACAGACACAGACACACACACACACACACACACACACACACACTCCTGAAGCAAACAGGATATGTGTGTGTGTGTGTGTGTGTGTGTAGCAGCATGGCGTGATGTAGCATGACATAACGTGACACAGACTGAGGCTCATGACAGCACCGTCTGATAATGAGACGAATTATTAAGAAACAAACAACAAAGATGAGTTTAAATATATTTACTGTGACGACAGACGACAAAAGAAAACTGGAAATATTAAATATGTAACATTCATGGAAGAGAAGCTGAAACGATGAGAGTCTGCCTGGACTTTATAAAGAGAAGCGGCACGTTATCAGACAGAGGAAACAAGGAAACAAGGGAACAAGGCTGCAGGCTACGAGTGGTCGTCTGTGAATAAAACACAAAGAAGGAAGGAAGGAGGGAAGGAGGGAAGGAGGGATGTTTGAGTGCCGCTCTTCCTTCCTTTCCTCCTGTTGTGTAACAGACAACGCCGACGGCAGCTCCAACAATAATGGAAGGATTACAAAGAGAAGGAGAGAGTGACGGAGGAGAGAGTGATGGAGGAGAGAGTGATGGAGGAGAGAGTGACGGAGGAGAGAGTGACGGAGGAGAGAGTGATGGAGGAGAGAGTGACGGAGGAGAGAGTGACGGAGGAGAGAGTGATGGAGGAGAGAGTGACGGAGGAGAGAGTGATGGAGGAGAGAGTGACAGAGGAGAGAGTGATGGAGGAGAGAGTGACAGAGGAGAGAGTGACGGAGGAGAGAGTGATGGAGGAGAGAGTGACGGAGGAGAGAGTGACAGAGGAGAGAGTGACGGAGGAGAGAGTGGTGGAGGAGGGGAAGGAGAAATCCTCCAAAGACGAGTCAGGAGGTTCAAACTCGACCACGTCAGGGTGAAGCTGTACGAGAGAGTTAGTTTGAGACGGAGGCTGCTAATGACTCTCACATGGAGACAACAAAGGATCACAGAGGTGGAGGAGTTAGTCAGTCACAGGTGGAGGAAGGACAGTCAGAGACCCGGGTCGGCCCAATATCAACACGGATACCAATGTTTCCCATTAATACAGATCTGTCTGCTGACGTAGCTGCAGCAGATAGCAGTGAGGGTGTAGCTGTTTGTTACAGGTCTGCACATAGACAGTCCGTCCTCTGTCCTTCTGTCCTTGTGTCCTTGTGTCCTTGTGTCCTTCTGTCCTCTGTCCTGACAGTCTTCAGACTTGTTAACAGCTCTGGGTCCGTCCTCCCCCGTCCTCCCCCTGTGGGAGAACCGGGCCCTCTGTGACCTCCACCTCTCATCAACACCATCACTCCACATCGAGGAGGAGAGATAGAAGAGGGGAGGCTGTGACCCCGACCTCCTCTTCAGTGGAGGAGTCATGTGAAGTACTTCTGCATCTTCATACTTCTCTACATCTCAGACATACAGAACTCTGAGTGAACCTACGTCAGCCTACATCAGCCCACATCAACCTACATCAACTTACATCAACCTACAACCTACGTCAGCCTACATCAGCCCACATCAATCTACATCAGCCTACATCAGCCTACACAAACCTACAACCTTCATCAACCTACAATCTACATCAGCCTACATCAGACTACATCAACCTACAACCTATATCAACCTTCATCAGCCTACACAAACCTACATCAACCTACATCAACCTACAACCTTCATCAGCCTACACAAACCTACATCAACCTACATCAACCTACAACCTTCATCAGCCTACACAAACCTACAACCTACATCAACCTTCATCAACCTACAACCTACATCAACCTACATCAGCCTACACAAACCTACAACCTACATCAACCTTCATCAACCTACAATCTACATCAGCCTACATCAGACTACATCAACCTACAACCTACATCAACCTTCATCAACTCACAATCTACATCAAATACTCAGACTACATAAACCCACAACCTATATCAACCTCATCAGCCTACACAAAACCTACATCAACCTGCATCAGCCTACAACTCACATCAGCCTACGCCAACCTACAACCTACATCAACCTTCATCAACCTTCATCAACCTACAACCTACATCAACCTACATCAGCTCTACATCAACCTTACATCAGCCTACACAAACCTTACATCAGCCTACATCAGCCTACACAAACCTGTTATCAGCCCACACAAACTCCACATCAACTCCACATCAACCCACATCAATCCCGCCAAAGGCGCTAATAAACCTACATCAGCCTACATCAGCCTACATCAGGCTACATCAGGCTACACAGCAGCCTTTCAGTGACCGTCCTCAGACAGGATGTTAAGGATGAACACTTCCCACTCGTCTCCTTCAGTTCAGTTCAGGTGAGCTGTGTAAGCCAGGTGAGTTGTGTACTTTCAGTTCAGGTGAGCTGTGTGTTTTCAGGTGAGTTGTGTGTTTTCTCAGTTCAGGTGAGCTGTGTGAAGCAGGTGAGTTGTGTGTTTTCAGGTGAGTTGTGTGTTTTCAGTTCAGGTGAGTTTGTGTGTTTTCAGTTCAGGTGAGCTGTGTTTTCCTCAGAGGTTGGAACACGTTCCTCCGGTCACGGCGTGTTCCTGTTCATTTGCGACACAAAGCTTTTCTTCTTTGTTGGTTTACAGACCGTTCTTTATGAGAGCGGCTCGGACATGTCGGCACATGAACGTCATTTTACGGTAAAGAGACTCGAACACGTGGAGGCAGCTGCTGATCACATCATCCTGTAAATAAACTGACATTATCACAGACAGATGGTCTGTCATACAGAGCTACAAACCAGTTGCTCCACATCTGGTGATGGATTAATACATCATGCTCATGTTCTTTGATAATAAGATGTTTTATTGGTGGAACTTCTGGTCACATTTATCATTTTAAAAGCTGACACACTCTGAGCTGTTTGTATGTTTAACTACTGTCACATTTATCTCAAAGTGTTCTGACTATTATTCATAACTTCCATCTTTTACTCTTCATAGCATCTAAAACAACTTTTCATTTACTATTTTACCAAACATTCAAATGTTTTCACATTCTCTACATTTTCTTCAGCCTTTTCTTGTTATTGAACCAAAATATCCTGAATTCTTTCCCGAGAATTAAAAATAAAATTAAGTGTTCAACATAAAAGTTCAGTCAAATTATTATTTATATTTATTTATTTTTGTTTTAAAAGTCAGCAGAAACTTAAAGTCGTGGATCAGTCGGCTGTAAAACATGTTGGAGATTTGAAATATTGGGATTCTATGAGACTGACTACCTCTGAGCCAGCCTCATGGACATTAGAGGAACTGCAGGCACAGATATGAGCTGGTTTCTGTTGTTTACACTGAGTTTCTGTTGCAGCAGCCGCCTTCTCGTCTCAGGACGGCCGCTGGCAGTCCGGCCCTCCTCGTGACAAAAGGCCGAAAGTCTAATCAAACACAGCGACCATTCCAGCCCGCCCCATGGAAATACGCCAAACATGAGCCAACAGGCCACCGGAGATACGCACGGACTCAAATATTAATTTGTCTCACGGGGACGAGAAAGAAACGGCCTTATACCCTACAGGGTGTGTTTGTTTCTCACACACACACAAATATTGACTGCTCAAACACTCCACAGCTTTCTGGTATCAGGCTACTTCCTGTCTCCACACAGAATCAAACTTTCCCTCCAATCACAGCACAGGTAATAACAGACAGGTAACGTATGGGTACACCTGGAGGGGCGGGACTGCAGACTGCTCGTCAGTGACGCTGTAATTAATTCAAGTGTGATGAAAACTGGTGAAATCCTAAACGATCGGAGCCAGGAGGAAAGTATGTCAGCTATTGTTGAGTTGGCGTGTTGGAGAGGCGAGCTGATGCCTTACATAACCTCCGGCTCTCTTCTTCTGTGAATCTGTTAAAGTTTCACCTGCTCAGAGTCACCAATACAGACAAAAGACGGCCAATCCTCCAGAGTTTAAATTCATCACATGAATAAATTAACTGCAGACGACAAAGACGAACAAAGTCTGCTGCATAAATTTGTTTTTTAATGACACAAAACTTCTTTATCTGGCGTGGAAACAAACCGACATTTATGTGACACAAACAACTTCATGAAGGTTAAGAAACGATCATGGCCTTGTAATCCGCCTACTTGAGGCTGGCTCCAGAAGCAGTGAGTCAGTCTCCATAAGTCCCCATGTTCAAATGTCCAACTTCACAGCAGAAATAAACATGTTTACAGCCTAGTACAAACTGTTTTTGATATTAGTACGTTGATGTTCATTCCTAATAAAACAACAAATCTATTTATGATGCTATTAGATGTGTTTTTTCTAATCCATAATTTAAATTGACTACACTGAGCTGTAGTTCTGTTCAGACTCACATGAACCAGTTTACACGATAAACCTTCAGTACTAGTCTTCATATTGGTTGTTGTCTAATTAGCAGAGAGTTAGCAGTTTAGTTATAATGCTAAAAATGTTAACTGTGTCTACCATCTTAGTTTAGCATGTTAGCGTGCTAATTTTGCAATTAGTAAAGTCCAGCTGGAGGCTCATGGGAAAGTCTTACATATTTGAGGTTTTATTATTTTCTTTATTATTGACCAGTCTGGAGGATTTGGAGGTATCTGACTGTGTAATCTATGGTGGCTAAAAAAACGCTATAGACCCAGGAGTGAGTGTTTACTTTGTCCGTTCTGGGCTCCTGTAGAAACATGGCGGCCTCTATGGAAGAGGACCCATGCATCTCATTGTAAGGTCATGTTTATTTATCGACAGGTTTTGATGACTCATTTATTTTTCTGACTATACACTGAGTCAGCATACTGTAAACTGGTGGAAAGAACAACCTTAAATCTGCTGAGTCACACAAACTCCTGAGAAGAAGAAGAAGAAGAAGAAGAAGAAGAAGAAGAAGAAGAAGAAGAGGAGTGAACTCCATGAGAACGCACTGACATCGCATAAACACGATCCGACATGAACAAACGGTCACTTGACGGTCGGCAAACACTGAGGATTGTGGAAGTTATGTGTTGCGAGATGCAGCAGTGATTACGCCGAAGCCATCTGGAGTGAGTCGCAGCACTGATGAAGGAATGAAAAACCCCTTTCCTGCCCGAGAGCCAACGCCCCTGAGGCTATTAGATCCAACACACACACACACACAGACTGAGGGGGAAGCGCTAATTACAGTTCAGACTTCATGCTAATGTTGTTTCCAAACATCAACTCTAAGCAGCGCATAAAAGCACAACTTATAACTTTTATTCAGAGATTTCAGCTAACTGAATCTGCCAAGTAGCATGCTAATAGAACCGGGCTCAGCAGCTGGATTGGACCGGGTTGGAGCACAGGTAATAATGTTACACTACCGAGGTGATCTACAGACTTTATGATGGAAACATTGATCAGTAGCAATAGAGCTAAAGCTAATATAACAAAGCCACGCAGCTAACACTGAAGATCCAGCTGGTTTGGAGCTAGTGCTAATGTAGCTAACTGCTAACATAAGTTAACGTTCTGGACCTCGCTAGTTTTGGGAAAGCACATAAAGCACTTTACAATATAAGCTAATGTTGTAGCTAGTCTTGGATATAGCTAACGTAGCTGACATTTGGGTTTCAAATCTGTTTATTTGGGGTAATTTTGTTTCCTGACTTAATAGTTTTGTTTCCTAGCCAAGTAATGTAACTCGATCCAAACACAAAAATCTGCTTATTCTGGTCCAGTCTGTGAACATTTCGAGGTTTATCACCAGTCACAGTTTTTTATATTACATCAGGTGTTATTATTCGCCGGATGAGTCCGTATCTCCATTGTGTGTGTGTGTGTGTGCGTGATCTTTAACTCAGCTGTCAGAGCTGCATTAAGTCATCCAGCCTCTTTGCGGTAAACACTCTATCTAATGGTTTCGTCCGCCCTCCTCCCCGACCTCTCTGACCTCCCTCGACCTTCTGGAGGGCTCCAGCACTCGACACGTCCAGCACTGCTGTGTTGATTTACGCCTCTCAGGACTCGCCACGTCGACGCCTTGAGCTTTGTTACGACGACAGTGTTGACTCAGAGCTGAAAGGAGGCTAGTTGTTTTAGGAGGAGATCATTAAATCACGGACTGATGAGCCCAGCCGCCGAGCTGAGCCGAGCCAACAATAGAGTCTACGACAGCCACTGCAGATTTCATATTATGTAGACTTCGCTACCAATTGGCCTGAGTCCTGGTAGTTCACGCTCAGCCTCTCGCGAGCCGAGCAACTCGAAAACACAAAACACGGAAGAGTTAACACGTGATGAGGCGGCCGCTGCAACGATATCACATACACGCACCAACATGACAGCACGATGACTGCTGCTTCTTCCACCGCCACTAATCTATGAATGGTCAAACACGTGGATCATCAGAGGACCTGAGGCGCCGAATGATCGCCAAACAACCACCTGTAACCACACACCCACCTGTCAATCAAAATACCACACTTTGAATCCTGCATAACTTAAGCCCAATATAATGTGAACAGGTGAGTTGTATAAATTCACCAGTACAGTTGTCATGAAGAACGGGAAATTAGCTATAGAGACCAAAACTGTTTTTTAAACAATAAACATGTTTATTTCTGCTGTGAAGTTGACATTTGAATATAAATCTTATGGAGACTGACTCACTTCTGGAGCCAGCCTCAAGTGGACGTTAGAGGAACTGCAGTTTGTGTTTGAGGCCGCAGACCTCATGGATGAAGGGACGGCCTGTTTATGATGATCATTCTCCTCTCTCTCTGATATCTGGATGCCTGGCCAGACACTTGATTATAAATCCTCCCTCCGGGCCTCCCTTGCTGAATTGAGGAAGCCTGTCAGCCTCTGACCCGGGTTTGACTTCCCTGGGTCAGGAGGACGAGCACCGCCCAGGTCTGGAAGAATGAAACGGTTTGATCTGCTGCCAGATTAAAGATTCCTCTGCCTTCCTGTCTCTCTCTTCTTCCTTCTTTCCTTTCCTCTCCTTCCTCTCCTCCTCTTTCTCCTTTTCCTCTTCTTCCTTCCTTATTTCCTTTCCTCCTTCCTTCCTCCTCCTCCTCCTCCTCCCACCTGCTGCTACGTCGTGAATCAGTGGCTTCACCTGACAGGTCGGTGCTCTGTTTGGTACAGTGCTGGCCCGGCCCCGTGTTCGATCAGCATGTCATTATAATGTCGCGGTCACTGACTCTGCGCTGTAAGTCACGGCGACCCGGCTGACTCTGAATCAATGCACCACAGTTTCAGCAGTCAGAGCTTCAGCGAGGACGTCACGCATAACTGGTAGCCACTGTATCAGAGAAGACCTTGTAGTGAGGTCTGAATGTGAGTTTGTTTCCACCC